>CM047875.1:14706709-14836393 GCA_026212405.1 Petrea volubilis
AAGAGGGAAGTCTCAATACCTTGATTACTCGGCCTGCAATCTCCAGTTGGCCATTTAAATTTTGAGCAGCCTTTGAATCTTCAAGGCGTGCAAACTGCCAGGAAAGCAAATTTAGATATACATTTGCAATCCAAAAGTCACAAAGGTTCAAAAAATACCAAAGAGGTATGAGTACTCCAACACCATAGTGTGTTTTAATTTCATATAATGGCTATTCTTACACCTAGAGAAACCAGCTGGACAAGCAAAAGCGTCCTCACTATCATATTGAAATTCATGTGGCAGCAAACTCAAATTCACCTGAATAAAAGCATAACCTTTGCAATTCCCATTCCCTGGGTCACTGGGCATCTGTACCAGCTCAACAGTGCCAAAAGATTCAAAAACCTAGACAAAATATGAAACAGGTGAGTCCATGTCTTGTCAAACTACAGACAGATCTACAGAGAAATCAAAGCCATAAACCCAAAACAGAAATGAAGAAGATTCTCTCAGTCCAAGTTATATCATCATGATACCATCCCATTAAAAGAATATGTCCCACCTGGCGAAGCTGATCTTCTTTGATAGTGACAGGCAGATTTCCAACATACAGCCTTCTAGCTCCCCCCGAGTATGGGCCAAGGCCACCTCCACCAGAGACAACAGATGTTGACTGAACAAGATTCTTTTCAGCTTCTGATGGCTTAACCATGACTGGCTGACCAAGAAGAGGCTGGCCGGAGAGAGCTATTGCCATAGGAACAGACATTACATCATAAAATTCAATGTATCTGCAGAAAACATAGCAGAAGCTAAACCTTAAAGTAATAAAAGGGGATGATAACAACATACTAACATAAATCAGGCACAATTCATAGGATAAGGTCAATTGCAAGCTTCCGTGCTAGTGTCAATGAAATTATTCATACTTACAAAGATAAAATAACTAATCATACAAGGAATCATCTCCCAGGCCAAAATTCAGAACCAAAAACCCCTTAAACAATATTGATTCCCCAACTAATATAGGTAAACCAGGTAAGAAGTATAACTATATGAAGCTTCTGTCTAAAAAAGTAATAATTACCCAACTCCTTTGGAGCGTCTTGTGTTGCGATCCATTATGAGCTGTACATCTCTGACCTGAAATTATCATACAAAGCATCATCAGCCTTCCGTAACGAAGGTACTTATAAACAATGCAATCCTTAGTGCTATATATCAGAGAGAAGGCAAAACATACAATGCAGCATAGGTGTTCTCCTAAATTTTGGGAAAACAAGAAAAAGGAAAAACAAATACATATATTCAAGAATCCAATGTCAAGATTTTGAGTAAGTTAAAAGAGTATAGTTAATAAAATCCTAGATCAAGGTCCACCTCGAAAGTAATAACATCTATTCTCATCAAAGACTAATCATATAATCTACCATCCATTTAATTTGGAGTATGCAACTTTAGAGACAACCCCACAGATAAGATTTACGGGACATAGTGCTTAGACATAAAACTGCATCAAAACTGAAAATGAATAAATATGCATTGCATTTTATTTTTATATGTTTTTATTCCCAGTTTCTGAACAGGGAGAAATGGAGAAAAAGCACATATTAATGATGACACACTGAATCAATTCAACCAACTTCTGTCATGATCTTTTTCCCCTTTACACTATAAGGTTGTGACCATGCAGTATACATCCCACAGAGACAAGAAATATACAGAAAATTGACCAACTAAACTAAAAAATGCATAAGATCACTTATAAGAATAGGTGGGTCAACCTTGCCCGCCCTAGAGAAGAACTCGTAGATATCTCGTTCACCCGCCTTCAAGGAAATCTACGGAGCAACATAGAAGTGTCAGCAGATGCAATCAAAGAAAATAAACAAGAAACTAACTTCTCCATAGTTCAAATACCTGATAAGCAAAAACAGTCCTCTGATCTCGTTCGGGGTCAGCTTCTGGCTCCACTGCTTCTTCCTTTTTCTCTTTGTATCTTCTGCAGAAATGGTAAAAATATAAATGCCACATCGTACCTCACCAACAATTACAAAACTGTCTAGCTAACTAAGACATGAGGAGCAGCCTTGACCATCTGAATAGTAAAGTCAGAGTAAAGCTCTGCTCCTCAAAAATAAATCAATAACATGGAAAGTACCACATTCATAAAAGATAATAGTTCCATAAGGAAGCAAATATTTCTCCAGTATGCATAAAAGAGCCAAACCGAAGATCGGAACCCTGCAGGCAACTCCATAGAGTCAATATACATTGGTCAAAACAAGGAACATCTTGATATTGAAATAATGAGACCAACCTGGGGACAAAAGTGGCAATTAAGAGAAATTTGAACACTGAAAAACTTCAGGCATTGAACTAACACGGGCGTGTCCTCTATGGCAAACCTAATGTTACATTTTGCACCACCGTATTAAAGAAGGACTTTGTTATCGTAGAATGAGAAATATACCAGCTTAACAAACAGTTGGAAACCTAATTCGTTTGTGAGAATACAGGCAAAAACAAATCTGTATTCCACAAAAGAGATAATGAAGTATGTGCATCAACATGACTCAAAAGATAATAAACTTTCCAATGACAGCACAACACTCATCGCTCTTGGCCACTAATACTATCTCACAAACCTATTCATTTAATCATCTGAAAGCATGCTTAATTAAAATTATCTTCTAGCAAAGTCCTAGTCCCTCTTTTACCATCTACAACTAGAGCATGCTAACTAAGTAAATCTACTAACATGACAGAAAAGCCAGCGAAATTTCAAACACTGGGAACTATAAATTTGATGAGCACATTGAATTTCCCGTCCATTTTTATACTTTTTCCAACAGAAAAGGGTATGCACAAGTGTACCTGCTTTCATGGCCTCGACCTCTAAACTCCCTTTCCGTTCGTTTTTCTTTATAATCTTTATCGATACTCTCCACATCCCTACTTGTTTCTCTTCCCTGCTCATCATGATGCCTCTCTGAATGACTTTTACTTCGCTTAGACCTCTCTCGTTCTTCTTGCCTGTTTTGTCTTTCATCTTCACGTTCTCTCCTCTCCGTCTTGCCGCCTCTTTTCCTGACAGCATCTGTCTCTCTATCTCGACCTCTATCCCTATCTTGACCTCTGTCCCTATTTCTTTCCTTTCCACTGCCCTCCTCCTTGTCCCTGATCCTATGCTCCCGGTTACTCGCATGTCTGTCTTTCTCACCTTTCTCTCTATCTCTCGAAGACAAGCTATAGCGCGAACTTCTATCCTTCTCGCGGTCATTAAGCTCTCTCCTTGATCTCAACCGCTTCGATGAACCATCGAAATCATCACCATCATCATCACTTCTGTGCTTTGAACTCCGACGGCGATCTTTCTCCTCATGCTCATCTATTCCATCACCCCCATTCACCTTCTCCTCCAACTTCTTCAGCTCAGGATTTTCCACTGTACTTTCCAAATATTCATACTCATCGAAATCCATTCAATGAAAACTTCAAGCCAATTTAACTCAGACAACACTTAACAAATATCTGCATCAACAAAGAAAACCACAAGAAATTAGAATATCAAAAAACAGATTTCGATTGAATTAACTGTAACTACTTCATTCGCATCGCTAAATGAGCAAACAAACATATTTTTCGAAAACCCTAAATTCTACATTGCGATTAGACAAAAAAAACTAACATTAATTACTTGATGAATAACACAACAAGATTTGGAAATTAGGGTTTTACATTCAAAATATACTTACCAAGAAGAGTTCCACAGCGCGGGTTGGAGGAGCGTTTTAGCCAATTTATTTTGATTAAAGAAGAAAAAAAATATATAATTTTTTTGAGTGAAAATAAAGGAAAATGTCGCTTAAATAACTAAACAGCGCTTTTTGAGAGGGAACGATTGTGATAAAATGATTACAAGTGGGCTTCACAATGGGCTCCTCTAGGGCCCAGTAAAAATAAGGGCATAAATATTAAGTTCTTTTTCTAATTGAACTTTTTTTGTTATTTTATTGGAAATGATATAAGTAAAAAATGATATATATTTATCATAAAGAAATTAGTAAAGATGATATGTAATTATGCATTTAAATTTTAATCTTAATATACATTCTTTAAACTATTTCTAATATATATTGAATTGCGATGAGTGAAATTCAAAAAAAGACAAGATTGTTTGATGCGAAAAATAAACAAAAAAGAAGAAAATTTTTTGAGAAAAATAGAGGATATATGAGAGAAAAATAGGGTGAACAAAAGGAAATAAATAAACACATGAAGGGAGATAATAGAGATAAATAATATTATATAAAAAATACTAACTACCCCATAAAGTAACTACTATACATCCCTTTCTTTTTTACTAATAGTATGTATAGAGAGTACTTTTAAGTTACCATGTGCAATTTAATCGACCTTAAAATGATAAAATTCCCAACACATATTGAAAATTTCATATTCGAATGACTAGTAACTGTTGTTAAATAATACATTGAACCCAATAAAATCACATGTCAGATACAGTGCACTGGCCAGATATTTGATAACTCTTACTAAATTATACAACTACAATAGAGCAAGTATAAAACACTTATCGTGTAATTAACACCAATCAATAATGATAAGTGTAAAACATCAACCATGCAATAAGTGTAAAAAATTTACTATGTAATTAATGATGATTCGGCTAAATCGAATATGAATATTCTCTCTGAATTATACACCAATCATTAGGCATTACACAAAATCCGAGTGCTCTCCCTAAATTATACTGGGCAGATGTATTGCTTATGTTAGTCTTCAATGACCAGAACAAATTTTTAAATAGTCCAAGTTGCTTATCTAATTTCATTGAAAACCCAAAAAAAGAAAATGGAAAAATCAAAGTGTGAAGGACGGGTTTTGCTTTCCCTTCTAATTATTCTAATTACGGTGATCAATTTACTCGAGCAGAAAACATTAAACTGAAAAAACAGCAGCATTTCCCGCCCACTAAATTACATAACAAGCCGTGCTAAATTCATACTCAGATGAAAAATTAGGCAACTGTGTAACATAACGAATACCTATCAAAAAATCGTGTAGCTACACTCAATACGTTAAAAACAACACAGTGAACCAGAAAAATCATCGTCTTTGAATATCTGCTTGGCTTTCGTTCTTCTTGTTGGGAACCATAGTCGAGCCGTCCGAACCAAAAACGCCCCATCTCCCCGAATCTGTAGCCGGAGGGTTCCTGTGAGGCGGGACCCCTGTGGCGCTTCGCGTTCTTGCAGGATCGGATGGATCGCTTTTCTTGTACCTGTTGGATTCTGGAGGTGGGTTTGGTGTAGCATTCGCCTGTTGTGTGCTAAAAATGCCGTAACCTTTGGTTGGCGAAGAGTCTTTCCTGGGAACATCGCGAGCTGGAGCATCAACTGGCCCAAGCGGAGGTCTTGTTTGAGGCGACGTATTTGTATTCATACTAAACTGCGGTTGCCTTCTTTGGGCTGGAATCTGATGCGCGCCGTTTACGCCCGATGGCTTTACCGATCTAGGATCTCTCGCATATCTGTTTTCCATAGGTGAAGACGTATTGGCTGAGGGTGATGGTGATGGTCCTGTTTCAACGGCTGACTGTTCGTGTTTTGTAGTTTTGGAAGGCCCGCTTGCTTGATCATTAATATAGAAAACAGCACCGATATCGTCATCTCGATCAAAAACAGCCCATTCGGATTTCTTGGTGCGATCGACATCTTCATCAGACGCCTCTTCGGAACCTACGTGCTCCATATCCGAGGCAGCTCGTGTTGTATCACCATTACCTTCAAATGACTGTGAAGAGACATCAGCCTTAGAAGCTTTCTTTCCTGAGCCCTTTTTAGCAGGACCAAACTTGACGTGCCTGACAACAACGTACGCCTGTTTCTTCTCGACCTTTGGCCCGCTTTCCTCAATGGCAACATCTTCAATCTGAAGGAAAGGGGAAATTAGTCAATGAATTAACACAAGCAAGGAAAGGGAACTACAAGAAGAATGGGAGTAAACTCTTACCAAAGCCGAAAAACGAGATAACAACGTTTCCAAGTCCATACTGTCCGTAGGCTCAATGGCTGTGCACTATCAAAGACACAGAAATTCAGCGAAATTAGAAAGCAGCTGTAAACATTACATTGACTTTTTCTGTGTCCAATCCTCAATATCAGATTTCATAATTTGGTTCGAGTCATCAGATAAAGAGGAAAGGGAAATTATGTACTATAAGTCTCAAGATACTCAATGCATTAAGCTTCAGGTTGAAATACATCAAACAAAAATAGCAAAATATGGAAAACAAAAACACAAAAAGGATCCTTTTTTTTATTTAAAGAAAGTCCTAAACGGACTGAACGAACATCCATTCATCACTTTTTACAAAACATCCAGCCTAATATATTATATAAGAAGTGGTCCTCATTGGTTTCACACTCAATGGAGAGGAATTCTTCTAATACAAGAACTAGAGAGAGAGAGAGTACCTTGACTCGATAGCCCCTTTCCATGAGTCTCTTAACCATATCAGCTTTTATTTGCAGGTCTTTTGGTTTCTGGCACCAGTAAGTCAGAAAAAGTACATGTCATATTACACTTGAATAAGCGGAAGTTAAAGACTTTTGAGATTATATCAACGTTATCAAATATACTACCAACATGTAAATACTACAAAATGGTAAGTAAATAGAGCATCAACATAAATAAAATATATGGATGAGATATCCTTCGTTTCGAGGTTTTATATGCACGAGTTATCACTAGGGAATAAAATTTTCTTCTCTTCTGAATTCATGAAGGGTTAGCACTTCTGTAGTACTTCAAAAAAACATCCGGGTTCTTTTATATTCTCGCTCAAAACCAGGATTCAAAGTAGCTTGGAAAGGACAAAAGCTCATGGACTTACAATTTTAGCAGCAAATCGAACCTCTTTACAAGCTCCTTTCTTGAGTGCAGTCTGCACAAAGCAAAAGGGATAAAGAAATAGGATACAAAGCAAACTAAACATAATTATATGCACTCAACATTTATTTCTCATAGTTACTTCTTTGATAGGCCAGGAAAATCTCATTGTTAAACTATAGAGGCACCTTACTCTTACGCAATCCAACACAATATAACTAACAGTGTTAACCAACCTTGCTTTTGGCACGTTCCTTTTCCTTCGTTTGTTGAATGTACTTCTCTTTGTGGTAGTCCAAAAGTTTGCAAACAGGTGGCTTGGCATGTCTATCAACCTGCAGATATAAGCAGAGTGTTAACAGGGAGACAGAAGCAATATTAAATTTCTCCCATGCTGGCAGACAAATTATTTAAAGAAAAAAAGACATAAAAAGAAGAAAGCCCAGAACAATCAAATTGTACAATTTCTAATTAGGCAAAGTTTTATAAGCCAGGTAAAATGCAGAAACACTTAATGAGCAGCCAAGAACTATTCTTCATGTTTCCCTAGCAACTGTCACTTCACCTTTCACACTTGCAATTGTGGCAAAAAAAGGATGAATAACTAGGGAGGAAAATTCTTCTAAGACAATCATGTTTGGATTTAAAACAACCCCACCACAGAGAGAAAGAGAGAGAGAGATAGAGAGAGGGTCTCTCCATTTATGTGCTCCATGTCGCTCCCTCTATTATTTCTTGCTCCAGTGTATGGCAACTTCTTGAACTTGTGTGCATGGTATTAGATATTCTCGCATGCAGATGTTTACCCATCAAAAGAAAAAAGATGATGGAAATGACATATTTTGAACAGAATACGACCATCGAATATCAGGACTTTTATTACACTTATATACACTATTCCCTCGTAACAATGACAGTCAACATTGCAACAATAACAATTGTCAGCCAGAAGCGTGCTTAAAGAACTTCGTTTTCTCAAAAACGTATACAATACTAAACATTACCTCGACCAAATCCAGCTTGAGGCTTTTCGCACGGGAGAGTGCTTCATACCTTGATAGTACATAATGACCTGTAGATAGACACAAACAACTATGCTCTCTTGAGAAAAGCACATGAATCATATTCATCCGCATGATTTCCCAAACTTCATTAGTTCTTCACCAACTTAAAGGTAAAAGCTAGTTCTTTTTCCTGTCAGTTGTCTTTGTGGCATGCGATATTAAGAGATCTTTCAATAAGCATACTTCAAAATGCAATAAATTGCCACTAATATAACTCATTTTAAGTTTGTCAGCATTTAGTCATAGAACAAGAACTCTAAACAATACATTTGTCACGCTATGCTCTCGATTAAATTAACCACCATGCAAGAAACAATTTAATCCCAAACAAAGTATAAAGCCCCCAATCAGATAATTACTCAACATCTAATCTTCAAGCCAAAATCAACACAAAAAAAAATTAAGACACATTGTGTGCATACCTTCATCAGTGACAAGCCTAACTGAAGGTGAAGTGATTTGCTCATTCAATCTAGGCCCGCTCGAGTCCTTCTCTTCCTTCTTCTGATTAGCCTGAAAACCATGACCCCACAAAAAATTATATACAAAGAAGAAAAAATTATGCCTTTCTCTATTACTCTCTTGAACCTACTAACACCTACATAAATATGAAAATATACCATAGCCTGTAAGGATTACCTGAAAAGGTGCTGCATAGGATCGGACTTTGCAGAAAAGCTCAAATTGGCTACCCTGTGCTACAAAATTAGGGTTATTTGAAACCGGAATCAAGCTCCGTGAATGAATGTGATGATTGGTGATAACTGGAGCATGATTTAGAGTATAACATCGCTTGAATTCCTTCGAATAGAGATGCAATTTAAGTTTTGATTGTCTCAATCTACTCCAGAACGTCATGTTTAGAGAATTACACGATTTCTGGTGTTAAGCCTTCGATAAATTCTCGATTGGTCATAAAAACCCTAATCAAATGTGAAATTGTGTTTTTTCAGAAAAAATGGTGAAATTTGGGGAAAAAAAGTCGACCAGTAAATCTGGGAACGAATTAACTCGTTCGATGGGCCAATTATGGGCTTTTAAAGCCAAACTGGGCTGTTTGATGGGTGTTGGGCCCATAAGATCCATATGTTTTTGTTTTAGGGGGTTCGTGTGTGTGTGTGTGTGTGTGTGTGTGTGTGTGTGTGTGTGTTTTGAACTCAATGGGTTTGTGTTTATGTAAGCACGAAATAAAAATTATTTACGTGTGTAAAATAAAAATAAAATATAATTTAATAGGTGTTTAATAAATTTATAATTTTATATATTATGAACAAAATTAATTGATAGTCAAATTGAGTTTTATTGTTAAAAAATAAATAAATAAAATAATAAAGTAAATTAAATATTAAAAGTAAAGATATGAGATAAGAGTGAGAAAATATAAAACAAAAATGAGAGAAAAATGACATATCATGTTGAAAAGTGGGAAAAGTGAAAGGAAAAAAAGAAAAAATTGATAGGTCAAAGATATCAAAAAAATAGTTATTAGACAGATATATTGCTTCTATATAGTATAGATGATAAGTATGGAATAATTTTTTGCCGAATTCGGTCGCTCAAGATCTTTGGTCTCTATCCTGGACCCGATGAAAAAAATGGGATCACTTCTTATGGACTAGTTGAGAATGATTCAGATCTAGTTCAAGTAAAATACATCAAACGCTCAAATCATCGTCCTCTCAAAACATCTCTCATCGTGCCTTTGTTCAGCCCAATAAAGCCCACAAGCATTGCAAAGAGTCTTGGGACCGGCCGGCCCTCGACGCATTTGTGGTGTGTCGCTTGAGCTCATTCCACAGTGTGTGCACGCAACAATCTCTTCATTCACCGTCGTCGCAGAGCATTCCTCAGTGTTTTTGGGAGCAAATTGGCCCCTCTTGCGTTTCATCCGGAGCGCAACTTCACGACGGACGCCGTATTGTATCTTCTTCTCATAGCACCGCTCGTTTCTCTTGCTACGGTACCTATTCAATATTTCTTCCCTCTTGGGATCACTGCTCTTGTATTGGCAAGCCGTCCGGGTAACATTGGGGCCGAATTCACACCCTCCCAGAAGTAAAAGCGCGAGTTGGATCTTGTCGGAAGGGACACCGTCGAAAATAAAAGTTCGATCGTGAAACGAGAGGGCGACGCGACTGCGCGCACCGCCGGCATTTGGCGGGGACTCATTTCCGGCGTTGGTTGCGGTGTTTGGTGGTTGATCGTGAGTGTTCATTGTTGGGTTCGACATATGTTTCACGGCCTCCTAGCACATTCGAATTGTTTAATTGTTTCGAAACATTGATGATACGGAGATTAATTTGCCTTTATAGACTGTGTTTGATATAATTTGTTGTTGTGATCATCACACATGCATGTAGGTGTTCTCGTTGACACAACTATAACATTGCACTTTTGCTTGGTACTAATGATTCTTATGTAAAGTTCTTCCAACTTCTAAAATGTTTTTGACATGGTGGATTATCTTTTATCATTTTACTTCTGTGGTATATTTTACAGAGAAAGCAAGAGCGAGAGACTAGAAGACTGAAGGTTGTGTTTCACATTGTTTTAGCCAAATACTTACAACTCTAAACCTATTCATCTGAAATTATATAACTTTTTAAATTATTTTGAAAAATTTAATATTGTAAGTTATTGGTTCAATTAATATATATATATATATATATATATTAATGTCAATCAATCATTATTTTGACAAAATCAAATCTGTTTTACTTATTACAACACTCTAAAAACTTGAATATGCTATTACTAACCAAATAAAGAAACGTTGTAGAAAGATATATCTATAACATTGAAATTATCAAAATAAGCGCATGTGTGGCAAAATAAGCGCATATGTGGATAGTCATTGTTTAACTTTATTTTGCCATTTATGAAATAAAAATACTTTTTATAAAAATTTAAATAAATATTTTGTTATTTGTGTTCATCAAAAAGAATATAACATTTATCCAATACTTAAAATAAGATGGATTAAATTCCAATTCAAATAATAAAATAACAAAATTAATTTTTTTTATTTACAATCATTTTCATTTACCTTGATTTTGAATAATCAAAATTATTTGTCACATAATTTTATATAAAGTTTTTTAAAAATCCCATACCTTAATTATACCAAAATTAATGTTTAAATTGATAATGCTTTATTATTAAATAACATTTCAATATATTTATTTATCGATTTATATTATACAGATAAACAATTATTTATTTTTATCAAATTATTATTTCTAATAAAAATTTATAATATATGTTTATATATAAATACTTCCCGTGCCTTGGTACGGGGTAAATACTAATTTATAGTATAATTTATCTTCCCAGAAATTAAATTCAAACATATTTGATATTCCCCAAAATACTTTTCCTAGAACATTCCCAAAACAAAACCAAATACTCTAGAAAAAAAAAATCATTTATTTGTGATATATTCTAAACTATTTATTGACGAAGACTCTTGACTAAGAAATTGACAAAAAGGGCTAAGAATTTTCATAGGCAGCCAATAAATTTTCCCACCATATTTTTCTAAATAAGCTTTTGACAGTCCCACAATGACCTTTCACTTTCTAAATATTTGTCAAATTTTGCTTAACTACCCCATGAAATGTGTGTCACGGCTTAAGTTAGGGCTCCACGATTTGAATTCATACTAACTTTACAAATAAAATTTTATTTTTAAGAAAAGACTTATTATAGATTGAGGTTGTTTTTTGCATATACATATATATATATATACTAGCAGTGCCACACACTCTATATGTGTGCAAGATATAAAAATATATACCTTAATTTAGTGCTTAAATTATTTTATGATCAACATATAAACATATCATTAAATTTCTTTTATAAGAATATTTTTTTAGAATTATTTTACATAAATTATTAAACAATAATAAGCTAAAAATAAATAATTATATAAAATAAAATTACGTGATAAATAAATAAACACAAAAAGGAAAAAAATATCGGATAATTGTAATTAGAGAAATTATTGTGTGTGTGTGTGTGTGAGAGAGAGAGAGAGAGAGAATTAAAAACACTAATTATTGATTTAAATGAACGTTTTATTAAAAATGGATTTCAACTTTCAAAATTCAAAACGATCGAGAAAGTGGTTTTGTGGGTTGAGAAAATAGGTTTTCAAATTGAACTGTGATATTACAATATTCTCCTCTCTACTTGCTTATTTGTTGCATGTATTTACTAATTAAAAAGATAAAATTAGCACATTAAAATTTGGTATTTGAATTGAATTGATTTTATAAAAATTTCAATATTAGTCACAGTTTTACATAACTCTATTTATTTTAAGTAGAATTGAAGGCCAATTTTTCGTAAAATGACAAAAAAAATCATTTATGAGATAAAAATAATTTTTTTTATACTAATATAGATAATAGCATAGATACATATATATATATATATATAGAGAGAGAGAGAGAGAGAGAGAGAGAGAGGCGTCAATTTTGAAGGTGGTGGTTAAGATAAGGAAAATGCAAACATATGATCGGTCGTGCATTTGTTTGTGTCAAATAATCATTTTCAATATAAGTTCCAAATGCACACAGGTCCCCATCGTTTTTGTTTTATTTTTTTTTTTTTTCTCTTTCTTTTCCTCGAATCCCTTGTACGATGAGCCTTCGTATCATTTCATTGTCTAAATATTTTTTAATGAAATTTTCTATGTATATTATATTATTTTTTTGTCATGATTGGTGAGGGATTGAGTACATTTTCAATTAATCACATTTTGTCATGATTATTTAATATTTTATGTGAAAAAATATCACTCCAAACAATAAAAAAAAATCAATTATAATCAGCCCACTAGTACTAATTAATTATTTTTTAATAAAAAAAATTAATTTGGTTACGTGATTGAACTGATCATTTCTTTTTTATAAAAATTATATGGAAAATCATGTCACATTCTTTTGACTTGACAAACTGCATAATTAGGTCATGATTTAGTTTTTGTTTCCTCAATTATTTGATTTTAATTTGTGTATTAAAAAAAACCCAAATATATTGAGTATCTTCAATAGCGGTGAGGATATATACTTCAAATAATTGCCTCCACAAATTGCCATTCTCATTGTTTACTTGCTATAACAATAATAATAATAATAATAATAATAATTATTATTATTATTATTATTGGTCTCGTGATTTTATTTTATTTTATTTTATTTTGAGAATAACTAAAATCAGTCAAATCAGAAGGGTTGAGGGACACTGTCCCCTAGTGGGGCATTGCTGAGCACAATCTGTTAGGTAAGGGCACATATCTTACATATAGAATAACAATATTTTCATCAATTATTGACTAAACAAAATATTATAAGTTCATTCCAAAAGAATGAGAAAATTCATATATAATACGAGTTTTCCTTATTTATATGATTTGGTGATAATAATGATATATATATATATATATATATATATATTTGATGAACACCACTCTGGAAAAGACTCCCGACAAGTTTAATATGTGTGTAAGCAGTCAAACTACAGTGTGAGAGCAATACATGATAGCACTTTACTTTACAAATTTTAAAGTTATGAATTGAATAATACGGTGAGTAGAATCACCCGAATATTGAATCTTTACTTTATTCAATTTCGAATTAATCGATCAGTAATTTGAATATAAAATGATTAAAAAAATAATAAAAACAATGCCTCACTTTGATTGGGTATGCGATAAATTATGAAAATTTGATCACATCTCATTTTTGCTTTGTCATATCGACATTTTATACTAATAGTGATAGTTACCTATCCTTCCCCAAAATTAATATTATCTAAAATGTTAACTAGTCAATTCGAATATTTTTTATATATACAATAATAGATTATGAGTTTAAATTGTTGAAATTTTATCACTTTTCATATTTGTTTTGTCTTCCTACGAGTTGTATTGGTAGTTACTTTTCCCGTTCCAAAACAATAATATTGGTTGAGATGTTAACTAGTCAATTTGATTACACTTATAAATATAAAAAAAATGAATAGTGAACTTAAAAATTGGTTAAGCCTTGTGAAACAATGGAACAAACTCAAAATTTTAATATTAAAATTTCCAAATAATTAATATAATAAAATAATCCCAAAGTTAAATAATTCTACTCTGTACGGTGGTAAATGGATCTGACTAAATATCTATTTTTTCTAATTATTTTTAAAAATTAAAAATTATCTTTTCACAACCACAAATAAATTTCAAACATCCAATTCAGAGATTTGCAAGCTCTAATTATGAATATTTTATATATATATTTCTATGTTACAAATAATCAAGAAAGATCATCTTTTACCTGTGTGGCTCTTTGATTATTTACGAGATAATTCTTGGAAATTAATGAAAGACATGTCCACATATCAATCAGTTTCTTTTTAAATGTTTGATCAATAAACTTAATTATGATGGATTGCCATCAATCAATTTTCATAAATATATATAAATATTCATATTTTGGTAGTCGCATCAATCTCTCTCTCTCTCTCTCTCTCTCTCTCTCTCACACACACACACACACATCTCTCTCTCTCTCTCTCTCTCTATATATATATATATATATATATATATATAAATATATACCATCTAGTTTCCGTCGAGAATATAAAATACAAAAATTTTAATATACTATGATTTACAACTAATATTAGCTCTTCCTAATACATAGTTTATTTTTCTTTTTGCTTGTTTTAGTGATACTTTTCTGGGGATGGAACTTATTTGAACAGTTTTGCTGAAAAAAGTCTTTGTATTAAAAAATTATTTTAATATGTGTAATCTTATACTTTTAAAAAATGTATTAATTGTGTATCCATTGTGATACATCATGACACTATAGAAAACGCCACAATAAACCACCCAAAACTTTGTGTTTAATATATTTTTACTACACCCAAAAATTTCTAAATAGACTATATGGATTCAATATTACATGACACTTTTGGTTAGTTTCTTGAAATTAAAACTATCGCCAATATATACGGTTTTTTTTTTGTGAAAAATACTTATAATAATACTCGATCGGTATGTCTCAATACACAATTTTTTAGTGGTGATTTTTATGGAGTTTTAAAAATTAGATATGTGTGTTTTATGGGGAAAAAAGTGGTAAAAATTGCAAAATACTTATGTTAACACTAGTGGAGTCAAAACCCCCAAATTACGCTTAGGCCCCTTTTGATTCGGGGGATCGGATTGAGCTATATTTAGTGTTGATTTAGTTGTTGTGTTGGATAAAGGTAGTTGTGCTACCAAATTTGTTTGTGTGGATTAAATCTTCCTTTGGCATTTCGATTGTACTAAGGAGCGTGTTTGTATTTGTGGACTGCTGTGTACTGATGATAAATTTACATATATGCCCACAAAAAGTTTTCTGTACAAATTGATCAGGCACCTTTTTAAAATTTTTTATTTTTTTAGTGTGGGTCCTTATTTATTTTACAAGCACACTAGCCATGCACAAGCCGGGGAAAAAACAGGGAGCCATCTTCAAGAAAAGTTCTGATGGCAATTAAATCAAGTAATACGCATCATGGAGTGTATCTTAGCGTGGAAATATTGTTAACTATCTACAATGTTTAGTACGAAATGTGTATTTTTTTTTTTTCTATTTTGGGGAAAGGCTCGTCGTCGTTTAAAAAATAATAGTAAAGTTGATAAGTTGTTTTTTCCTTTCTCTGATGTATGTTGGTTGTATGCTAAAAAAAGTATGGGAACTTGGCAAAACGTTTGACAACCCAATCTGGTTTTTTCATCACGTTGATATGGAAGAATTGGCCAGGACATATACTCCAGGAATCATATCCGAACGCATAGATTTGATTCCCTGTCTTTGATCAATCTTTTTGGCAGCGACCTTTCAACTTCAGTATGGAATCCGCCTAGCGTATGCTGTACCAATGACTTCACACGCGAGGGAAGGACAACAGGGGCAAAGTGCAGCATGCATTTCTATCGAACACCCACGGGGTAGGTACAACGGCAAAGCTCTTGCAGGGCATAATGCTGTATGAGAAATGCTATAAAGTCCACAAACCCTTAACGAATGCCGAAACATGAGAAAGTAAAATGGCTGATGAGTCCATACAAACAAGGGGGGCAAAAAAATAAACCCAAACCAGCTTTGCCATCTAAATTGCATATTAACAAAGAAAAAAAAAATGTCCCCCACAAACCCTCGAACCCAAGCCCAGCTCTTCTATTCATCAAAGTGGAGTCCTGCCATGGATAAGGACTTCATCCAGGTGTTGAGCGACTTTGCAAGCTCACGCTGCCGACCCATACGCAAGGAAGAGGATGATGTTCTAAACTTTGCAATGTCTAGTGTCAACATGAGGCATGGAACTGCTTACAAGCTGGATTACGCCCAGAAACGGTTCAAACAACTGAGGATTAGGCACGAGGCGTACGGCGCCATACTAGCCAATCCATACGTCCGTTACGACTCGGACAACAACATCCCGCGGACCAACGAAATGATATGGGAATATCTGATGCTGGTTAAACACTATGCAAACTTTCTTGTACACTTTTGACTCTATTTTATATCGGAGGCCAATTAGTATCCGACTTACAACTGCATCATCCATTGTCGATGTATACCATGGCCCTATCTAGCTAACTATATTTTTTTGGGCTACAGAAATTTCCAGGAGCTGAGGCATACTACACGTCGGGTGAACCAAATTGGATCGAGCTGTGCAACATTTTCGGCCCTCCGCCCCCCCACCAAGAAATCAACAACCGCCGCATCATATGCATATCCGATGATGATACACGCAAGACATCTACCACGGGTCCAGACCCCAACTGCACGGCCATCTCTCGCAGCCCCGGTGGCCGCCATGTTGAGCAGCCTTCGCTGGGTTCGTCGTTCTGGAACAATTTAGAACCACTCTTGAACGACTGTGTTGAGGACAGCCAGGATTCCGTTAAAAATATACCATTTCCAGCCCCGGCACCAAATGGCCCCCCCTTCCCGAGTGTGATTGAAGAGAGTGCTAACGCTGTAGTGTCAAATGCTGCGAATCGGTTTCAATTTGGTCCCTTTCAACCGTTGTCCGCTAGCTGCCCTTCAAGCTCCTATGTGGGTTCATCTGGCACGCCGAAGAAGAGTTGTACTCGCTGAAAGTCTTCACCGTGTTGCACGCGTTCTCCTACGGACAACACGCGAATGATATTTATGTCGTTCCTAGATTGTAACCCCTTTTTTTTTTGTGTTAGTTATGCAACATCGTTCTTTCCGTCCTTACATTTGTGTTCGTGTTTCTTAGTCGGCCCATGTGTTCTTGTTCTCCTCCTTTAATGCAGTAAATGTCCAGCACGAGTCGATTGTACGCAAGGATTTGGGAAGCGGAACAACTACTGCCCCATCCACCCAAACTTGTTGGGATTTCATCTGGAAAGTTTGCTATTGTACAATGACATGTACTATCGACACAGAACTTGGTGTTAAATTACCACGCACAAAACATTACAAGATTGACCATTTGTCACAGCTTCGAACATGGCAAGATTTATCAACTGGCTTTTGCTCCGACTTACAAATTAAAAGAAGATCGACGATCCCATAACGGGTGAGTAAAATATGGGCTCAAACTGTCAAAAAAAAAAAATACCCCCGAATAGCGAGACACTAAAACCCATATGTCATCCTCAACAGCATTATGGTCGTTCGCATAAACCATAGGGAAAATAAGGTTCGGCATTTTGATAATGGAACTAAAGGTGACTGGCTGCGACATGTACCATACCCAATTCCTCCCTTTATGGACCGCCCATATTTAATAAGTGATACAGTTGAGCCCTTCCGTAGAAAATTTTGCAGCACCGATTTCAACTGTTCAGCATACGGATCACTTTCAGCTGCATATGATATAACCGATGTCTACTTTTTCCCCCATCCAACACTGGCGCCGCACCCATGACCATACAGCCGGCCACCCACTACTTAGCCAGTGTCATTTCATTTTCTGCGACCACAGCCCACGACAAATCCATCATGGCGCATAACTAGGTTATTAGGGAAGCGTCACACTTTTATTCAAAGTCGGGTGTAATATCATAAACCCCTCAACCCTATTAAATTCGCAACAAAAGTATAATCCGGGTATGACCAATGTTAAAAAAAATCCAGCCATAAATGCGTCCCATGATCCCTAACACCATTTTTCGCGCGCCACTTTGGTGGTAAGACCTGAAGCGCACTTTGTCACACAAGCTGGGAGAACTACTGTCCATATATAGATGCTAGCCACCAATACCGTGATCGACGCATGTGTGCTCATGCGTCCCTCGTGCA
This sequence comes from Petrea volubilis, assembly GCA_026212405.1. Classification (NCBI taxonomy): domain Eukaryota; kingdom Viridiplantae; phylum Streptophyta; class Magnoliopsida; order Lamiales; family Verbenaceae; genus Petrea; species Petrea volubilis. The sequence continues at coordinate 14,725,002 of CM047875.1, forward strand.
TACATTGACGGTGCATGGTGATTAGACAATTTGTTATGTATTTCAGGATTAACTTTGCGACGATGAAGAGTTGATTTGACACACGTGCCGTGAAGCAAGTTTTTCTTTTCAGCTTCGGTCTTTATGTTTCTGGCTTACTAATCTAAGCATTCAACGAGCTAAGTAGAATCGCTCATCCATCTGGGAACGTTAATTTAATGTGCGTGTCATATCATCCCGGGTTCGAACGACATAGTTGATGGATAGTATGCAAAGAAATTGTACGGCGTATCATACCACAATCACATGGTCGAACGAATGCAAGAACCTCATCATTGAAAGACACTATCGACCTATGACGAAACTGTGCAGCTTACCTCTATAAATAAGTAACAAGGTCATACCTGACCAATATGGATGGCTTTTTTTTTTAATAGGCTGTATATTGTACCCATTTTACGGTCTTTCTACACTTAAATAAAGTAGGAATGGCAAATATCCCTGATATTATCCAAAGCCGCTGGTTCTGGAATGAACGGTGGACTGAGGCAATGGAGGACCATTTTCTCCAACTACTAAGTGATGATGTTGTTTCCGGTGCGTTCGTCGTTGGTTCACCGAACACTGCAAGTATCGAAAAGGCCCGACAAAAAATGAATGAACGATATTCACGGGAAGTCAGCACCTCGTTTTGTAGAACCCGATTGCGTCTCCTTCGAAGGCGTTACAACACTTTCAAATGGCTTGTAAGCCATTCCGGGGTGACATACGACGGTATTTCAGGGCATTATAATGTCACCGAGTCACTCCTTCCATGGTTACACCAGGTTACACGAAAAAACACTTCGTTCAATCTACTCTTCTTTGTTTAGTTAGTTATGTAAGTTTTAGCATGGCTCACTATCTGATAAGCGTCCTCGCGCACGGCTATTTTGATGGATAATAACCTGATGTTTTTCGTCCTGCTGTAATTTTTCTTCTGTCTTTTGTTATTTGTCCCAGCGAGACCCCCTCGTCGCCGCTTACAAGGACAAACCTGAACCCAAATTCGAAGCACTGCAGCAAATTTTCGGACGTATTGTTAGTGGTTCGTACGGAGGAGTCGATGAAGCAAATGACACCAACCACTCCGGAGAATTGGATGACGAGGCCCAAAATGAGCCCATACCCAGAGGGCATCAAATTGAAGGGCAAGCACCGGTGCTGCATGTCCCATTAGTTTGGCGGGACACTGAGGCGTCACACAATGCAGCCTTTTGGGATTACGTTGCAGCCGGGCATGCATCTAACGACATGCCGACCCAGAATACCCATTCTTGGGCCGACGAGCTCGACTAGTATTAGACCCATTGACCTGTTTCCCATTTCTACGAGCAAATGAGTATCGTGTGTAGGTGTAGTGTCCAATAAAGGCAATATGTTGCCACATTCATGCACTCTTGCATGTTGTGGTTAGTTGGCCATTAAACTGTCGTCAGTTTCAGGCTTTGTGTAATGTCAATTGTGTTTCATATTATTTGTAGTTTCGTGTTGTTGGTGTTACCGTCTGACCGGGACATCGTGTTGTGTTGAACCTATGTAATCAGTAACTTCGATTGGTCAATGTCATTAAATGCAGATCATCTGCCTAAGCGATTGTATTGTTCAAATGCGTATTGATTAAAATGGCATTCTCCTTAATTGTCACTTTTTGTGTGAACGTGAACAAATACGTTCATTTCAAAGAATCTCCACCATATCATCTGTTAACCATCAACTGGACTGTTGTGTGAATGAGCAGGGCCGAACTTTTGCATGCTTCCTGAGTTTTACGTCGAACCTTTTTCGTCAATATCCGTATGCGTTGTGCGATCTTGATACAAAGTTTAGAAAAAATTTACGGGCTAAAAGGCCTTCATATATTGCTTATCAGTCGTCGAATATTACAAGAAGGTGTTAGTTGTAGTTCTCTTGTTACAAAGGACACATAGACCACGTTTGACCCGACGTTTCGAACGCATTCATCCGACACTTGCAAGGCATCATCGTGTTCACATTTTACTGCACTTAATTTGATGCATACACAAATAAGTATCAGGTTTCACGTAAAACAAAATTACAGCCGGCTAATCGGAATACAAGTGGATTTTCCCGCCATGGGGAACGTAACACCATAACCAAATAAGAGTCAACAGACCTGTCAACGAGGGTCACGCTATCGACTCACATGCGCAATAGTACGCGCATGGAGGAAGGGCACACCAAGCGACGAAGCTGTCCACTCACTGCATTGGCTGACCACTTGGATTCGGTTCGGATTTGATACAAACTTCGAAACCTAGGGCCTGAAGAAAGCAGATTCGTTCAAATCTTCACCCCGCTAACGTATTGTCGAGCTCTCATTTCGAGTTCCACGTTATTTGTGATGAAAGACTAGTGTGTTGAAGCTGAGATCTAACCTGATACGTAATTGTCGTAGGACATTGTCCTTTATTATTAAATTTTTTCTGCATTGGTACCCGTACGAGTACACATAAGAACACTATAGTCAGCAGTCATGTGCAACTACACGCATGCATACGGCTATTACGAAGCTCGGTGGATTCAGAACACGGGGTGGTGTGAAATGTACATTTCACACCATATCCACGCATCCGCGTTGAAATGGCACTGTGACGAGGTCAGAATGTCCTTTTATTCAATTTCTAATCTCCTCCAAGCTTGTCTCTCTCTATATATATATGTGTGTGTGTATATATATATTTATATATATATGTGTGTGTGTGTGTGCGTGTGTGTGTGTGTGTTACTTTTTATATTACATTTTTTCTGTAATCACGCTGTTACCAAACCCTGGTTTCTGCCTTAGTTGTTGCAACTTGTAGAGCCACATCGGCCTTCACAGATAACATTATGACGAACAAGCTAAATAAAATGCATGCAACATTGCGTACATTAAATTTACACTAATCCTCTAATATAACCCTAGACCCGCCGACATCCTTCATTCACAAGTAACATACTTATGATTATAGATATCGCCAATTTATTTCACACGCTTGAACCACTGTTACCATTTGTACCTATGATAGCATTGGAGCGTATGAATTAAAGTTGGTCAAATGAAAACCCTAACTTATACTTAGGCTACGCAGTCACTTGTGGGTAGACGAAACAGCTAGTTGACTAGAAACTCCACTCTAACATGGCATGCGAGGCTGCAGATGTGCAAAGCCATTTCTTTTGGACTTCAGAATGGACCCCACAGATTGAAAAAAGCTTCGCTGAGGTGCTCGTATGTGAGGTGCGAGCAGGTAACTTCCCCGTTGGTCAACCACAGGAATTTTCAATTTTATGCGCTCGGTTGGAGATCAATCTTGTGCACCACAAGTATCTAACGTATGAGTTATGTTGTGAGCGTGTGGAAAGCTTGCGCAATAGGTACAGGTGTTTCAAACGGCTTCTATATTTGGAAGGGGTCAAGTTCGAACCGGCCAGGTCTGTCTACGTTGTTCCTCCAGCCGTGATACATGCCCTTTCGCAGGTAACCCATTTCATAGATAGCCTTCGCTAAATATAAATTGATCCAACTTCATCAATTTGTGACCTTCTTCATGCATGCACCCCAGCATACCCTACTTGCCGTGGCGTATGGATCGAAGCCGGAGCCTTTGTGGCCAGAGCTGCAAGAGATATTCGGGGTTGTAGCCCATACGCCCCGTCGTTGGCCAGGTCGAGGCATTAGGCGTCCAATGCAGATGCTTCATGCACTTCCTGGTACGAGCAGAATGGGGTCGTTTTCAACACCGCACGGGGCGACAGTAGGAGGGAACAATTCCCCCCGTGCGACAGCAATGGTAAGCCGTAATGGCTCGGAAAGTAATGGCGCCGCAGAGGATGTAGACACAAACATGTAGTAGTGGGTCTCAGTATATTGCATTGGCGGCTAATGCAGTCGAGCCAAATTGTGTTGACGCTACACAATTTAGTTTTAGATGGGTGTGCATGGATGCTAACCATCCTGGTTATTCGTAGAATTTTAGCTGTCGCTATGTATTGCAATTTCGAAGGGTGTAGTTGTAATTTTCATAAGCGTATAATGTCAGTCGAAATGTTTAGTGTGTATGTCTATCACTTAGTAACCATTTTTCCTTCTGTGCAGAACTTGTTTTTCCGTAATGCATTCTCGTTTAGTGGCTGTTATATCAAATGAGAAAACTGGTTTCATAATGGTTGTTTTTTTGGCTGCTACACATTCTCGGTTAACAACGCATAGCTTAATTGGTATTCGTGACAATTTGCTTAACCCGAAATATAATAACAAAAGTGGGTTAGATTGGGCCATTAAGTCTGACATTTAAATCCTTGACCAACTACGTACGGCAACAAGCACCAACGCATGGGCAGTAATTGTTGCCACCTACCCTCACCCGCAGTGGACTGTTAAAAAAGGCATGGAACTAGGCTACAAAGCTCAGCTACCATAACACTAACCAAGCAGCGCGGCATGTGGTTTACTGGGTCATCAATGTCTTGCTTGTTTTTTTGAGCAATGGCACCATTTAATGTCGAAGAAAAGGCTCGGCTGGCGACGCAGGAACGTTTGTTCTACGCACCTGATTGGTTGCGTGAGCAGGACGACTACTACATCCTAAATTTAGCGCGTCGAGCAGATGAAGCAATATTTTATGGTAGATTCCCAAAAGAAGCTGTCATAAAGGAGATTGGGGATGAGATGAATGCGAAATTCCACACAAATCTCCCAATATCGAGGTATTTATATCAATTCAAACTTATACGAGAGAGGTTCGTGTTGTTTGAGTGGATTTTGGCAGCTCCAGGAGCAAGTATAGATGCGAAAAGTGATCGGGTTGTTGCGCCAGATTTCGTATGGGAACGAGTGTGGCTCGTAAGTAAAATATATGTATATATATATAATGATATTTCGATTTCGTTAAATAAGTACACCCGTTTGAAGTTTCTTTTTTTCGTACATTCCCGTACGTATCGCCAAATAAAATTGAAGTTTCTTGGATTCGGCAAAGGGGGAGTAGATTCACAGAGGTTAATAATACTTATGCTTACATATGATTTGTGGATGCACTTCATCCAGAGAAATAGTACGGGACTGGTGTATTGGCACAGGACGGAGCCGGCCTACGAGTTGCTCCGCGTCATTTTCGGGAAGGATGGCTGCGGTGAACAAGGGACAGTTCGCAATCCATAAGCGGATAAGTGGTGGGTCGACTTTGTGGTGCATGTTTGTCTGTTTCAGAATTCAGACCGGTGCCTTTTTTTTGGTTTCCTCTACCTTAGTTGGTAACACTAAGTATGTATGCGTCGAGCATGCGAATTAAATGTACGTGTTGACGTTATATTGTTGTTGTTGTTCAATACAAATTCGTTATATTGTTGTTGTTGTTCAATACAAATTCGTATTGCAAGTCTAATAACAAATTGCATTCCACTCGATATAACAATCACAAAACTTAATATTGGTATCCGCTGTGGGGGATTACATGCAGCAATGAGTACACCTTTACGCAAAACAACGCATAACACAATTTATGATCCAAAATGAATTGTCATGTTCATTGACTTTCATTGGAATAATTAGCAAGATGGGAGTGGCGCCCGACTTATCAGTCGCCTGCGTTCCAAAAGCAGAACAGTGCATGCCGCGAAGGATAATAAACAACAAGACAAAATACGTGGCCGATGTGATTCGCGAAATACGTACAAAAGTCTTGCCACCCATGGGTGCATTTTCTACAAAAAAACCCCTCAACTTCGGAATGCTTGATGGCCTTTGTTTACGAGGGAATACCAAACCGTATCCTACTCAGATCTTTCCATACTGACCCGACAAGAATAGGTTCACAAAACAAGACCGTGCTTCAACACTCATACCCCAAAAAGCATCCATTTCGACTTTGTTGTTCGCTAGATAAAGAGTAGCCCTCACCTGCTGCTGAGTAGACAGACCTTCAATTGCTGTGATCGCGTCGAACAAGCTTCGGCGCGTAGCAGTGTCACAGTCGACGGCGGCGGTGTTTGATGCATCCTTTGGAGAAATCCTTTCAAGGAAAGTGCAAATGTTTGACTCTGCTTTGCTCATCCACGAGCCCATCATCTTCTTTACAGAAGCCTCTTCATCAATTACTCTCTTTCTCTTACCCGAAGAGACTGGGCTTTTGCGACAAGATGAGGCTTCTGGTTGGCTTTCCCAACCACACTCTCCTGCAGCTTCACGACTCGTGGGTTGTCCATGTGGGGGCGACCTGGGGACATCATATGGGTCGTACGGGGTGTTCTGAGCATCGCACAGATTGTTCACTGCATCTCCGAGCGCTACAGCTCCTAATCCATCAGCTCGGTCGTTCCCGAACACCTCCTGCCAACGTCGATACATCGGGTGCCTTTTGTTGCGCAGTTTTGAAACCTCTCCATTCATCTACATAAACTCCCAAAATTAAGGACAGGGCCTTACATGCCATAACGCGGTTGGTTTACAATGCAAACAAGTGTTCCATGCAACAGAATTTAAAATTGAAGTCGAGATTAGTAGGCCAACACACCTTCATAATTTCAGCAAACACAACCTCATCTTCGACGATGAGTTCGTAAGTCGTGTGATCGAATCTAGCACCACCGCCACCTGTATGCTCCAGCACGGTTTGTAGAGCATGATACTGTCGTTTCCAAACTTGGATTTTGGATTTGATGTGCTTTATTTGGATGTTACAGCCCGAGATACGCTGAGAGATATAAGTTTGGAGCTGCCCCATATACCCGCCTCGGAAATTACCATCTATTTGCCAGCCCTGCGTTCGAATCGCCTCGAGACCACAAAGTAGCGCCTCTTCCTCCGTTGCTGACCAGTACCTTCTAGGACCCTGTGACATGTGGCTCCCTCCGCCACTTCCTTTGCTGCTACTAAGATTTATAGCCATCACCTGGTTGTTATGAGAAAATATCAGTCCTGGCCATGGAAAAATGATGGATCAAAAATAGTTAAATGGTAAACCCATACTTCTAAAGCCTAATGTCAGTTTACACTAGTTTCTCTGTTGCATTCCACACAGCTGGAATCTTAAGCAAAGTTGTAACAATTACCCAATACCCAAAATTAAGACCCTACTGAGCGAGAGAACACAACAACCAGGTCAACTCGATCCACAAAAAGCACACAAACTTGGTACGGCAACGTCACTAGGAAGAGGTAAGAAGGCAGTCAAGCAGCTACTACGTACGGTGACTGACGTACGTATCATATTCATATGGGGTACAGAAGCGTAGTCAGCCAGTTCGTATCAGAATAGAAATACGTAATAACAAATACGATGTAGTTAACAATTCACACGCAGGACATGACAACTAAGTATCATCTTGTACTAATGGCATACAGACAGTCCAAAGTACATGGTTGGACAAGTGATTAAAAACATATTCAAGGTTAGTATGCCCCAAAATAGGTTCAGCGTTGTCTTCGGCAGCTGCGCTGTGCCTGCCACTCTTCGAACATGTTGCCCGCCATCCTATCGCGGAATGCATTCCACTCGGTTGACCCATCTATGCTGCCTACTACCTCGACCTCTTCATCTTCATGGTGCCGGTCGCTGTTGTACTCATCAATATCGGCTTCAAGTGGGTCATGGCGCATGTTTAGCCGAATGAAGTTATGAAGTAGAGCGCAGTTAAGAATGATCATGTTCTGGATATGAATTGGGTAATAAGTGTTGCTACGCAAAACTGCCCATCTACTTTTAAGCATCCCAAAGGCGCACTCGATAACATTTCGAGCTTTGCAATGACGCAGGTTAAATAGTTCCTTTGCGGACTGTGGCACACCCCGAGCGTGATTCCATTCGTCTAGATGGTAGCGGGTTGCCCTATATGGGGCCAGAAAGCCTTCACAGTTGGTGTATCCCGCGTCACAGAGGTAGTACGTACCTGCGCGACATTGAAGTGTAAAACGTTGGGGTATGTCCACGGAACTTTGCAACCAGGCAGTGTATGATGATATTACCATATACGAAAACAAGAACGAGGCAATCAACATAATGAAAGACCGTGGCAACACATTGTATGAATTAAATAGTTATTTACAGACATATGGTACCTGTTGGCACGCGTATACCGTTGCGTCTTGCCAAAGCCGCGCGCAGGACACGACTATCTGCCGCGGACCCCTCCCATCCAGTCATGAAATACGTGAAGTTCTTATTTCTGTCGCAAGCGCCTAACACATTGACGGTCACCTTCCCCTTGCGGTTGGTATATTTTTTCTTGTCGGTTGCTCGCACTATCACGTCAACATGAGTTCCATCTAAAGCTCCAAGGCAACCCTACAAGGCAGCCCGTTAAACGGTCACTAATACGTGCAACTTAAAGTACTAAATGCAAAATGGGCGACTCGTGCATGTAGAATAATCATTAAGGTTGGCACATACATATGCAACAAAGATGTAATATTTAAACAAATCGATAAAAGAAGAGGAAAGGCAGACCGAGTTACCTTAAAGTACCGCCACCTTTCATCGGAACAGGTCTCTGGGACAGGCTCGGGCTGTACGAGTAGAATATTGCTTAGCCGTAGCATTGCATGTAGGGCCTTCTTGAAATACTTACTAATTGTGTGGCCAGAACGACTGAAGCTCTCCCTAACGACCACGTTCTTTTGATGATGAGCCAGAATGCTCAATAGTATGGCAACTTGCTCGGGAATCGAAACAAACTTTTGTGTTTTAAGCCCGCCGACCGCCTCCAATACTTCGCACAGCCTCGCGAAACAGTTACGATCCATTCGCAATAGGTTAATACATGTGTTGTCGCTTGTAAGGGTCAGTTTTCGGATGTGTTTGAATTGATCAGGCATGCGGCCAATTATCGACCAAGTCCGATCATTCGTGCGCCTCGGTTGGTCACGTCTGACACGCTTGAGACGGAGGTATGCAAGGTAGAACAGCAAAATGGCCGTGATCTCTTGGTAGTAAAGGCAAATAATCGCCACCGCTATTCTTAACTTCGTATTCTGATCCATTAGTTGTTCAACAAGGCGTGATCCAACCGTACGGGGCTTATGCATCGGGATAACCAGAAACGTTCGAACAACAACTCCATGTCATTCAATGCCACGGATAAACCCAAAAAACACAACGATAAATAACAATTAAATCAGATACAGATGCAAGGAGGTGCACGAATCAGAATTCAACTCAGACACGTCTGACCCATTAACACTGGCCGACAATAGATTATTACGCGATCTAAAATGCTATCAAAAAAAAAAAACGCACCAATTCGAAGCAACAAGTGAACCCAACTACAATAATGGAACACACAGATCCCTCAGATTCGCAAATTGGACAGAAACCACACTGGCCCCAAAATTTAAATGCATGCCCGTATGGGAAAATCAATCAATGACATAGATTGGTCACCGTGACACGTACACGACATAGCTATGCAATCCATCTAAATTTCATAATTATGAATTTTTTGGGTAATAATAGCTCCATTTCGTTCTTAAGACCCGCTGAAAAAATTACCAAGCATACCCAGTTGCCCAAGTAATGGGTAGTATTTCACAGATAGGACTTATGTGCAACATAAAGGCCAGTTAACCCAAAAAAAAAAAAAAAAGGTACCCATCAACAACTTTTACGTGTGGCACTGCACGCTCACAGACCAGCACACAAACACAAAAGACAAATGGAAAAAAGTTACACCGGCCCGCAGGAAAAACAACCACAACAAAAAAAATACCCCATACACTTGCAACCGTAAGGCCCCATACCTTTTTCTCACTGTTGTTGCAAATCACAAAGTCCCGGCAAAGGAATCTTACTTCAGATCGGAAGACGAAAAATGAACGGGGAGTCTGAACAAACGGAGCTCCACACTTTTTTTGGTTCTCGGCCGCCGCTGTAGCCTTAGCTGAGCATGAAATGAGAGAATGAGGCGGGATAAAAATCTAGGGCATATTTGCTCCCTACAGAGCCCCAAAATGATTGTTCTGTTTTTAAGACCAGGGGCCTTTTAGTCATTGTACGTGTACGAGTCTGACTCCATCATTTCCAACTCCCACAATAACACACCCCTCCCTACTACTAAATCCAACATATTACCATGGGTCAAATCCATGAATGCATGGATTATAGAGACTTAATACATATGAAGAGCATAAATCAAATATGGAATTTAGATTGGAGTATATATTGTATTACAACATATTACAACAAATCAAAAGGGGCCTTAGTCAACTATAAACCATCAACAATACAAATAAGCAAATTCGAAATCAATAATACGCTAATGGACGATCAAATAGTACATTAAAAAAAAATTATGATGACCATTCAAATATATATATAAATATAATTAGAAAATGCGCATGCACTCTCTGAATTATATATAATTTTGCTACGGTCTATGTGGCTAGACTCCAAAATAATTACAAATTCATGATTCTAAGTTGGTGAAATCATGATTAATTTGTATTATATTGAGTATTGAAAAAAGTTATTTCTTGAACTTAGAGTGTGACACAACCATGACATGACATCCATGCAAATTATTGTACCACAAATCAAATGCCTTCCCCCAAGACCAAAGTCTGTCAACCGCAGTACTACGGAAAACTTTCTTGATTACATTCATAATTTGCATCAAATGTACATATCAAATAAATTCGATAGATAATTGTAGATTATAGACCTGATTCAAGTGACAAATTAAATTGATAGTCCAAAATTTATGATTTTGTATAATTTGTTTTGTTTGGATTTTATTAAAGTATGAATGTTTGTCTATTTTCACGAAGTCATTCATTGATTGATAATACTATTCGTAAAACAATTGTGAAAATATATCAAATAATATCATAAAAATTATTATTAATTATAGGTATTACGTGATAAAAAAATATTTTATTACAAAAATGACTTTTAGGAGGTTAAAATTGTACTTGACTTGTTAATGACTTCTTTATATGGACAACTTAGTTATAATCAATGTTTTCAAAACCGGATCCGTCCGATCGGAGACCGGTGTCTAGTCTGGTCCAAACTACCATCCAAAACCGGGAATGACTCGGCCCGCTGATAATCGGTAAAAATCGATCGAACCGGTCCCGGTTCATGAACCGGTTCGTCGGGCTGTGTTTTTTTTGTTTTTTTTCTCTTTTCTGATTAAACCAAAAACAGTCCCTGTTTCTTTTCTGTGTACGCGTGAAGAACAGAAACAAAACCAAAATGAACCCTAGTTGTCCGTCGCCTTGCTGGTCGCCGCTCGTCCGTTGCCACGCGCCGTCTGCTGCCGTCCCAAGCTCAAGGAGTGAAGGTAAGACTTGTTTGGTTTTCTTTTATTTTTTCTGTTTTTTTCATTTTTCCTTTTCTGATTGAGTTTGGTAAAACTTTAGTTTTCTTTTAAATTTCGTTTGAGTTTTGTTAATTTGGTGATTGAATTTGATTTTCTTGTGATATTCATGCGTATGTTTATCAGATTAAAGGTCATGCTATTATATTATTTTCTTCTCACCGTGTGAATGGTAGTTTTTACAATTGTATACATACATACGCCTATATCATTAAATATTTCAAGAGGGACTCATAGAGCATAAGCTGGATTTGTTTGAATTTTGATGATAAACATGTCAGTAAATTTTCAGAGAGAATGACTTATTTTTAATTTGATTTTGAAGTTTTTTCATCAAATAATAAATGATAAGTAAGGTTGAAAGATGTTCTCCTTTGTTCTGACAAAGTTCTTGCTTTTGTAGTGTAGGCTCGGTGAAGCAATGTTTCTTAATAAATAAAAAAAAAACAAATTATAAGTATTTGGTGAAGCAATGTTTCTTGATTTATGATGATTTATCTTGCTATTGAAAAATGAGTTTATGTTTATGTTGCCTTGGATGATTTATTATGATTTATTTTGTTTAATCTCATTTGGTTTTATTTAGACTTAGATGTAGAATGTGACAAAATATGCTTTCCGAATTATCTTATTAATTGTTATTTGTTAGCTTTAGGATGAATGATGAGTTGAATTTTTATTAAATAATAAGGCAAATTTCTTGTTTGTTTATTATTATTATTATTATTATTATTATTATTGAGTTTTCTTTAATTTTTATGTATTTATGATTTTTTTATATAAAAAATTAATTTAATAATTATTACATATTTATGACGTCACACGGGTTGAACCGGTGGTTGAACCGATCGAACCAGTAACCAGTAAGGCCGTCGGTTTAGTGTCCGATTCGATTTTCAGAACATTGATTATAATAGAAATCTTGTAACAGACTAATCATGATAATTTTGTTGTCATTGAGTTGTTAGTACAAATATTTCATTAATTGTCAATTATAACAAATAAAATATTAATTTTAGTTATCATTGAGTCATATTGCAACAAAATTGAAGTACTTTTCACCTATAAATATAATTAGCAGTAATATAAAAAGTATTATCACTTAATATTGCATGTTACTAATGACAATTTTTACATTATCACTTAATTTTTTACCATTAACATATGTACATATATATAGTTATAAATGTTTGAAATTCATGATTATATGATTAGAGATTATCTATGCATATATATATTGAAATATATATGTATATATATTGAAAAGATTAAATTTGGTAGCTCAAAAACAAAAAAAATCGCGTTTTATATTAAGAAAAAAAAAATCATCCTCACCATCCAAAACTAAATTTCATCTTGTTCCGAATGCAGTAATAGTGCATGAATTTACGTAGCCACAGTAGTCAACATATCTACCAAAAGGTGCGTCTCGAGGAGCTTGATGAAATCCATCAACCAATTTTGTTTAGGGATGGCAATGGATCGGGTCTAGTATGAGTTGAAACCCGAGACTTGACCTGCCAGAAATTTTTGGACTCGAGACTCGCCCGGACTCGACCTGACCCTCGTGAGACCTGAACAGTTGGGTTCATAAACCCTTCCCAACCTGCCAAACCCGACCCGCATACCCAACAAACCTGACCCGCAAACCTGCCCCATTAATTAAAATTTTCATTTTTTAACAACTTTTTTTGAGATAACAATTTTAAAATTGTACAAGAAACTTAATAAAAGAAAACATTCAAAATATACATAAAATATAATAAAACATATTCAAATGAAATAATAATAATTAACTTCAATTTTAATTTTTAAGATTTTTTTAATTATATTTGTTTATATATTTTATATTATACATATTATATATATATATATCCACGGGTCGGGTCTCGGCCGGGTTCAAGTGAATCCGAGATCTGAACCCGTGCGGGTCTAGAATTATAGACCCGCAACCTGCCCTGAACTCGATTTTTCAGGTCCAAACCAGCCCCAAGCGGGTCGGGTTCGGGGACCTATGAAACCCGACCCATTGCCATCCCTAATTTTGTTATTCCACAAATTTTCACCAAATAATTTTACTTAATACTACTATAATTATCACCGGACATTACCATATACAATCCAATAATGGCACTACATTTTTTCAAAATTAATTTCATATATAGCTTGAAATTATGCGAATCTCATTTTCAAACCTCACTGGAAAATAATATAAATACAAGAGGATATTTGTAATTTTTAAAACTATAAAGTTTAATTTGTAATTATATTATATATTAAGAAGTGTAATCATATACTTAAATTAGCAGTGTGTCTAAGGAATATGAGTAGACAATCGAGCAGAGTATTGACATGTAAATATGTGTCACCCTTGTGGAGAAATTTTCAATAATATTTATAGGTGATGGATGATCCCACTCAACTCTAAGGTTTAGGGCTGAGGTGGAGCATTTAGCCTTTAGGAGCACATATGACATTATGGTCCACTGTATTAAGGGGACAATATGACTTTGCCAAGGTGTGTGCAAGTGCTTTCTCTGCAGAGAGTAACGACGCGTGTCATAATGGACAGTGCTAGGGTATGGAATATACTCCCTACTCGATGCACCTTCCTTGAGATGTGAAGATAGATAGAGAAGCAGTCCGTTCTCAAGTGGATGGCATCTCCTCGGGGCAAGTCCTCTCCTCGAGTTGGACGACTTCTCGAGGAGAGGGTGCTTACGTGGTGGGCCGCAACCCATGTGGCACTGAGCCGCACGCGACAACAGAATGATGATTCATAGGGACATATGTCAAACATCTCGTATCATGACGTAAATATAATAATACATACATGTGTGTGAATGAGTCTAAATATTAATATATAATTACCGCGATCTTGTGAAAGTCAATATAAAGATATTGCTTGAGGACAAAATATAAAATGATAATTACACGGACCAAACCTATAATTTACATTTTTCATCTTACCGTCGGATATGAATGGAAAACAACTATAGGGCCTTGAATTTGACACAATTTTAAGCTAACTCCTACTTATTCTTCTCTATTCAATATAGGTTAGAATACTAATTCAATGTTATTTGTGATTTTCGTGGCATTTAATACCCAAGTACAATAATAATGGAGTTATTAATTAACGTCCATAAAAAGTTTACTTTGACAGTACCACATCGAATGACGTACACTTTCACTTTTTCTATAATGCATTTAAATTTAAAAAAACCAAATGATATATGGACACTATGTTAAATAATACGTATTGAGTGACATATACATGCCGTATTTTATACTATAATCAATTATTTTAATGTCTTATGATCTTTTTATTTTAATCTGTATTTCATTTTATATATATTTTTTTTATAAATGCATGTTAAGTGTTAGTGATTTATTTTCAAGCAGCATAGATGTGTAAGTTGTAAAAAAAATAATTAAAATAAAATCTTCAACTAGATTCACATAATGTTCAACAAAATGTAATGAAAATTCAAGAAATTGGTCCAAATTAAGAGCGCATTTGATTGAGGTTTTTTTTCAGAGAAAAAGTTCTTATTTTTTAAAAAAAAATGCATTTTAGAGAAAAAAAAATTGTACTTGAATTAGTCATTTTTTTCCTTTTTTTTTAAAAAAAGAAGAAGTCGGGTAGCAAAATTGTTTTGATTTAAAAAAATTCTACTATAAAAATCACAATTTGAGAAATATATATTTTTTAATTTTTTAAATTTATCCAAACGACTTTAAGTCTCGTATAAATATTCTTTCAAATGTGGATACAATTTCCAATTAGATCAAAATAGCAAAACCCTAATTGATGATGACGCCACGTGTCACGATAAGGGGCAGATAGCATGGAAAATCCATGCCAATCCAACTCACTCCATCTTTACCCAACTTCATTGACTCTTCTAGGCAATTTTTTTTTTATTTATCTTTTTTATTATTTTCCCCTTTTTATATACATTTTTTCTTTTTGGAAATTTTGTTTTTCTTCATCCCCTCTCCTCTGTTTGTTTTTTTTTTTAAATAGTTTCTCTCTCTAGATTCTCTCCCTCTAGATTTTCTCTATCTGGAAGAGAAATGTGGAGCCCAAAACTGGTACTCTGCTTTGCTGGCTTGAAGCTCTCCATTGTTGGTTTTTAATGGGGGGTTTGTCTGATGACCGATGAGAGACACCAGAGCTCAGTTGCCCCAATCAGAAACACAATAATATTAATAGTAATACCACTCTCTCTCTCTCTGCTGTTTTCTTTTTTACTTTCTCTCTCTAAGTTCTTTTTACACTACGCTCTCTCTCTCTCTCCTCTATATGTTGTGTGTTTTCACTTTTTCTATTTTTGCTTTTTCTTTCATCACTTCATCGTAATCAACATCATCTCCTTTGTTCTTCTTGTTACTGCACACAAAGAAGAAAAAGAGAGAGGACTGCTACTGAGAACAAAAAACCCACATCAGAATTTGTTTGATTTCTGTTTTTCTTTATTTGTTTGTTTGTCAAATTTCCCTTTCGATTTGATGGATCCACAGATCTAAACTAAACCTCTTTCACTTTCAGATCTCCGTTGCTCGCAATCAACTCTGAAGGTAACTTCTTCATCAAAATCCGAATTACCCATCTTTCGGATATGTGTTATTTTTTTATTTTATGAAGTTTTGTAGTGTTCAATTGCTGATACTGCTTGGAGGGTTTTTGGGATTTCAAGAATTTGGGGGTTTTTCTGGGTTTATTTATTTTTGCAATTTTTGTATCTGATTTTTGGGAGTTGAACCTTCTAGAATTTGAACTTGCTGACCAAACAGCTGTCCGAAGGAAAAAAAAAAAAAGTTGAATTTTGACAACCTTTTTTCCCTTGTGTTGAATATTCTTGATTTCGCGTTGGTTTTGCTCATGGGTTTTGTGTTCTTGGTCAAAGATCTTTTCGCATTTGAAGTCCTTATTTCTTAACCATCTCACTTTTCATTCTGTAACATTATTGTTGTTCAAACTCTAATTTTGATGGTTTTTGGTGGTGTTGACAGACTTCTAGTTGGTCGTTACGTTCTTCGTTACTTGAGGAGGGTTAGATACTCAATTATACAACATAAAAAATTGAGTTCCATTTGAGCCCAAGTTATCTTGAGAGAGCTCGTTAGATGTGGATAATTTGGAGGGTGTTTTGGATGAGATGAGGGATGTTATCAGGGTTAATGAACTTTTTGAAGGCCTGTTTTCGGCCAAGGGTGGATCGATATTCTCACACGGGTTCAGATGCCACTGGTCGTCAAGATGGGCTTCTATGGTATAAGGACTCGGGGCAACATTTTAATGGAGAGTTTTCAATGGCTGTAGTTCAAGCAAATAATTTACTAGAGGATCAGAGCCAACTTGAATCTGGTTCTCTAAGCTCAAATGATTCGGGCCCATATGGCACGTTTGTGGGGATCTATGACGGACATGGTGGGCCCGAAACCTCTCGGTTTATCAATGAGAACCTCTTCCAACATCTAAAGAGTAAGTCCCATGAAATTAAATGTACATGTCATCTGATGATTCTAGTGAGATTTTATATTTTGTTAATCATATATGCTTCTTGTATATAAATCATTCATTGGTAGTACATTAGTTTATTTGGAAGATGACTAGCTATGGCGGTAAACAGACTCAAGTTAATAAGTTTATATGTGTTATGTTTTTTTGTAATGAATTATATTCTTCTATGTAGAACGCTTGTATTTCTCACTAGTTACTTTAAATGTTTGGTTCTTCTTTGGAAAAAATGAAAAGGATTGACTGAGATATTCTGCGTCAAATCTAATTGTCTTCCGTATTATTCAATACAAATGATTTTACTTATGTAGCAAGTGTCCATTATTGTTTCGTTAAAGTTCTTTGTAACATTTTACTTGGTTGTTTTGGTTAATTTTCCATTGTTTTAAGTCTTAGGTTTGATATTAATTTCTTGATTTTCCAGGGTTTACTGCAGAGCATCAATCTATGTCAGTGGAGGTCATTAAGAAGGCATTTCAAGCAACAGAAGACGGTTTTTTCTCTCTTGTCAGCAGACAATGGCCCATGAAACCACAGATTGCAGCAGTCGGCTCTTGCTGCCTTGTTGGGGTGATCTGTGGTGGAACTCTTTATGTTGCTAACCTTGGTGATTCCCGTGCTGTTTTGGGGAGACTTGTTAAAGCTACAGGCGAAGTACTTGCTATTCAGCTCTCAGCAGAGCATAATGCGAGTTTTGAGTCTGTGAGACAGGAGCTGCAGTCTTTACACCCCGATGACTCACAAATTGTGGTTCTAAAGCATAATGTATGGCGCGTGAAGGGTCTTATACAGGTGACTTTATCCTTCTCCAGCAACCCATGTAATTGTTCTCATGAGACATTTTTTTTATTATGCCAATGTTTGATGCTATAGTGCAAGAATTGATACTAAATACTGCTGGCATGGAGTTTACGACCTTTCTATTGCCCATATATCGCTCTAAATTCTATCTGATTACCTGTATTTAACAACTGTGTTGACCATAAAAGTGGATTTCATAGTGAATCATGTTTTCTTACTTGAAGAATTTGATAACATTGAATTTTATGGAATAATGAAAGAATTATGGCAACATAGCGGTCCTTTTCTTTACTTTGTGGCAAAACTCCCCCCTGTGCAGTCCCTTCTCAGTTTGGATCAGTCTTTGACGGCCTAAAAAAAGAAACTTTCAAGAGCTATGGTTTTCACAATGGACATATTTGACCTAGACGTGTTTGTTTTTTAGACTGCTACAGCTTCATTACTTTTCAGCTTGACCTGGCTGGGCTATTGATGACTTGCAGTTACTGATCCAATTATTGTAAAATCATGTCATATACTGCTTGATTTTGTCTCATAACTTTATGTTTTGGGGCCTGTGGGTGAGCACAAAATTTCCAGCTATATAGTTGATGTTTATACTACTTGTACTCTTTCCATTGTCTTGCATCTGATTGTCTATGTCCTCTCCCTTTTGCTTTTCAACTAATTGAGGTATAGGAATTCACAAGTTTTGCTTATGAGTATACAACTCTTATGCACCTCTCAAATGCTACAAGTTAAGATTGAACCTTGTGCCATACAGCCACTGATTGTTCAAACTTTGATCCTACATCCTCTGGGCTTTCTTTTTGATCCTTGTTACACTTGGTAATGAGGTATGCTGTGTAGCAGGTCTCAAGATCAATTGGAGATGTGTATCTGAAAAAGGCAGAATTCAACAGGGAACCGTTGTATCAAAAGTTTCGACTTCGTGAACCTTTCAAGAGACCGATTTTGAGTGCAGAACCATCAATTACAGTCCACCAATTGCAGCCTCATGATCAATTCATCATATGTGCATCGGACGGCCTCTGGGAGCATCTTTCCAACCAAGAAGCAGTTGATCTAGTCCAAAATCATCCACGCAATGTAAGATAATGTGTAAATGCATTTATATACCCAAATGCAAACTACACTGTTGTACATGTCCTTGTGCTTTTATATCTATATTCTTCTATAACCGAAGAGCTCCCTATAATACCTGTTTTCTTGATTTTGATCTCCTCCCTCCAAGCTTACACCATGCTTGGTCCTCGGATTTCAGTTAGGAAAACAGAAAACAAACTTTTTTTCTGCACTTCAAGCGATTGTGCTCATCAAATCTAGGGTCCTATCCCAGCACAAGTAATTAGTACTTGAATAGACTAACACAATCATCATGCCAATAATTGTGCAGGGAAGTGCTAGGAGATTGGTCAAAGCAGCCCTGCAAGAGGCAGCCAAGAAAAGGGAGATGCGCTACTCCGACTTGAAGAAGATCGACCGTGGGGTGCGCCGCCATTTCCATGACGACATCACGGTGGTCATCGTGTTTCTCGACTCACATCTTGTGAGCCGGGCTAGTTCGGTCCGTAGCCCTAACGTATCCGTTAAAGGTGGCGGGATCAGCCTGCCCACGAACTTCCTCTCACCCTGCACCACCACGCCGGCAGAATCCAACCCCACCTGACGCTACGCTACCCGTTGTCGCTAATGTTATCTTACCTGTTGTACTATTCTCTTATGTGAATACAGGTAGCTTCTTTGAAAAAGAAAAATGATAAAAGAGCAGCCCCTTTGAATTCTTTTTTAATGTACACTTGTAACCTTCTTTTAACTGAAGACTAATTACTTGGCATAGTTCTCCAATGCCTAAGAGAGGGTTGGAGAAGGGGGGAAAAAAAAAAAAAAGAGGGACTTCTCAAGGTGACAATGATTATTATAGCTTGTGTTTTTCAGGGCAGATCCTTGCTGTGTTTGTTGTTTCTCATGCTTATGATCCTCTAATTCTAATATATTTTAGCTTTTCTCCTTTTTTTATTTTTGTTGGTTTGTTATCTATATACTGTGATGTTGAAAGCTTTAATTGCCCTGGTTGATTTCTTATTTAAGTTTCAGCTATGGAAGATCACTGAAGCAGCTTGTGGATGAATCCCCCTTTTTGTTCTATTCCATAGTACATACTCGAGTTGTTGGCTAATGTTTAGGTGGTGTTTTTAGCCATCGGGATTGATTATGATGGCAGTATAATTGAATTTCTTTAAACATTTTGTTGACATCATCATATTCAGATACAATAGTTAAACAGTAATTCAGTTTTTTGTGGCTTATGGAAATAGCGAGTTAAACTCGTGTTTTCAGCTATTGGATATGAATACGAATATATGATTAATATAGAAGAGTGGTGAAAAAAATAAAATTATTGCATTATATTCAATTTAAAAGTTGAAAACATTAGTTGAGCAATATGCAACTGGATAGTAGGTCTAGAAATGGCCATTAACCCACCCCCCAACACCATAAACCCCCAATTACCTGCCCCACCCCATGGTGTGTGTGGGGGGGGGGGTGGGTGTGTGTGAGAGAGAGAGAGAGAGAGAGAGAGAGAGAGAGAGAGGGAGGGGGGAGGGATTGGCTTTCTACTGTGTGTGAAATTGCTTTTTACTGCGTGAAATATATCAGTGACAGGAATGTGGGCTTCCATTAGATTGTTATTATGTGAAAAGGTCATGAAATGCTTTGCCTTTTATCTTTTTAGTTTTACCATAAGAATACATATACCTAAACACAGCACTAATTTACACAAGGAGGGCTCAGTTATCAATGCCACAGCCATTATTGGTTTTCTCAGAAAGTTACTGTTCAAAATCACTCTGTAATAATGCCCCCACAGGCCCAATATTCTATGTTTTCACCCTTGCAGCCATCCAATGGCTGTAAAAAGTTGTAGGAGACACGTGTTCAACGATCAAATATTTACAAAATTATTCAAATAATATGGGGTTTAAATTGAATTCACCTTTTTCTTTCACAATCTCATCTGTGATTTATATTTTGTAGAGATCTTTATTGTTATAAGATATTCGATGTGAACCAAATCAAATAGTATTGTTTTTTTTTTTAATTATTAGAAAAGTATTTAATTTAAGCCAAAAATTATGTATAAGATTAGCCAATACCACAATCTAGTGTGGTCTTTTTGATATTAGTTATCGTTCTATTTTGAATTATAATTACTATTTTGAGCTCCCCTGATGCAATAAGCGGGCTAAAATGTGCCATATTTAGCATGTAACTATTCTTATTCAAATAAATTGAATTTATGACGCAATTTAGGACCCGTTTTGATATTTTTATTTTTTAAAAAAAGCTTTTCGAGTTGTGAAGTAGAATTTTTTTTAAAAAAATTAAAACAGTTTTGCATTCAAATGAGAATATGCGACACAATTTAGGCCCCGTTTCAATAGGTTTTAAAAAAAGAGGCTTTCGAGGTGTGAAGTAAAACTTTTTGTTAAAGTCAAATAATTTTGCATTTGGATGTAATAATTAAAAGTGTTCTAAGAGGTGTTTTACTTTAAGCTATTGTGAATAGCTTCTAAAAAAAATCACTTTTTGAAGTGTTTTTTTGCTTCTACTTTTTTAATGACGCTCAACCGAACACTTTTTTTTTTTATTTCTTTCACTGAAGTGTGTTTTTTTTTCTTCAAAAAATAAGTAATTTTCTTCTAAATAAGGTCCGTCCAAACGTGCTCTCAAATTATTTGGTGCATGAAATGGCGCATAAAGCTAGGCAAATATTTTTCAGACTACACAATTAGCTATTTGCTGAAGCCCTAGTTTTTTTTTTTTTTTTTTTTGAGAGAGGATATAATACATTTTAAATAATTATATTAATGATTCAAATCAAGTACAATTATCACATCTTATAATCAAAATATCGATTTAAATTTATCAAATCATACAAACAAAAAAAAAATATTGTACATAAAACAGTGAGAATTAAAGTCGCCACTTTTTTAACTATGGGACCTCATTGTCACCAGATCAAGATCCTCAGAGAAGCCCTAATTTATCTGGACATAGAAACATGTTATTCTCGTACAAGTAGGTGATTGGTTTAGGAAATTACTATATATATATATATATATGTATATGTATATGTATGTATATGCGTGTGTGTTTCTCATGCAAAAACTGGTGCAACCCTGAATGACTCGCCAAACGATATGGGAGTACAAGAAACAATACTATTATTTTTTGCAAACTTCTTTTTTTTTTTTTTTTAATTCCCGTTTTAGTTAAATCAGTGTTGGGGCAACAACTATGTTATTATTTCCATTTCAAAACATATGATCTGACTCGATTCTCTATTAAATTTTAGTATGTAATGTGTTACGAGAATTCATAAAATATATATTCTTGTTTGGATTGGTACGAGAATTCAAAATATAACAACTAATTTAAGGATTAAAAAATAACCAAAAGAAAATGGGCATTAAACATCACTAAACTAATAAAAAAAGTAATATCTATCTTAGAATTTCGCTTGGATGAGTTGTTTTTATAGTAGATAAATACTTATTTTTTTGGAAAAAAAAGTATTTCAATTAAATATATATATGTACTTGTTTAGAGTTTTTTCAAAAAAAAAAAAAGAAATAAAAAGAAGTCCAAAGTGATATTGTTTTAGAAGTTATTCATAATAATTTCAAATAAAAATACATCTTAAAGTATTTTTAATTACTGCATTCAAACGTATAATTATTTTGCTTGTATAAAAGGTTTACTACTTTTGTAAAAAAAATATTTTATAAAGTATGACTTAACAAGTTTTTTTTTAATTTATTTTTGAAAGAATAAACGATTTTTAAAAAATCTATCTAAACGGCCCTATGTGTGTAGGACTACGATTTATTTAATTTTTGACCACAGTATTATTGCATGAGTACACATAAATTTAATGTTTTTTTTATTTGAATTAGTGTTTCATGTATTTATCCTAGGATCACATGTATATGTCACGACAATAACACTATTTTCTTAAAAGGGTGTGTATCACTCAATGTTAATATATAAATAAATATAATAAAACATGAAATACAAATTTAAATAAAAGAATCCAAATCTGGTATATAATAGCTTCACATATGGGGACACTAGCAACATCATACACTCTACGTGTGTGTAAAATATAAAAAATATATATTTCAATTCAGTAATTATTTTTTTAGCATGAAAATATAAATATATTATTAAATTTCTTTAATAAGAATACTCTTTAAAGAATTATTTGAAATAAATTTTTAAATTATAAAAATTTAAAAATAAAATAATAATATGAAATAAAATTACACAATACAGAATAAATAGAAAAAAAATCAAATAATTGTAATTAGAGAAAGTGGTTTGTTGGTTGAGAATGCGAGTTTTTTAAATAGAATGTAATATTATAATATTGATCTTTTTTATTAATCGTATATGTTTACTAATTAAAATGATAAAATTGATACATCAAAACTTGCTATCCGAATTGAATTAATTTCATATGAATTTTCAATTTCAGCCACAATTTTACATATTTCTATTTATTTTGCATAAAATTGAAGGACAAATTTTATATAATCACATAAATAACCCCTATTTATGATATAAAAATAGCTTTATTTGAATAATAGTATAGATAATTGTCTCGTGGACTTCAATTTTAAGCCAGTCAGAATAATGATACTTAAACTCTTAATGACGCAACTGACAACAACAAACATCCACCATTATATTTCTCATAATTACGAGTTAATTGGGTTATTAATATAAACAAACAAAATAATTGTGTCAAGAACTTCTGCTTCCTCGCTCGCTCTCTCTCCCCCCCCCCCCCCCCCTGCCCCCCAACACACACACAGAAATACACATAGCCATATAGTTATATAAGACTCTTTCACACACCAAACATGCATGTACGCTGTCTGCCCCTCTAATGGTACACATTATGTTCTCTCACACACACTTAAACACTCATCTCTCTCTCTCTCTCTCTCTCTCTCACACACACACACACACAGAGGCACAGAAATACAAATAGCCATGTAGGTGTATAAGACTCTTTCACACACTAAACACACATGTACGCTCTGCCTCTCTAATGGTACACATTATACTCTCTCACACACATCTCTCTCGCTCTCTCTCTCTCTCTCACACACACACACAAAGACATATATATAAGGAAAATTCTTATTCAAATCCGATCTGATCGCACCCAACTAATCATAAAGTAAGTGTTAATACACTTATTATGTGATTGGTTACTCTCTCGAAATTGTATATCAATTATAATAAGTATAAAACATTCGTTACGTTATTAGTCTTGGTGTGATCTAACTCGATAGGGGTAAGAATTTTCCCTTGGCTCTATAGGTATATAATACTACTCTCTTTCACACACTAAACACACATATACGCTCTCTCATACACATTGTGATCTCTTTCACACAGTTAAGCGCACATATGATCCCTCTCTCTCTCACTCTCTCTCACACACACACAAACTTGCAAATACAGACGTGCATGCGGAGACACACAATCTGACTGGTCTTGACTACTCTTTTTTGCTAGTTTCACAACAAATTTGACTCCTCTTTTCTCTCACCAGTCAGCACCCATCTGTTTCCTTGCGACAAAATCTCTGATCCCATTTACAGCAACTTTTTAATCCTTCTCACTCCACACGCACTCTTGATTTCATTTACATTTACAAGAATCTATTATATTTTTTTGCCGGAACAAGAATCTATTATATGACAAAGTATTATAAAAATTAATGTAAATAACCCAATACTATTAAGGAAAACTAATAATTAGATTAACAAAAAATAGGTTTTTAAACAGAGCACAAGAATGCTGTAATCTGTACCTCGAGCCCCTACCTCAACACTCACACCCGATGCCCTCCAGCTACATTTTCATCTCATAAATACAATATATATATATATATATATTTATATTTATACATATATATGTGCTTTTTTTTTCCCTCACTCTGTTAATTTTATAACCAGTTAGCCAAAAGGGACAAGAATTACAAGCATTCTTCTTCTTCTTCTTCTCATTTTGTTGCAGGAGAAGAAGAAAAAGGGTAAAAGCAAAAAAAAAAAAAAAAGGAAAAACAAAAGTATCCTTTCCCATCCACAGTTTTCCTCCCCCCTTCTTCTCAGTGTGTGTGTGTGTGTCCATATAAATGGCTTGATGGGTCGTATTCTTGAAAGTCATTTTTGTTTTTTTGGTGGAAAAAAGAAGATTCATCTTTTTTGACAGTCCAAATGGGGTTGGCTGTGTCTGTAGCTTAAAAATAACCCGTGAAAAGTTTTTTCTGTACAATTTTTTTCCCATTGAATCTCTTAGAAACCCCCCTAAAAAACCAAGAAAAAGGGGCAAAAAAAATTGAATCTTGCTCGAAATTTCTCCAAGAAAATACCTTTTTTTATTTTATCTCTATGTTCTAAAAAAACCAAAAAAAATAAAAAATGGGGTGTGTTTCTTCAAGAATAGAGGAAGAAGAAGAAGTGGTTTCAATATGCAGACAGAGAAAAAACCAACTAAAGTTAGCTGTGGAGAGGAGATATATTTTAGCAGATGCACATTATAGATATTGTCAATCTTTGTTTGGAGTTTCAGCAGCTATTAACCTCATTGTTGCTCGCCATCGTTCACCCCCTTCACCATTTTGCATCACATTCCCACCCCCCTCACCCCCACCGCCCAAAGAAAGCGTGGTGTCAAACCCTCTGTTTCTTCAAAAAGCGCCATTTGAGTCCACCAAAGAAGCCATTAAAGCCCCTGAACCTGAGCCATGCAGTTCATCCCAGAGCTCAGATTCTTGTTCTGAAGAACAATGTGAGGAGAAAAATGAAGATGAACCAAAAAAAGATGAAGAAAAAGAAAAAAATTGTGGGTATTTTTGCATGGATAACATGCCTCAACAGATGGCTAGTTTTTCACCTCAGACGGATTTTGAGTGGGATTTTTTCAACCCTTTTGTTAACAGTGGTGTGAGTGTGACAAGGCCTGAAATGTTGGGTGTTTATAATAGGAATGTGAATATCTCTGAGGAGGATTTGAGGGTCGTGAGAGAACAAGAAGGGATACCTGAGCTTGAAGATGAAGAAGGTGTGACAATGGAGGATGAAATAAATGAAAAAGATGAAAAAAATGAGGTTGTTGTTACAGAGGAGGTCAATGCAGTGGAGAGTGCTAATGTGAGCCAGGGGGAAGTGGTGCAAAAGGGGTTAACTATTATTGATACACCTGTTAGAGGGAGAGAGCTTTTGGAGGCTTTGAAAGACATTGAAGATCATTTTATAAGGGCTTATGATTCTGGCAAAGATGTTTCAAGGATGCTAGAGTGCACCAGGGTGCATTTGCAGTCTAATTTGGATGAAATAAAAGGTGATTGTGTGTGTGTGTGTGTGTTTTCTTGGTGTAGTTTATTTTCTTTTGTAGATATCTTTTTTTGTGATTATGCTATGAATCCCATTATTCTGTGTTTCTTGTGATAGAATTGTGCATTGTGAAAAAATGGTTATTTTCATGTTACTCTAGAGTCAGAAATTTTAGTTTAGGGGGTCGTTCATCTTCTTCTTGAAATGTAAATATCCTTTATCTTGCTTGTAAACTTATTTCCCATAATTGCCTTTGTGTTGCTGTTTTTCGCGACAAGTTTGTTCATAAAATCATGTGGGTGCAGAAAGTTCGGCAAAGTTGATCCAAGCTATCACATGGCGTTCTGCTTCTTCTCTTTCATCATCTTCGTGTAAGAGTTTGGTAGCTTCTGGTTCCAAAAGCTCTTCAACGACATGGACAGAGTTTAGCAATGAGCTATTTGATGATTATGGAGGAATGGCTTCCGGAAGCCATTTGTTGACTCTAGGAAGGCTCTATGCTTGGGAAAAGAAACTATATGAAGAAGTTAAAGTAATATATATCATTTCTTTTATATATATACATACACGTGTGTGTTTGTGTGAATCCTTGTTAAGTTTAGGTTCGGCTATATTCAACAAATCTTATAGAAAGTGTCGTGCTTTCCTATGTGAAAAATGCTTAAAATACAATGTAAATATCGCCTAATTTCAAGAATTAAAGCAGAAAAGCGATAGATTTGTTTATATTCATCGACATTTTTAGTGCTTGAATGTATACACTTGCCTCCTCTAGGATGGAGATGGCATCCGAAGAATTTATGAAAAGAAATGCAATCAGCTTAGGAACCAAGATGTCAGAGGAGATGAAGGGCATAGTAGGGACAAAACTAGAGCAGCAGTCAAGGATTTGTATAGCAGGATCCTCGTGGCGATTCGTCGTGCCGAAACAGTTTCAAACAATATTGAGAAGCTGAGAGATGAAGAACTGGAGCCTCAAATAAACGAATTACTTCAAGGGTAAAATACTAAAATCAATCTTACATTGGGTGGGTGGGGGGGGGGGGGGGGGGGAATGAGAGAGAGTATGTGGTCTTGCATTTGACTACTCTTTATTTGTAACCATGACTTTTCCCTTCAATGCAGTTTGATGACAACCTGGAAAATCATGTTGGAGTCCCACGAAATCCAGAACAAGATCATATCTGAGGTTAAAACGTTCACCTGCCCGTCTTATGGGAAATTCAGCAACGAGTCCCACCGGCTTGCTACCCTCCAGCTAGAAACCGAGCTTCTCAACTGGCGTTCGTGCATGACAGAGTATGTCATGGCCCAGAAGGGATATGTCGAAGCCCTCCATGGATGGCTCTCAAAGTTTGTCATCCCGGAAACCGAGCTCTACTCCCACGCCCCACTGGGGGACCAACGAAGCGGGCCCCACCTCCTCACAATCTGCCGCAACTGGTTGAATAAGATGAACAAGTTACCGGATAAGACGGTCTCGTTTGCAATCAGAAGCTGTGCTAAGGATGTAAGAGCTTTGTGGGTACAACAGGGAGAGGAACAACTGCAGAAGAGGAGAGTTGATTGCTTGTCTAAAGAATTCGAGAGAAAGCTTTCGTCTCTTCAGAAATCCGAAAATCAGGTTTCTCAGTTAAGGCTGATGGATAAAAGCAGCACTGAGGCGGAGGTGGTTCATAATGACAACCGGGATGAGGCGTTGGTGGAGAAGAAGGAAAGTTTGGAGAGTTTGAGGAGGAGGGTTGATTTTGAGAAGGAGAAACATCGTAAGTTGATGCAAGAAACTGAGAGGATCACATTGAACGGTTTTCAGACGGGGTTTTGCCGGGCATTTGAGGCAATGGCTGAGTTCTCCAGGGAGGCTTTGAACATGTACAATGAGCTGAGCTATGCCCAGAATGACGAGAAAGATTGGGGACAACCTTGTATAGAGAGCAAGCAGGTTGGAAATGGTAGTAGCAGATGACATGAAAAGTTGGTTTGTGTAGATGGTTTAATGTTGTTTGGGGTTTTTGAATGTTGTGTGTTGAGATTTGTCTGTCGAAGCAGCTCGCTGAGGCAAGGTTGATTTGGTTTCTGTACGAGGAATTCTTGCTTGCTGATTTGGCTGGATTTATTTTAAGTGCTTATAAGTTTTTACAGATTATAATTTTTTAATTTCTATTTTAAAAATAAGATCTTAAAGGCCATTTGGATAGATTTAAAATAAAGTGTTTCTCTAACTGTGTTTTTACGGAAGAGTTTTTTTTTTTTTTTTTTAAGAAACAATTTGACATTTGAAGACAATAGTTAAATGTGTTTTGGTGTCCATTTGGATGAATATAAAAAAGTGCTTATCAAATAATATTTTTATAGTAGAGTTTTATTTTTTTTTAAACCAAACAGTTTTGCATTTGATAAAGTAATTAAAAATACTTTTATTTAAAATTATTCTAGAATAACTTCTAAAAAAAATTCTTTTTAGCTTTTTTTTTTGGCATTTTTTTAAAAACTCATACAAACACAATTTTTTTGCTCTCAAGTGCTTTTTATCAAAAAAATAAATATTTTTTCTCTTAAAAAAAAATCTATCCAAACGGGTTCTTTAAAATAAAAAGACCCATCCATAAAGGCTATAAGACAAGATGGCCCGATATTGATTCATGCATGAACAGCAGGATCTCATATATCATAACTCATTAGCTGCTCTTAAAAGATCACAGGATTATCACATGTAACTTCAAAACAAGCAAATACTGGCCATTGGCAAGCGATAAAACTTCAGAACACGAGGAAATACCCAATACGTACATAATACTTTGAAAATAGATGTATTTACTGACGTGGGTTCTAAAAACAGTACATTTGTACAACGTATATACGAACACACGTGCTAGATAAGCATAATTACTTGGCTTTTTGCCATGAATTAGCATTGACTTCCCGGGACTTGAGCGTACTATGATTTAGCTTTCAACCTATCTCAAGTATAAGGAGAATAAAAATTGCGAAAAAAGTATAAATTCGCTCACAATGGTAGCCGGAGAGTGTATTCCCACAAACGGGACAATGTCAACTTGCAACCAATTCTCAACTGCCGAGCCCACCACCGCACCAGCCACAAGCCCTCCGATTGTTATAACAGTTGCCTTCCCTGCACAGGTACAAAAATACATGTATAATTACACATTCCTCCTTGAGACTATGTATATTTACACAAACTTCCCTTCCTGGTTTTCAAATTACAAATACCCCCTTCTGCTACAATTTATCAAGAAACTCAGATAGCATCATTCATATGTTTGCCAACAATACAGAAAGTTCGTTAAAATTTAAATGATGGTCTTATTCAACTGCGCAAGGTGCAGATAAGTTGCACGGGAAATATATGCAATGATACCAAAAGTGGAGATGTCTGTAAACAAGCATGCTGTAATTACTACATTTATGTTCTTATGTAAAGAGAAGACAAATGTGTAAAACATACGCAAATATCATGTAGGCCTCATGTTTGAACCTAAAATCTTAGTGTAATGAGGGAACTCATCACAAATATAGATTCCATACAAGGAATTGCTTATGTGTCCAACCATTAGTTACATGGTTCCAGAGTACCATTGAGCCAAAAAAGTAACCAAGAAAGCGTGAGTATGCTAAGACTTGGAAAATTTTAGGACAAGTTACTGTAAAACAATTGGACTATTGTTGATTCACGGATTACCTACTTTGGAAATTCTAAGGATAAAATTTAAGGGCAACTGGTTTTGCACAAAAGAGGTATTAGGTCAATAACCACACAGCTATTTACTACTTCTGCAGTCATATATCGAGTCTGACAGAGTCCACCACAAACTACACAGTAAAGAAAAAGGGGGTTTGGCACTTTTGGAACCAAGTCGAGAAATTTACTTGATTGCAAATTAATAGGAAGATGGTGCAATCGAATCTAAAGGATTTTGCACGAATTTTCACCAAAAAAAGAAGAGCACTGCACCAAACTCAAAAAGTTCATCTTCTTACCCAATTTGACATTTTTCTTAGTCATGAAGTACAAGGATGCCCCGAAGCTAGTGGCCAGAATAAGTCCTGGAACATCAGCACCGACATAGGGTGCCGTGGAAGATGAAGAAGCTCCATTTACATATGTTAGGACCATTAGAGCCCCATACACCCCAGCTTGCATGCCTAACTCACTAGTGGATGGTGCTTCCACCATAACGGGCAAGTTTTTGACAGAAGTCTGCAGCCATTTGGGCATTGACCCCATCTTAGGAGCATTTACAGGTTTAACATCAGCGTAGCGTATGCTACTATTTACAACTTTCCCCGCTCGCCTTTGAGATAGGCTCTTCATTAGCAGCATATCATATGCAGCCTCCACCTGTATATAAATGATATCAGAGACAAGCCAAGTTAAAGGTCAACAACTCAAATCTTACCTCTAGCCATTCATGGAAAAGAACTTCATATGCTAGGCTTTGAAAAAAAACGAAAAAAAAAAAGGAAAAAGAAATAGCACCCTCTGCACTCAAATCTTACCTCTAGCCATTCATGGAAAAGAACTTCACTGTGCTAGGCTTTGAAAAAAAACGAAAAAACAAGGAAAAAGAAATAGCACTCCCTGCACTGTGAGTGGGCGTGTTGGATATTAAATATTTAATCTCTCTCCTTGCTAATGGCTTAAGTTTTGAAATAAGGCAGTTGTTCAATAGCTTTTATTTATTGAGCGGTGGATATTTGGCGGGGAGGTGGTGGTGTATGTGTGTGCATGTGAAGGAGGGTCGGGGTGGGGTGATGTGTCTCTTTATAGAGAAGTAGATCATCATATCCTTGGGCAATAGTATATATTGTCCCATAATGTCTTGAATGGTAAAGCTGAAATATAAACATGCCTACTTCCACAAGGGCACCTTGAAAACACCAATCTCTGGAACTACAAAGCCAGAAAAACAGCCAGCAACACCTCTAATTTTGTACTCCAAAAAAATAAAGAAAAGGCTTAATTACACTTTTGGTCCTGTAAGTGACACCCTTTTTTTAAATTTCATCCTGTACGTTCGATGGTTGCTCATTTAGCCCTGTATGTTGGTTCAACTTGACACATTTGGTACTAAATTTTCAAATGTAATCCTGTTCTTGGAAGGACCAACATTGAAAATGGGGCAGGACCACATTGAAAAATTTAGGACCAAATGTGTCAAATTAAATCAATATACATGACTAAATGTGAAACCATCAAATTTACAGGATGAAATTTGAAAAGGAGGTCTCACTTATAGGACCAAAAGTGTAATTAAGCCTAAAAAAAAAATTTCAAATCTCCTAAAATGCTGGTTACTGGTCACTGGTCACCTCAAACCCGAATAGAAGTAGGCCCAGTAAATCCCCTACCCAAGCCGAAGCCCAAACAACACCCACACTTCATTTCTATATGCTCTACCCTACCCTACCTGATTGAGACCCATTAGGTCTATAGACGGGTACAAGTAGTAAGGCCCATTTCCGGTCGGGTAAATCGCCTAGGTCTGGTTATGAACATTTTATAATTGTTCTTTGAGCCTGGTGTAGGATAATAACCTATCCATTGACAAGCCTATTATAGTAAGTGATGGTACCTAAAATAGAATTTGATGACAACATCAATGATGATATCCATGTATTAACTCTTAATACCCATACCAAGTTTAGCATTGTCTAGTGCAAAAAACTATTATGAGCGGGGAGCTTAGAGCCCTGTTTGCTGTTCTCAAAGCGAATTTTGGTAAGAGACAACCGAAGACACGGGACCAAGTATAGTCTCTCTCTCTCTTTTACCTTGCATTTATTTTGATAACAGCGGACAGGAATCAAGCTAGCTTCTTGAGCTGTTTCTATTGTTTGAAAATAGAGACATGATTGCAGAAAGAATTCAGCTACAGGCCCTTAGTGTTATATTTACTCCACCACGTTAGTTCTACCAAATATTTGCCAAATAAACAAACACCAAACAAGGAAGTACGAACCTAGGAAGGATTAAAGTTTTGACTTGCCTACTTTAACAATATTTTTGGAGCAAAATACTATAAACGAACTAATACTAAAATTAAACTCTATATTGAAGAACTAGCTAATATCAAGAAAAAAAAATCCATCTAACACCGTGAATTCGAAGGCTTTAACATACGCAATTCAAGGTTTTACTAAATTGAGCAGAACCCATTTAATCACAGATAAAGAAACGCAAATTAAAGCATCCATTCACATAATCCGCCAGAAACCCACTTGCAAAACACCATGAATGGGATTAAAAAAATTAGGCAAACAGAACAAAAATGTATGAAATCAATGAAAGGACCTGAGCGATTGTTTGTTGGTCATCTTTACAGGAAGCGATAATCGAATTCTTCGCTCGGAGAATCTCGTCGAAAGAGGCGCCCTCGGACACGCCGAGCACCTTGAGTGCATTCTCCACCGTCATCTCGAACGGAGCGGAGTCGTCCGCCCGCGACCCCGCTCGCGGCGGCGCGGCCAACACGCGGCGGCTGTGGAGCAGCACGCCCCACGGGCATCGGCGGCCCGAGCTGAGCACCTTAACTACCGAGGCCGGACCCGGCCGCCAGATGGCAGTTAATCTGGGTCGGTCCGAACCGGCGATGTCGCGATTGGGCCGGACGGTGAGAGCCGTGGCCATATGCTAACGTGAGCCGTGGTGCGGAGAATTAGGAAGCGTGCACCGCTAAGAGAGAATATTCAGATTTTTTTTTATCTATGGCTTCACTATTATTATTATTGAGTGTAAGTAGTGTGGAAGGGAAGGAGATGACGTGGCGTCTCTTGAAATTATGTTTCTTGGTGTGGAATTTGGAAATTGGAGTGGATGAAGAGAAAAATTATCAGTTTGTATATATATATATATATTAATATAAATATTGTGTTTTTTTTTTCCTAATTTTAGGCAAGTATTACTATTTTCATTTCATTTAAACATATACTCTTGTTTGGGGACCTAAATCATGGTTTAATAAAAATATAAAAGACTCATGATCCTAGCTATAGATAGAATCAAAGTTTTAAAATACTTCATGATGAATTTAAATCTTTATAACATTGATCGATTAGAAAAATTCATCCTATCGAGTTGCGAATTACTCAATTAATATTTTAATTATTGGATTCAAGTACTGATAATATCAAAAAAAGTGTTTAAAATTATGACATCATCATATTCAATATAGCTACTAAAAATAAATATTAATATTTTACATTTATGTTGTAATTAATTATAATTTAAAAGAGAGTGATGAGCCACGTGATAAGTGTATTCAAACTACAATTTTTAGTTTTAGGACTTTAAAATCCTAATGTGACTATTTTTCTTCCATTTCTTTTTTTATTTTTTCGAAAAAATAGGGAACAATCAATAATCATCAACTTACTATATAATAGATTGGGGTTAGTCATTTTTGCAGTGGCTTTTATTATATTCATGAAAGATGAAGGAGGAAATTTGGCCAATAAGGCCCTTCAAGTTTTTATTTAAGAAGCTAACCCCCTAATTTCATTTTTAATTTTTTTTTTATAAAAAATATGACCCGACATAGATTAGGGCAAATAAGTATACTTATTTAATGTAAAATTTGAACGGGGGTCAAATTATAAATAACTTAACTTATGAACGGGGTCAAATTGAAAATAACTTAACTTACAAGAACAACAAAAACCCCTAGGCCATGACAAAATATATGGCCGTTTAGGCCAATCTCTTGAGCGATAAACTGATTTCTCTTAAGATATACTACAAAATACCTAAGCCGTGACAAAATAAATGGAAGTTTGAGAAAATCTCTTAAACGATAAACTGATATCTCTTAAGATATATTGCAAGATATACTATAAAATACCCAGGCTGTGACAAAACAAATGGCCGTTCGTGAAAATCTCTTAAGCGATAAACTGATCTCTCTTAAGATATACTACAAAACACCCAGGCCGTGAGAAAACATATGGCCGTTCTGGCAAAACACCCAGGCCGTGAGAAAACATATGGCCGTTCGAGCAAAACACCCAGGCCGTGAGAAAACATATGGCCGTTCATGATGTTTCTGTTGTGTTTTTTAGCATAATATCTTAAGAGATTCTACTATTTTTCTTAAGAGATTCTACTATTTTACTATATTTTTTAACATAATATCTTAAACGGTCACTCAATTGTTTAAATGATTCTCTTATTTTAGAATAATCTCTTTAACAAATACTCAATCATTTGAGTGATGCCATTATTTTTTTCAAAAAATATTGATATAATATCATCTTTAACTATCTATTATAATACTTTTACAAAATAATAGATCAATTCCATAATAATGATCATTATAATATATTCATAATGTCTATATCTATATTATAAAAGATCATTATGAGTATTAGGGTTTAGGAAAAATATCTTAAGCGATAAACTGATTTCTCTTAAGATATACTACAAAACACCCAGGCCGTGAGAAAATATATGGCCGTTCGGGCAAAACACCCAGGCCGTGAGAAAACATATGGCCGTTTGGGCAAAACACCCAGGCCATGACAAAACATATGGCCGTTCATGATGATTCTGCTATGTTTTTTAGCATAATATCTTAAGAGATTCTACTATTTTTCTTAAGAGATTCTACTATTTTACTATATTTTTTAGCATAATATCTTAAACGGTCACTAAATCGTTTAAACGATTCTCTTATTTTAAAACAATCTCTTTAACAACTACTCAATCGTTTAAGTGATGCTATTATTTTTTTCAAAAAATAATGATATAAATTCATCTTAAACTATCTATTATGATACTTTTAGAAAATAATAGATCTTAAGTGATAAACTGATCTCTGTTAAGATATACTACAAAACACCCAGGCCGTGACAACACATATGGCCGTTCGGGAAAAACGCTTAGGCCGTGACAAAACATATGGTTGTTCGGACAAAACACCCAGGCCGTGATAAAATATATGGCCGTTCATGATGTTTTTGCTATGTTTTTTAGCATAATATCTTAAGAGATTCTATTATTTTGCTTAAGAGAGTCTATTATTTTGCTATATTTTTTAGCATAATATCTTAAACGGTCACTCAATCGTTTAAACAATTCTCTTATTTTAGAACAATCTCTTTAACAACTTCTCAATCGTTTAAATGATGCTATTATTTTTTTCAAAAAATATTGATATAAATTTATCTTAAACTATCTATTATGATACTTTTAGAAAATAATAGATCTTAAGCGATAAACTGATCTCTCTTAAGATATACTACTATTTTGCTATGTTTTTTAACATAATATCTTAAATTGCGACTCAATTGTTTAAACGGTTCTCTTAATTTAAAATAATTTCTTTAATAACTACTCAATCGTTTAAGTGATGCTATTCTTTTTTCTGGAAAATATTAATATAAATTCATCTTAAACTATCTATTATAATACTTTAAGAAAATAATAGATCAATTCCATAATAATGATCATTATAATATATTCATGATGTCTATATCTATATTATAAAAGATCATTATGAGTATTATACTTATATTGAATTAATATCTCTATTATGACGATCAATATAATATATACATCTTGTCTATACCACAAAAGATCATTACGATTATTATGTAGAATTGATATCTATATTATAATAATCATTATAAGATGTTCATGATGTCTATATCTATATTATAAAAGATCAACTCTATTACATATTCATGATGACTATATTAAAAAAGTTATTATGATCATTATATAAAATTGATAACTATACTACAAAAGTTAATTATAAAAGATAGAATTATTATATAAATTTGGTGTCTATTATCATAATGATCTTTCGAAAAGACAAGTTGAGCATTGGGTACTTTGAATCTATTATTACGAATGATCTCTTGAAGAGACAACTCGATCTCTTATGAATGTTTTGTAGTATATCTTAACAGAGATCAGTTTATCACTTAAGATTTATTATTTTCTAAAAGTATCATAATAGATAGTTTAAGATGAATTTATATCAATATTTTTTGAAAAAAATAATAGCATCACTTAAACAATTGAGTATTTGTTAAAAAGATTATTCTAAAATAAGAGAATCGTTTAAACAATTGAGTGACTGTTTAAGATATTATGCTAAAAAATATAGCAAAATAGTAGAATCTCTTAAGAAAAATAGTAGAATCTCTTAAGATATTATGCTAAAAAACATAGCAGAAACATCATGAACGGCCATATGTTTTGTCATGGCCTGGGTGTTTTGCCCAAATGGCCATATGTTTTCTCACGGCCTGGGTGTTTTTCGCGAACGGTCATATGTTTTCTCACGGCCTGGGTGTTTTGTAGTATATCTTAAGAGAGATCAGTTTATCGCTTAAGAGATTTTTCCTAAACCCTAATACTCATAATGATCTTTTATAGTATAGATATAGACATCATGAATATATTATAAATATCATTATTATGGAATTGATCTATTATTTTCTAAAAGTATCATAATAGATAGTTAAAGATGATATTATATCAATATTTTTTGAAAAAATTAATAGCATTACTTAAACGATTGAGTATTTGTTAAAGAGATTGTTCTAAAATAAGATAATCGCTTAAACAATTGAGTGACCGTTTAAGATATTATGTTAAAAAACATAACAAAATAGTAGAATCTCTTAAGAAAAGTAGTAGAATCCTGAATAGAGAAGCATAAGGCAGAAAAGGAAAAAATAAAAAACAACGCTTAAACAGAAGGCATAAAAGAAAAAAAAAAACAACGCATATACACATCAAAATTAAGCTATAAAGATTGATTAAAATATTAAATTGAAGATATAATTTGTTAACCCATGATGAGAGGAGGTGATTTATAAAAAGAAACTTGAAAAAATTTGGTTGAAGGTGACGAAACAAGCGCCGATGGCATGCGCACGCCGTTAGCGCTCATTCCGTCGCCTCTGGCCAAAATTTCTCGATCTTTTTTCCATTAATCAGCTCCCCTCGTCATGGGCAAATCAATTCTTCGATCAATTTTGAAGTCCCATAAAATTTGAATGATCAATTTTGATATTTAAATGTCTTTTTTCTGTATTTTTTTTTTTTGTTATGTTTTGAATAAGTATATTTTGTAATATATATTTTTTTAGGGGTCAAAATAAAAATTTGAAAAATATATTAATATTTATATTTAATAATATTTATATTTTATTTATAGTTAATTATATATAATTAATAAAAAGATCATCTAGCTAAAAATTAAAACTCGAGGGTCATTCTATTAAAAAAAAACTTGAAAGGGTTATTCAATAGAAAACCTCGAAATGAAGCTCCTTAACTGTCTTCAACTTTTACTTCTAGGAGTACCTGATTTTTTCTTGAGTTTTTGTGGATGTGGGTAGGCCACTCACTATTTTGTCTTTGTCCCTTGATACAAATAAGCGTAATTAAAAGCCCACAAGAGAAAAAATATGCACCTCTTATGATTGCCATGTGGTACCCATGAAAAATGTTTTTTTTTTTGTCAAATTTTTATCAAAAATCTGGTAAAAAGCCCGCGAGCACTTAAATAGCCGTTGAAAGCTCCGATCTTTTATCCCAAAAAAAAGAAGAAAAATGTTGGCCTGTTGTAGGGCGCGGCCCATTTTTTCAAACGGCGGTAATTGTGATTTGAGACGTGGGTTTTGTTGCAGAGCGGAGGAGCAAGCGGTGGCGCTTGCTGAACGTCAGAACAAGAAAAAAGTTGTTGTTGTGGGTTCGGGCTGGGCCGGGCTTGGTGCTGCTCACCACCTCTGCAAACAGGTATGCTGTGTGTGCGTGCGTGTGTGTGTGTGTGTTTTAAATTATGGAAAAGGGTGAGTATTTGTTGTTTTCTGATTTAATTAGATATTGAAACTTGATGTTTGTAGCCTTGTTTGGTATGAAATTTTTGTTTCTTGTTTCAGGGATTTGATGTTACGGTTCTTGAAGGTGGATATGAACTCGGCCCGAAAACTAAGTCTCTTACTCCTGATGATGCCGGTATTAGGGGTAATTACTTAATCATCCTCTTCAGTTTTATCAGTTTCTCTTGATTTTACATGGGCTGTAGAGATTACTTACTTTTCCAATAAATAGTGGTAGTGTTTGTAAAAGCTTTGGAAATTTGGAAAATTCTAACCCAAAACCGTCTCGGCTGCACCATTGTTAATCATGCAGCGAGTAGTTTATACTTATCCTATGATTGATGAATAATAAGAGTGGCCACT
Source organism: Petrea volubilis (assembly GCA_026212405.1). Lineage (NCBI taxonomy): Eukaryota > Viridiplantae > Streptophyta > Magnoliopsida > Lamiales > Verbenaceae > Petrea > Petrea volubilis. Next base: position 14,763,300 of record CM047875.1, read on the forward strand.
CACTGCACTTGCCATATCATTTATTGGGTTTGGGTAAAAGTTTTCCTGAAAATGGAAATTTGCATGTTCTGAATGTTTCTATTATCAAATTTCAATTTCTGTATTTATTTTTCTTTTCTAAGCTGCAAGTGATGCAAAAGCTAAACTGAACTTAGCTTCTGCTTAATGGGTGTTTGCAAATACTTTTCCTTTTGGAGAAGTTAAACACTTGTGCGTAAAGTGGTACTAGTAAAAGATAGGAGTATTTGAAGATAAAAGTGAAAAGTGGGAAAGTGGAAGTTGGCAAGTTGATCTTCCAAGCACTTCAGAATTACTTTCCGAAAGCTAAAACCTACTAAGTGCTTTCTCAAAGCTAGTTCAAACACTCCCAAATTTTTCATTTTTGCTTTTTAAGAAGCCTTTTGCAAGCACCATTTGTTCCGAGGTATCTCGTTTGATTGGCTAATTGCATATGCGTTCTTAGGTTTCTGGTATCCCTACCGAAATATATTCAACCTGGTTGATGAGCTTGGAGCCAAGCCCTTTACAAGTTGGACAAAAACCGCTCAATATTCAGAAGAGGGTCTAGCGGTAAGCTAAAACTGATATGCGTTGGATCTTTCGAAATCCAAGCAAATTGGCTTTTCTTCATGATTGTTATATCTTTTCCTGTTATTTGATGATCTGCTTAAGTTTGATATTTCAGGTTGAGTATCCGATATTCCAAGAATCGCCACAGCTGCCGACTCCATTCGGGACATTATTAAACACCCAGGCATGTCTCTGATGGACTCTAGTCTGTAAATTAAATATGACCAAGCTATAAATTAAGTTTGATAGACCTAACTAGATTACCTTACCGTCATCCTAGTTTGCTCGACTTCCCTTCATTGATCGGTTGACGTCTCTCCCTCTGATGGCTGCAGGTATGCTTGACCTGAAATCTTGCCTAAATTGCAGTTGGTTTTATATTACCATTTCCCCCCAAAATCTCAGTATTTTTTAGTTCAAATCAGATAGAATTGGTTTTTCGTGTAAAAATGAAAATATGTTTGGAGTATCTAAGCGAAGAATTGACATTAGGTATAGAAATGAAATATATTTTGGTTTTGTGATATGTTTCCATGAAAAGACATTTTTAAATCCATCTATCGATCTAAGTATACAAAATGTGTGTATGTGTAGGAAAATTTAAGCATGAAAATTAAGTGTATTTATGTGAAGATTGGGTACATAAATGTTTTTCGTAATCTTTTCACATCCCTTGGAAACATAACCAAACAAACTAAAAGATTCTTGATGTTAATGCAATACATTACTTTTCAAATCTTTCCGCTTCCTATGTTTGCACCTGCAGTGATTGATTTCGACAACACCGATACCGCATGGAGAAAATACGATCCGAGTAAGAAAAAAAAATTGACACTATCTTGAACTTTTTGTATTCTTTTGCATTTGCTCCGAGTGGATGTATTTTGGTAATTTGTTCTACTATTTGAAACGTTTTAGTCACCGCAAGGGAGTTACTAAAACAATTTGGATGCTCCGAGAGGCTCTATCGGGACGTCTTTGATCCGTTGCTTCAAGTGGGATTGTTTGCTCCAGCAGAGCAATGTAGTGCTGCTGCAGCTCTAGGAATGCTATATTATTTCGTCCTATTGAATCAGGTATAGTGATGTAGTTATCTTTTTCTTTTCTTTTAAACTTAAAATTTTGTTCTAGTTGCTCCTTTCGTATTTCTTTTTTGCACCCTACTTGATGTAAGTTGGGAGATGTTTATTCCAATCGCCCTCAGGTTAAGTTGATCCATATAGGCCAATATACGGATAAAAGGGAATCGGTTCGGGAATATTTTGGTCCACCAGGTTGACTGGGGTCGACCCATTTTGAGTGAAAAATCATCGGTCATGGGTGTTTTGTCATTGTGCTTTTGTGACTAGGGTATAAAGGTCTTTCAAGGTGTCCCCCACATTTCAAGAAATCAACTAAAAGGCAAGATTCTTAGCATGTACACATTTTTGAGAGGCCTAATGGTGATGCTCATGTGATTTTACTTCTTCATAAAGGAGAAAGTAGACTAGTTCATAGAGCTCCTCATCTTGGGTGGCAATATTGAATTTTCGTAAAATATTCCAGGACTTTCCTTTTCGTTTTCGGGGTCAAATGTTTGAACATTACTAAAAATATATAAAATATAACTTTATGTAAACTTGAGGGCAAAAATTCTTTTATGGTCCAGGCTTTGCTCCCACACGTGCACCTAATAGTTGTGATTTAGCTACATCATGTATGTAAATAATTTTTATCAATCAAGATGAATATGAAATGAGTTATAGCCATTGGGTGCATATGTGGGGCCCGACGCCTGCTACATAGAAGGATATCTAGACTTGAAGAGGGGGGGTGGGGGGGGGGGGCAGCCATCCCCGCCAATCCTCTTGGCTTTGTCCCTAATAATGGCCTCTTTTTAGTTCAATATTATTCATTGATACTTAGCCATTGACTGCACGTTCATGGAACGGTACAGAAAAATTTCGATATGGTGTGGTGTCGTGGAACTGTTAGAGAGAAAATTTTCAAGCCATGGATAGAATCTCTGAAAAGGCAAAGTTGCCGATTTTTGGAGGGTAGAAAAGTAACAGATGTACTTCTTAATGAGGAAACGGGATGCGTTTCTCAAGTTATATGTGAAAAGGAGAGTTTTAAGGCCGATGCGTTGATATTGGCCGTTGGAATCTCCACACTCCAAGAAATCATCCAAGAAAGGTATATTCTCTGGGACTTTAATTTCATTTCATGATAGCTTAAACTGCAAATTTTGAGATATTAATTTGAAGCGACAATTTTGGTAACTTTTTATTTGTTTTTGGCTTTCTCGCTTATCCTTTCACTGTAACGGGAAGCTATGTTTGTTTAGTGCAGCATTATGTTCCAGAGAAGAGTTTCTGAAAGTTATGAAGTTGAAAAGCACAGATTTGCTCACTGTTAAGCTTTGGCTGGACAAGAAGGTGAGCGATATTAATTGTTCGTACTATATTTTTACCTTAATTTACACATTAATTTTAATCTTGCAGCATGAAATTTCTCTCCTTTTAGTGCTGTTTCATTGTATTTATAGCATGGGTATTAATTTGGATATTTTGACGTTTTATGATTTATCTTTGTAGCTCATACAAACTAGATACAATTTATATCTTACTGTTTTACCAATGGACAGGTTAACATTCCATATGCAAGCAATGTAGCCTCTGGATTCGATGACGCTTCCGCTTGGACTTTTTTCGACTTGACCACACTGTATGATGAGCATAAAGAGAATCCATCAAAGATCATACAAGCTGATTTAGTGAGAATAACATTCTCTCTCTCTCTCTCTCTCTCTCTCTCCATTTTGAGAGCAAGATTGAATTTGAGTTCCTTCCGTCATATCTCTAACATCCATGGCTTTGATAATCAAGTGCAGTATAATGCCAGTGACTTGTTGCCTCTAGAGGATGAGAAAATTGTCAAAAAAGTGATGTCTTGGCTTTCTAGGTATATCAAGGACTTTGAAAATGCAACCGTGGTCGATAAAGAAATCAGGAGGTTCCCTGAGTTCCACACACATTTTTTTCCAGGTAAAAATTGTCTGTCAGTGTTAATTTCGGTTAAAAAAGCGTGGAAGTTCAAAAATTCCAAATTGTTTGTCCAGGGTATTATTGCGAAGTATCTATTGAAATTACAATTATCCTTCTAAGGCTGTTATAGAGGGATTTTTTGTAGTTTGGAGCAACTAAAGGCTGCTGTTATTTGTAAGACCAAAGCAAATATCAATGGTGGTAATCGAAATTTCAATAAATAGAAGGGTTTTTTTTGTAATGTGGACAAACCTCAGGGGCTTTTGCGTAATTATCCTTTTTTTCCATAACGAATCTACTTACATTCGTTCAAGGTCCATATAAGTACAAGATCCGAGGATCGACATCTTTTCCTAATTTGTGAGGTATCTATTGAAATTACAATTATCCTCCTAAGGTTGTTATAGATGGGTTTTTTGTGGTTTGGGGCAACTAAAGGCTGCTGTTATTTGTAAGACCGAAGCAAGTGTCAAGGGTGGTAATTGTAATTTCAATACTGATAGAAGGTTTTTTCTTATAATTTTCACAAACCTCAGGAGCTTTTTGGTTAATATCCTTCTTTCATAACGCATCTACTTACATTTGTTCAAGGTTCGTATAAGTACATGATGCGAGGATCGACATCTTTTCCCAATTTGTACATGGCTGGAGACTGGATAGTTAACCGTCATGGTTCGTGGTCACAGGTAAATCGAAGCTCAGTACAATTTCCAATATAAATCACAAAAAAAAAAAAAAAATCCTTAAAATGATTAATTTTTTGCGTTATGTTCATCTGTAACAGGAGAAATGTTATGTGACTGGCCTTGAAGCTGCTAATAGAGTTGTTGATTTTCTTGAAGAAGGTGATTTTGCTAGGATAGTACCTGTTCAAGAAGATGAACCACACATTCAATCATTGAGGACCCTTAATAGAAACCTCTATGATTTGAGAGCACAGCTCCCATGGGCAAACTATTTTCTGCAGTGATTTTGCCATTTTTAATGCATATATATACACACAAATGCATATATACTTGTTGAAAATAATGTGTTCGTTGTATTTTATAGTTAAATTTTCGGGGTTTTGGTGAGCTGTAAATTCATTTTTTACCATGCCTAACTTGTGGGCAGGACATTATCTTATGATCACCTTTAATATAAAACACACACATACATGCATATATATATAGACGATATATATATATATATATATATAGTTGGAGCCATGAATTTTTGCTTGGATTTTTTTTTGTTTGGGGGGTGGGTGGGTGGATTTAAATTTTTTGAGATTGCAAAGTGCAAAAATTTATATAGTTTATATGATAAAGTGTAATGTTTTTACTGGAAAGACGATATTGCCACCAACAATAACATGAACATGTCACGTGTGGTCGTTTAGGTTAACATTTTTGATCAAAAAAAACCAATTAGGTTTTTTGTTCTTTTTTTTTGGATAAAAACCAATTAGGTTACAAATTGTAAAATAATGCAAAATTTAAAAAGCTCCTAGTTGGACTTTTGGGTTGGATTGGCCGGTTCGCCTTTGGTGTGCGTATGTTGTCTCATCTTTTATGTGGGTGATGTGCTCTTAATCTTAACTGGCCGATGGCAATTGGTAAAAACAAAAAACTAGAGTTGCAAGTTGTGAAAATACGTATAGTTTGGGTGGTAAAATATATTTTTTTTCATTTGTTGGTTGAAAATAAATTTTAATTGATAAAGTATAAATTTCAAATATATTATATGACAATCTGTAACCAAAGAAAATATATATACATATCTATATATATATATATATATATATTTAAGTGTAGAAGCGGATACAATATCGGATTAAAGTAATTTTTCCCTTGAAACCTAATAAAAAAAAGTCTCGAAGTTTGATTTACTATATTTGAAAAATCGATTTCAAATGAGAGATTTGAATGATTAATTTCAATTCAACTACGGAAAGTCTAATAAAACATGAATGTTCTACTCTATTGATTAAAACAAAATTATTAAAATGTCACTATAAGTCTAATCATGATCCTAACCAAGTTCGAATACTATAAGTCTATAATCAAATAATTGATATATAGAAAAAAAAATAAAAATAAAAGGACATAAAGCCTTCCCTGAGAGAGAATATGCCATGTGGATGTCCTGTAAAAAATGGGTCCCACCCAACCAAGTTACGATACGTGTCCCACTTATCCGACATCTGATTTGGACCAATGCACCCCTGACTGCTCATCACATCTTGCTCAATTTTGTCTTTGATATAATTGAAAAAATATTGAATGGTTGGTTTGACCAAAATTTATTTATTTATTATTTGTTTTTTTTTTTTTGGTATGAGTCTCCAGTTTCGATTGCTGTCAAATTGATTTGAATTCGGGTACTGTAAATGCCTAATATGGACGGTGATTCTTTAATTTAATTGCTCTATTCATGACTTCATGATTTGAACACGAGACTTTACTCAAAAAATATTGATGAGTCAAGTGCCATTTCACCATGCCACGTCATCGCAATCTCCCAAGAATCACGAATCCGCTAAGTATGGAATTGCCACCCTCGAATCTTTCAAAGCCCTCGAAAGGGCATTATCACACCAGCCTCGTTCCCTTGAGAAATCCCACAACGCAACAGGTTAGCAAGGGTGCCCTCGAATGGAGAGATTGCCTTCGATGGCGCTCCCGTCGAGGGCCAAATCCCAGACTTAACCTATTGCAAAGATGGGAACTATGACGAGACGAGTACAGCTGGAGATTACTGACAGGCGCAATCCGCTGCCACCTACTGCATCACATTGGCACATGGGTCCATCCCATCAGACGTGGGCGCATTAGATGCCAAGTCATAAATACAATCCTTGGTCATAAATGCCCAAGATATCCATTTAATGCCGGGTATGACCCCTCATTAATGATGAGTGAGGATAGCCGCCAAAAGACTGAAAAAAGGGGGACAAAAGGCACTTATTATAACAGCTACAGGGCTGAGGGTGACCGGATCTCACCAACCATGTCACATCAGGCTCCTCACTCTCATATAAAAGCTCCATACGGCTCTCCACTCAAAGGTAAGACATACTTTTTGCCTTGCAAGCCAAGAGAATATCACTACTGTTCATCTTCTTCTTCTTCTTGAACCTGCCACTGACTTGAGCGTCGGAGAACCTACGCCGGGGCAAAACCGGCTAGTCTCACGTGCGTTCCTCCCTCTTTAGCAGGTGGGCTACCAGCAAACACTATTTCGAAGTGCGCAGTATTCGGACACGTGTACTAACCAAATCCGGACCTGCATCAAATATAGTGTTTTATCATTCTAATTAATTGTTAGTATGTAGATTGATTTATTCGATGATAGTTTATTTAAGTTAAATTTGTGCTTGTGAAATTATAGTTAGCCAAAAACATGTATTTTTTGTATTAATGAAAGCTAGGCTAAATTCAATTATTTGGCGAAATTTCTTCAATACCACGAATGTTGGGTTATAATATGTATTAAACGGTTTATGATTTACTTTTGTGATCATTTTATTTGATGAGAATTAACTAAATGTACTAGTTGTCGGGTACACTTATTATGTATGTAAAATGAAAATAAAATATAACTTAATTATATATTTAAATTATGAATGTAAAATTAAAATATTTATTAGATTTTATACATTATTATATAATTTTTAATTATTTGAAATGTATGTATTTTCTTGAGTATATTATAGATGAATAGTATAAAATAAAATTAAAATTATAACATTAACAAATAAATAAAAAGTTTAAACAAAAGACAAAAGAGAGATGGGGAAAATTATATATATATATATATATATATTGATAGATAAGATATGTGGAGAAAATAAAGAAATTAAAAACCCGTTGATAGAGGGAGAGTATAAAGAATATAAATGAGTAAGTGGAGATATAAAAGAGACCAAAACATCAACATGGTTATTAAACCAATCAATTATTTATTAAAATTGTTAATTAGGTAAACATTTTTTTTTAAATTAGAACATTTTCAAATGAACCCCCCCCCCCCCCCCCCCCGCACCCCCTCCCAACGCACACACACATCTTTTTTTTTTTTTTTTTGGTTTCCTTCAATCAAATCTTATTCTTAAAATGACATTTTTGTTATCATAAGTACTATATTTTAATTCAGACTAACAATTTAATATTACTAACTCTCAATGACTACGTGTTAGATATATTAGTGTAAAATTACAAGTTTCAATTTATATCTAAAATTTTGTACCATATCAATTATGAATTCTAATTTTAGGAGGTAGAAAGTATAACTTTATAGATTCACAAATACAACAATTATAATTGGAAAGCATGAATAATTAAGTATATTTGAACAATTAACAAGTTATAGCACCTATTAAAGTTGCCAAATATACCTTTAAATAAAGTTTGTAGTTGATACAAATAACTCACCGAAACAAGTTTATAGTTCATAGTTATAGCACTCATTTTAAGTGTTAACTTAATTGCGCCCCATAATTATGGTAACTCCGTAACGGTAAATACAAAAAGGCCCATCATGACTAGATTGAAAATATGTAAAAAAATCAAAGGAAAAATTACACTTAGACCCTATGAGGTTCGATCAAATTATAACTAAAATCCCCTTAGGTATGGAAAATTATATATACCTCCCTTAAGGTTTAAGTCCGGCCAACAGGTAACGCATTTCGATCACTGATACACCATAATTTGCTTATGAATGAAAAAAATTATAGCAGAACTCTAATTTTTCCCTTTTCTAAAAAATTCAAACTTTTTTGTAGATAATAATATATTTGTTAGAATTGATAACTGTCATAAAAGAAATAGACAAACTTATCATTTTATAAACGCCCATCATGAGTAGATTGAAAATATGTAACAAAAACAAAGGAAAAATTACACTTAGACCCCCTGAAGTTCGGTCAAATTATAACTAAAATCCCTTTAGGTATGGAAAATTACATATACCTTCCTTAAGGTTTAAGTTCAGCCGGCCAACAGGTAACGCATTTCGATCACTGATACACCATGATTCGCTTATGGACGAAAAAAATTATAGCAGAACTCTAATTTTTTCCTTTTCTAAAAAATTCAAACTTTTTTGTAAATAATAATATATTTATTAGAATTAATAACTATCATAAAAAAAATAGACAAACTTATCATTTTATATTTTAACTGAATTGTGTGATTTTTTTTCGTATTTTTTATTAATATTCTAAGATGAATAACAAAGTCATTTCACTATTTTTTCATTAGATGTTAGCCGAACCAAAACTTTAAGGGGGTATGTATAATTTTCATACATAAGGAATCTAGCTGTAATTTGATCGAGCTTCAAGGGTCTAAATGTAATTTCCCCCCCAAAAAAAAAACTCAATAAAATGATAAATAAATATATACACAATAATATTAATTATTATTCTATCTCACCCATCAGATCTCAGTTTTAGTTTTTGCTCTGTCCATCACTCTCCTCTCTTTTTCCCAACTGCCCACCTCTCCCTCTCTCTCTCTCGGCTTGTGGAAAGAAGGAAAAAAAAGGTTCGTATCTATCTAGATCCAATTCTGGTATGTTCCATTTCAATTATTTTTATTTGCTTGATTCGAAGTGTTGCTTAATGATTTTGATGTTTATGCGTATGAAATCTGCTTGAATTTGCTGTATATTGGCTGTTTATTTGAAAGAAAATTTGATTGAACCTTTTTTTTTCTCATTGTTTCTGTGTATTATGTGTGATTTTTGAGGGAGTGGTGTTGTTTAGGCCAGAAAAAAATCGGAATCGATATGTTGTAAGGTAGTTATTTCGATGCTCGCCTCTGTATTTGCTACTGAATTGATTCGTTTTGTTTGTGGCGATCCAATCTCAAAGCTCGATTGCTTAATATGGTTGATGTGGGTTTCAATTGTGTTTATTGCACAAGCATGGAGATTATGTGCAGTTATGGCGAAATTTTGTTGCGCGCGCTTGTAATCGAACTACTACTTGCAAAGTGATTTCTTAGTCTAGGTCTTGAATCTGGCCTTGGTGACCGGAAAAAAAGGTTGATCAGCCCTCCGGAGACCCCCCTCCCTCCCTCCCTCCCTCCATCTGTCTGTCTGTCTCTCTCTCTCTCTCTCTCTCTCTCTCTCTCTCCACTCGGGCTGTCTATGATTGATCTGCGGGGAGATATTTACTATGGTTTAAAAGATGCTCTTCTTCTCATCTGGTTTCAGTTGACCCAGAAGTAAAGAAAAATTGAACCAGTCCGTACTTGGTAGATAAACACGCTGTGTCGGACCAAAAAAAAAAAAGATAAACTCTGTGTGATGTTTCTCTTGTATTTGTGAGAGGCAATTTTGAGAGATGATAAAGCAGGTTGAGATGCATGCTAGGAGCTGTAGTTTAGCATCTGAAACTAACTGCAATTGATCTTGCTGCTTCAAATAGCATTTGGTTAACTCTTTTTTTAATTTCCTGTTCGATCTGGAATGTTTTGTAGGTCAAAATATGGGTGCAGAAAACAACATTGACATGGAGGAGGGAACTCTGGAGATCGGAATGGGTATGTTCACATGTAACTTTTATTATCTCAGTTCACATAAATATTTAGATGCTTATGTGATCTAAACATATGTGTCCATCCATACACCAGTCATTAATTTTAGTTTTCTAAGTTAACTCTAATATTTCCACTTCTTTAAATTTTACACTCCTTATATATACTTGGTGCTATAATATACATTTTTTAATTTTCTTAAATGCTTGCAGAATATAGAACTGTCTCTGGAGTTGCTGGACCTCTGGTTATCCTTGACAAAGTCAAGGTGAATGGCATACTCCCCGTTATTATTTCTTTTTTGTATATCTCAGCAGTTTTGCATACTTCTAGGTATGTGTCAATGTGGATCTAGGACAGGATCATTCAGATGTCTTTCTGAAACCTATGTCAGGGACCCAAGTACCAGGAAATTGTTAACATTCGCCTAGGAGACGGAACAACGCGACGTGGACAAGTCTTGGAAGTTGATGGGGAGAAGGCTGTTGTTCAGGTAATCACGATCAAAATTCCTTCTTTTTCTATTCTTTGAGTAGATGACTGGGTTCATTGTGCTGTTTGCTCTCAATGTGTTTTGAGAAATGCACTCATTTTTCTATTGTCGAGTTTGTGATTCCTTTGTATCATAAATGACAGGATTATGGTCTAACTTATCTTTACGACAAGAAGCCATTGTCTCTGTCTTGTTTGGTTTTTTTTTTGGGTGGGTGGGGATCACTCTGGTTAGCTCCCCACTTGAGAGATCATTTTCCTAATATTGTTACTTGTAGATGTTTGCTTAGCTTTACTTTTTAATTTATTATTTGTGGTAACTTCTATACTTTGACCAGTTCTTGAGCCTTGAAGGAACATCTGGATTTGACAACAAGAACCAATATTCTTCCTTTTTTCTTTCGACCAGGTTTTTGAAGGAACATCTGGAATTGACAACAAATATACAACTGTCCAGTTTACAGGGGAGGTACAGTTCTCACTTGTGCTTATTTTTCCTGAAAATGGTGCTTTCATTTCTGTTACTAAGGCAATGTGACCTGAGTGTTCAGTGATTAATGTGTTTCCTTTTTCAATCGACTTGGAGAGGAACTTTCGGTGTCGAATGTATTCTCTTCTTTTATGGTCAAGGAATTTGTTAATGCAATTCCTTAATTAGCCTCCAAAAGAAAATAAAAGAATTTTTCTTTGTCCCTTTTCAATTATATTTTCTACAAACTTCCTCAGTACTCCTCTCCCTGGTGTAAAATGGTTGTCACATAATAGATTAAAACAGATTAATATTCTCTGCAAAAGAGTTTGATCGAGCGAATCAACCTGTTCATGCTACATTAGACCCAGCTACATATTTTAGATGACAGATGCTTTAAAGTTGGGTGAAAGTGGATGTTAACACTAGATTAACAGTTATTGTCTAGAAAAGCACACTAGAAAGCAGGCAAAGGTTTATGAACTATGCCATAAGCTGGTTTATATGATTTGATTTTGCTTCGTCTTTTTTCCAACAATGGATGCTTACTGCCTATGGAATGAGGTTGATTTCTGATGCAAAGTCACTCCTGAGAAATCTTTCACTTGTTCTAACTCCACTTCCATAACAATTTGTGCTACAATTTGTTTACAGGTTCTAAAAACACCTGTCTCATTGGACATGCTTGGTCGTATTTTTAATGGCTCCGGGAAACCCATCGACAATGGTCCTCCTATTCTTCCTGAGGCTTACTTGGATATATCTGGCAAGTATCAGTGGATATGAAGTAGTGTATTTGTTTATATATAACAGGTCACTGCATTTGGTTTATTCTTTAACCTGTTTGCTTCAGGGAGTTCTATCAATCCTAGTGAGAGAACCTATCCTGAAGAAATGATACAGACAGGAATTTCAACTATTGATGTCATGAACTCAATTGCCCGAGGACAGAAAATTCCACTTTTTTCAGCTGCTGGTCTTCCCCACAATGAAATAGCTGCCCAGATCTGTCGTCAGGCTGGTTTGGTGAAACGATTGGAGAAAACTGATAATCTTCTTGAGGTATATGATCACCCTGCAAAGTTCTTTTAGAACGAAAATAATTAGATCACCCAACTGAAACTTCCGTCCTCTCCTGGTTATTATCCATAATAATTGCTTTGTTAATCCATGTTTTTCAGGCACTGTTGATTGATATTGTAGATTGTGCACTCGCTATTTGATTATAGTCTTAACACTTGTTGTCTGTTCAGATCATACATGGAGATGCAGCATTCAAATAGAAGAGATGAGATAATCATTCTTCTTAGAAGTTACTTAATTCAGGGCAAGGGATATAGACTTAAATAACAACCTAACCTTTTTGGGAAGAATTCATTTTTAGAGTTTTAGACGGCATTTGGTATCTGGACCATGATGTGTTTTCTAAATGGTTATCTATTGATATCTTTAGGTGGGTTTGATAGCAGCATGGTTCTTATAACCTGTCCTTTGCTGCAGGGTGGTGAAGAGGACAATTTTGCCATTGTCTTTGCTGCTATGGGGGTCAATATGGAGACGGCCCAGTTCTTCAAACGTGATTTTGAGGAAAACGGATCCATGGAAAGAGTGACCCTCTTCCTGAACTTGGTAATTATGCTTATCACCTTGTTCCAGACTAGTGATCTTTTTGCATAAATCTTGGATCAAGACGTCTTCTTTTGCCTTTTTCTAATATTAGTTTTCTGCAGGCCAATGATCCAACAATAGAACGTATCATCACACCTCGTATTGCTCTGACAACTGCAGAATATCTAGCATATGAATGCGGCAAGCATGTTCTTGTCATATTGACAGATATGAGTTCTTATGCTGATGCTCTTCGTGAGGTAACATCTGCAAAATGATTAAGCTTTTTTGAGCAATGTCAAATGACAATTCTACTTATTTTAATAGTTTATTTGAAGTATAAAGCCTGTCTTAAATTTTAATAGTTCTGATAAGTATGAAGTGGCTCTATCTGTATGTTTGCTCATACTATCTTATCCTGGCTTGATTTAATATCCCTCAAGTTTCTGTACTTCGTTTTCAAAGTACTTGTAGAAAACAGGGGTGTGAACAAGAGTTCACATTTTCTTGTCAGGTGTCTGCTGCTCGAGAAGAAGTGCCTGGAAGACGTGGATATCCTGGTTACATGTACACTGATCTGGCTACCATCTATGAACGAGCTGGACGTATTGAAGGACGAAAGGGATCCATCACTCAAATTCCTATTCTGACCATGCCCAATGATGGTACTGTATATATTAACATACAACCATATCCATCTGGCAATGAGTTTTTCACTCTTGAGGTTTTTTTTACCAATCTTATACTGATTGCCCTTTCAATTGGTCAGATATTACACATCCCACTCCAGATCTCACAGGTTATATTACTGAAGGGCAGATATATATTGACAGACAACTTCATAATAGGCAGGTATAAACACAAATTGATGCTGCCAGTTACTTTTTGTTGAAAATTATATATAATGCTGGGTTCTTATGATTTCAAATGGCCTTTATGATGCTCGAAAATGGTTGACAAATTGTTACGTTTCATGTCTTTGGAATGTTCTTTCTTCGTGACAGATACAAATATATTTTTTCCCTTGTGGTCTTGCTTTCATAGTTTGACTGAATAAATTTCGTTCCCCTACTTTACAGATATATCCTCCAATTAATGTGCTGCCATCCTTGTCTCGTCTGATGAAGGTAAGTAAAAAATATATGCAATATTTTTCATTTGATCCATTTTGGAAGAATCATTTGATAAATTTGGGGGCCATGTTATAATAATACCCCTTCATTGTTTTGCAGAGTGCCATCGGTGAGGGCATGACTCGCAGGGACCACTCTGATGTGTCTAACCAAGTAGGTTATCTTATTTCATTTCATCATACATATTGATAACTATTACCAGTGACAGGCTTAAGCAATTTCATTTTTCTTTTTTATTCATTATTTTCTAATTTGATCAATATCTGTCTTGATTCTAATATACCCAGCTATATGCGAACTATGCTATCGGAAAAGATGTCCAGGCAATGAAAGCTGTGGTTGGAGAAGAAGCTCTTTCCTCAGAAGATCTGGTTCGTTGTCTATTCTAACATTTTTCCTGTATCAATTCCCAGTCATAAAAATGATTGAGATTACTGGTGCAAACGTGTCAAGCTTGTTTATATATATATATATATATGACACTCGTTTATATATATATATATATATTTGTATTTGATGAGCTCGAGCTTGAAAACTTGAGCATGAGCCAGCTCATTTGACTCATGAGCTGGCTCGACTAATACACCTCTGATTCAGATTAGTAATCAAACTGTGCATTGACGTGCAGCTATACCTCGAGTTCCTTGATAAATTCGAGAGGAAGTTTGTGACTCAAGGTGCATATGACACCCGCAACATCTTCCAGTCGCTCGATTTGGCATGGACACTGCTACGTATCTTTCCCAGAGAACTTCTGCATCGTATTCCAGCAAAGACGCTTGACCAATTTTACAGCAGGGACACAAATAACTAATAAGGAGATACGCGCTAAACCCTTGCATCGGAGTCTCTATTTTCGAGCAATGCGCTGTGTGATAATGATTGTTTGAATGTGTATTTCATCGGGTGGTTTGTCTCCTCTTCTATCTGGTTTAAAAAAAATAAGAGTCGAGATATTCGATGAGCCCATGGAAGCCAAGGCTCTCCGGTAGTGAATTATTTTGAACGAGAACCAGTTTAGGTCATGCGATTTGTTTAAATTATTGTCACTCTAGATGCACAGCTTTGGGCTTCTTTTGATCAAAGACTAGAACATTTTGTTTTAGACGAGCTTTTATAAATTTATTTGTATTATTTTTATCAAGTTAAGAGGCTGCCACTTGTGTTTTTTAGGGAATTGTATGTTGCTGGGGAATTTTTAGTGTTCTATATCAATGTATTTAAAATAACAAATAACAATTTCTCTTGCTTTTCAGATTTTTTGTCACTCAAATGGGATGGATAATCCAAAAGCGTGATTTGTACCTGCTCTGGATTATTATATCACTATATTTAGTCGTAGTCAATTCTCATGCAGTGCTGTGCAAGATAAGATTGCCCCTTTATGCATATATTTGTTTACTGCAGCAACGATATTATCATCTATCAGTTGGTTTAACAGATATAAATGAAGCAATTGGGTGGGGAGGGTCTTACCCATATTGGGTTTGTGCAACACCCTGATTTTGAATTAGTTGGGGGTTGGAAACCGAGGGGTTTACACACCAAAAAAAAAAAGCACTTAAAAGGGAGTAAGAAAAAAAAGGATGCAATACAATAAACAAGATAAGAGTCAGAAGGTTAATTTGAGGGGCCACAATTGAAACTTAATTGGAGGGTAAAATTTTTTAACTTTTCACTAACTTAATATAAAATACAGTTTTACATGAAACTTAATCGAGCAATTGCCCCAACAAACTTGTCCCTTTGGTTCCTCCTTGCCAGAGAGCAACATATAATCCATTTTTCACATGAACCTCTTAGGGCTTTCGCTGTGTCCATCTAAGGTGATGCATGATCTCATACTTTACATGTAACTCGGAATGAGGCAAGACTTGAGATTTAACGGAACGAGTTGGAAAACATACGTAACCCATTCTATTTCATCAGCCGGCCTTTGAATTTCTGACTACCGGCGGTAATACAACTAAATCAAGGTTCGTGGGATAAGGAGTCCACAACCCTAATCCTCCCCGACTTTCTAACAACTCAGGGTGTTTCCTTAACTCACCCATTGTTTTGGCCCATTCTATCTTGGATGAATGTTCACGTTTGTGGGGGTGCAGTATGAAGATCGAGTTGTATTCGCAATTAGGAAACATGAAAAATTTGAATTGACCGCCTAACCTATACACCACGTATCCGAAGCTTAGCTGATCTCTTGGGGTAAAGAGGTGAACCTCGTTGAACCATAAGCAACTAAATAGATTGTTCAGTGCAGTATGTTCCCGTATGATTATGGCTCCTTCAGGCACATCTGCATTACAAAAAGGAAAATACGTCAACATTTCAATTGCTAGGGAGCAACAAGGCATTCATCCGTCTCGTCAAGAAATGGCCAGAAACGGGCTCGTGTCATGGTACCTGCTAGTGCATATAAGGGGTTCTTGCAAACACTTATGCTTTTGAAGAAGTAGAAGTTGTAGAAAAAATTGAAAAAGCAGCCTGAAAACTGCTTTCAACTAATAGCTTATTTTAACTTTTCTTTCGAATCAGGAAAATAAAACACACTGTTTGTTTTCTTTTTTTTCTTTTTTTTTTTCAGCGAAAAGCTGGAAGAACACTTTTTTTATGGGATTGTAAACACCCCCATACTCTAGTTAGTTATGAACCGTTAGACCATACATAATGATGTTAGAATCTTACTTTTATTACATCACCATATTCATATCCTCCAACTCACAAACACTCAGGTATATACACAAGTGGATGCCCTGAATTTCTCATAGAAAGAGATAGTAAGTTTGTAAAGCCCTTTATCTTACCACTTAAGGGGCCTTTGTGCTGACCCCAAGGCTTCATTCCTTCGTAATGATATATTTTCATGTGCAGATCAATTAGAGGGCGAGCATATCGCTTTCTCCTTTTGTTTGAATCAGCCTCTTCATATATACTTCTATGATGTTTATGCTGAGCAATAGCAAAGGTGCGTTTCCCACGCCATAAGTATCTGCAAATTTAGGCAGCAAAACCATTTCAATGAAACAGAGACGCAAACAAGAATTTAAACAATCCTGAAAAACAAAATATTGGGTCAATTACGCTAACCTCCCCTGTAAGTATACGTAATAAAGAAACTTCCGCTCTAAGTTTCAAAATTACAAATACACCCTTTCGATCGTTGAAATTTAATTGGAAGCCGGAAAAACTTATTCAGAAACTTGGATAACATTATCCATGCATGCAAGATCAATATGAAAAATAAACTAAGTTTTGAATTATAACATATTTAACTGTGTGTAACATCTGATCCAAAAAAAAAAAAAAACTGTGTGACCAGAAAGGGGTAATTATAAGGAGGATATAAGTCACAAGACAGGTATGTATAATTTTGAGACCAAGCGAGGATATTTGTGTTAACTATATGTAGTTGTAGAGGAAGGCACTGTGATTATTGCTAAAAAGAATTAACTAATTAAATGTTTGTGGCTCAATTTTTTGTCATAGAGCACAATCATACCTCTCCAATAGAAGTAACGGGTCGACTATAAGCTCCATTTTGCCATCAATCCAAATGCTGTACTGGGCTTGAGGAAATAACCTATGCGTTAATATTTTTGGAACCTTTCCGTTTCTTCTTGGTTCATCATATGGCTGATGCTTAAGAAGAATCACACGCCAGATACCCACCCATAGCCCTCCATCATTATCCTCTCTGACCGTAGCATTGCTTTTGATGAAGTCAAGAGACAATTCATCAACGACCATTAGGAAACAAAACAAAGATTTTGAACGTTTACTAATATTGGATGGCTGGAGAGGTGAATCATAAGCATCAAAGATGCCGGTTGCAACAACAAATCTACATTTCTTGACATATTCAACGTCTTTCGGGTTCATTTCTTCACCACCACCTTTCATAAAACCACAATGCACCTGTAAAATCAATATGATCCTTGAGTCACTCTTTCTTGCTTCATTTGATTGACTTTTGATTCAATCATTCATTCAAGATTAGTAAGGACTAAAAGGAATAGGAAAAGAGAGTTGGTATAGCCATACAGTTCCTTAATAATACATCTGTCTGGGGAAGAAAAAATATTTCATAATACCCAACGAAGGAGATAAAGAAATTCAATTGGTTAAAAGAATTAGTGCGGGTAACTCATTGTACAATCTGAAATAACTCATTCAGAAATTCTTTTCTTTCTTCAAGAAAGTAATTGCCATATCTTTAAATTTAGATTTCCATGACAAACTAATGCCAAAAACTAGTTAACAAGACTATGATGATATCTTGAAATTGCATTTATGTTATATGTCAAATCAACATAAAAAATAATGCTCAGCAATAGAAAATCATCCAGCCCTTTCAAAGGTTTTTGGAACAATTATACCAATTGCAAAATGCAGATATGGGTCTCGAAACTAATATTGTGGGGGTATCAAACCACGGGCATTTCATGCCATTCAAACGTGCATAAACTTAACTGAACTGTAAATCATTGGATGGGAATATGATGATGTAATAAAGTGAAATGTTGACATCATAATACATGATCTAAGTGCACAACCCAGTCGAGAGTGTACCCACTATGGTGTCATGACATGTGCCAACAAAACAGACAAACCCTATATGCCAAAAAGAGTTATTTTTATTACCTTCATGGTCGGTTTGATTTTGAAGCTTTCCTCTCTTTGCTTCCAGCTTATATGCCCACCAAAAAGAGGAGAAGATTGAGATCCATTGGTTGAAATATTATCTTCCATAATGTAGAACAGTTTTTTTACCACCTTATCAGGTGTTCTTTTCACCGGAATAGCTACTCTATCAGGGTCGTCAGCAACAGGGATGGGACAACCTTATTGTGGATGACAAGAAACATTTTCAACATATTGCTTCACATGAAACAAGAGAAAGCAATAAGAAAAAGAAAATGTCATCTTACGATGTGGTGGCATCACAAGTCCCATATTGTTTAACATGCCAAATACCTTGCTATCTTTGTTACAGAGTGCTGCAAATCAAACAAACTGAGTTAAACATAATACACACACACACACACACATGTTAAACAATCATTAGTTGTTACAGAAAGGAGAATTAGCAGGATTACTGGAAGAAATGGCAGTATTCATGCAGAACCTCATCCTTGAAGCCAATCTGAACTCCACTATCCTTATAGTTTTATACGGATTTCTTCGATTCATCGCAATATATATGTATCAGTAGTTTCCCAAAAGATATACATAATCTTGAATTATGACATCAGAATGAAAACTTCTAGAGTATAAGCATAGAAGCAGTTTCAAACTATCTCATTACATGACTCTTCCGAGCAGTTAATCGGAACTGCATGTATTACTAGCTTCAGTTCAAGACAATCTTCACTATTCATTCCTCCTAGTATTTTGCAGTGATATAAGAAAAAAAAAAAAACATGCGACAAAAACTTATCAACCAGCAACAAACTGATGATTCACTAACCAAAAGTTTTAAAAAAAAATAAAAAATAAAAAATAAAAAACCAAGCTAAGCATTCCTAGTCACCGTTTTCTCAACGTAAATTCACAAACCAGATAGGAACACAACTTAGCAAACACGATTAACCTAATCGACCCAAAACAAAACAAGGAGTTTAAAAATGGGCAACTGATAATTGCCTTAAAATTTCATCAGTGAATAGTAAAGTAGAATGCATCAAACCTGAAAAAAACGCAATAGAAGATTGGCAAGACCATATATGAAACAGCAAAACGGTGAGAATTAGCAGCATCCAAATAATCCCCGCCGTAAGAATTAACCGAACAAAACCCTTTTTCCAAATAATCTTCATTGCATACTCCTGCGGTAATTTCCCACCATGTAAAATGCCGGCTTCAGTGTCTGCATTCACAAATTTCTGTCAACCCATCACCCAACACACACACACACACACACACACACACACACCAATATACAATCTGAATTGAAAGGGCAAAAAATGTAAGTACCTTTTGTATGTTGGTTGTGAGTCCTTCGGGCAGCCCGCAAAGAAACGGCCCGCTGGAAATCATTATCCATGGATTTAATGCCTCAAGAAAAATAGGTTCTGCTTGTTTTTCAAAGAATCAAACAACAATTATACTTGGTTAAACAGCCGCGAGTGATGAACGGGATAACAAAGATCTAATCTTGGCTTGAGTTTCAAGTGCTTCGTGGGATCAAGAACAGAAGCAAATTAGAGTAGATCATCTAGATCTGAAGAAACTAGACTGATGAAAGTATGAATCTAGACTTCAGTTTGAATGTTGTTTTACAATCTGGTAGAACGGGTACTCTGGGTGAGAAGTAACTGCGTGTGTTGTGTGTGTGTGTGAGTGTGTGAACTGCTTGTTCAGGTGGGAAGAAAGGACGCCATTTATGATTTATGTCATGTGCTCAATTTCGTAATCTTTTTTTGCCTTACTTTGCTGAAGCAATACGTCGCCGTTTCAGCAGACTCATTAATTTGGAGCGGCCATCGGGTCATGGTTCAAGACCCGATTTCAGGGTCGGGTCAATACCCATACCCGTATAAATCTAACGGAGCCAATTAATTTAAGCCGCGGCCTCAATTTAGCGCTTCAAATGCAACTCCCACCTCAGACCGCCGCAGGACGCGCTCGTCGCAGCCTGCCGCGGCTATCTACGCCACCGCTCTCCGCCGTCTCTCCTGGTTAGTCTGTATCCTCTCTCTCTCTCTCTCTCTCTCTCTCATTGAGTTTTTCACAATTATATTTGGCATTTCGGAAAGTTTTTTAGTGGTGGAGTTTGGTGATAAATTAGCTTCAACTGTGCAAAAGCTCATCTTTTTGACGTTTATCCTTCAAGTTTTGAAATTTCTGAAGTCTTCAAGTAAAATAATACTAGCTCTTCTTATTGAATTAATGGTTGTGAAACTGTATTTATAATCTCTGATCATCATGAAATGCCTATCATCAAAATCCGTTTAGCTTCTAAAATTTCTTATTACTGGATTTACTTTTTTCTAGTTTCATTTGCAACATCTGTAAGGTTCCTAGAAACATTTACAAACGTATGGCAATCTGATTGTAGTTGATGATTCAAAGTGCTGAATTGAACTTCCACCATGAGAGGCGCAAAGGGTTTATTTTTGGATTATACATTCGCAGAATGGTTGTGCTTTGAGGGCTTGGTGCAGTTTCCTTGTCTCTTCATGTGTGTGTGTGCGCGTGCGAGTGTGTTTCCGTCTCAAATGAATGTGTCGCAGGGTCCTCTAGGGCCACAATTTCTTGTGCTACTTCCATTTGTGTGACACATCACTATCTGAAACATGCCTCCACTCCTATATTAAGCTCTGTTTTTGGTAAATTTTCTTGATTTTCAGTTTAGTTCTGTCATAATTTTTGCATTCTTTCCTCAAAAGTACCTATTCTGACTACTGAGATACAAAGAACATACAAAAATTCTTCATTCTGGAAAATCACGAACAGTTGCATTTCGCAATCTTAAGGTTGTCCCCAATCACTCAACAGCACAACACAAGCAAAAAAAATAAAGATAGGTGTGTATATATATATATATATATATATATATATTCTAGTATAGCACATCCCAGTGCTCTTCATGTACTCTACTATTTGATCACACCTCTTATCCCTTTGCCTTTAGTTGGAAACATGGGGAAATTATGATTTTTTGTTGAATTGATGCATTTTTGCTTGCATTTCTACCCGTTGCCATCTCTCCTTCCGTCTGATCTCCTCTTCCTCAGTTGCAGACTTGCGATAATCAAGCTGTGATAGGCACCTGGAGTAGAGGACCGGTTCCATCTCTTCCAGCATTTCTTTCACATTCTCAGTCAGTTGGCGTACACTCCTGCTCCAATGGCCTCTCAGGTTTTTCTCCATTCCTTCTACTACAACTGGAAAC
Organism: Petrea volubilis; assembly: GCA_026212405.1. NCBI lineage: Eukaryota > Viridiplantae > Streptophyta > Magnoliopsida > Lamiales > Verbenaceae > Petrea > Petrea volubilis. The sequence goes on from CM047875.1 coordinate 14,785,019, forward strand.
ACATCATCTATTGCTTCCGATGCCATCTTCACAAATGGCTCGTTATTCCAGACGTAGAGCGCATGCTCTGCGACCTGAAGTTGAGAAAGATAGGCACGAGGTAAACATCACTCAACTAAATGCTCGATTTTAGCTATATGTGTAAATGCACAGATTTCTCCTCTTGGTTTAATAATTACAAAGACCCCCCTCTGACCATCGAAATTTATCTAGATATTAAGATTGCCTGAGTAATTTGAAGAATTCATTAAAGCTCCGATGATAGTGTTATCAAACTATATGTGACGATCAACAGAGGCGGATAAATGTAACACGGTAATAAATTACGTGGAGGGGAGTATTGTGAAATTACACACAATTATATAAATGACGCTGTAGCTATTTTTTTCTACAAACCTGAACAGATGATTTTGTCGTGAAAATCCCAGAACAATGGCGGCAAGGATAGATAGAGACTCTGAGGAGATACAATCAGAAAGGAAGAATATATGGTAACACTTTACCTGTGAATTCCAGCTGTTGAGACACTTTGTTATCTGTGTACACAAAGGCAGAGCAATTATTCTGTACTGCTCACTTCCCATAATCTCTACCAATTCTTCCAGCTCCCCGATGAGCAAAACTTCCTTCTGACAATTAGTCACTGGCCAGTATCTCAAAATACCCCCTACCACCACCACCCCTAGCATAGGCTCCTTCTCGACAAATTGGTAGACGCAATAAGCCAGTTGCTTGTGGTATGCCTGCATGCCTTTAGGCCTGTGCAACGGGATCAAAACTCTCAGCAAGAAAGTCTTGTGCTCCTCCTTCAACGGAACGCTGAAACCATTGATTATCGTTCCCCAGATCTCGAGCAGATCTCCAATCCCGCAGTGCTTTTGTTCAGTCTCATAGATGTAATGCAAGAAGACATCATTCATTGCTTTCCTCATGAATGATCTCAAGGAATGGAACTTGGAGTATATCTTGTGGTAGACATTCTTCAAGCTATCTCGTTCCCTTGGGTCTTCCGATTGGAAGAGGGCGAGCAAATTTAGAATGAAAGAATCGTCTAGCAAATTTAGAATGAAAGAATCGTCTATGTACTCGCAAAGCGCATGGGCTTCAAAGTTGATGACTAGCCGGAGGAGTATGTCGTAGACGATTTGGAGGTGGGGCCAGGGTGCTGTGGGGGTGGCAATGAGGTCATCATCGTCGGGCAAAATGCTGATGATGGAGGTCTTGAGCGGAGGGAGGGGCCTGAAGAGGTTGACGGATATCATGCCAAAAAGGGGCGACAAGACTTCATCCGGCATTGGCTTCTTCCGTGCCTTTATGATGGAAAGAAGCTTTATGAGTTTAACGCGCTTGTGATTTTGCTGCTCAGGAGATTCGGATGGATCTGTGAACGTGTAGGTGTAAGAACAGTATGAAATCAGTGAAAGTATATCCTCGTATTCTGAGCTGCTGTATGGTTGCCTGCTGGAACTGTACTTGGAATCGAGCTCAAGAAGGAACTTTAGAGTCGTTGATTTTTGCTTCGGAGAAGCTTTCGGGCTGTTTGTCGGTTTTTGCATTGGAAAAGCTTTCGGGCTGTTTGTCAGTTTTTGTGTCCGAGAAGCTTTCGGGCTGTTCATCGGTTTTTGCTTCGGAGAAGCTTTCGGGCTGTTTTTCGGAGCACCCATGTTTCGAGCTTGTGTCCTTCTACCTTTCAATCTGAAATGCAGGAAGAAGAAAATGTTTGATGTTTCCTTCGTGTTTTAATATGCTTTCTTGCGGTTCCTCGAAGAATAAGGACAGGAAAGGACGATGTTTTATATGTTGTGTTGGAGAAACCGATTATTTGTGTCCTTTTTTGAGCCAGCGCAGGTTAGTTTAGTCTTTCATAGGAATTTCTTTTGATTTTGTCGTTGTTTTTGGGTCAAAAGCCCACATGGATAGATATCTCTTTGTCCTAATTTTTAACAAGGCCAGACACTTTGTACATATTATTGGAGAATATTAGGAGAGGACAAACTATCTTGGACCTATTCAGAGCCTCGTGCAGGTGCAAATGCGATCAATTAGCATCCACCTCTGGACCACATTTGCATGCCCCACAAAAGCAAGCTTTCTTTTATTCATCTCATATGGAGTTGTACATTCATGCAAATTCACATGAATTATTATATGAAACTGAAAACTTTGTTTGATATCAATAGAAAATAATATTCAAACTTGATTATTGTACTTGAGCCTCAACGAGCATTCCACCATAAAGGTTCAATTATTTGGGGTGTTAATGCTTGATCCGATAAAAAATAGAGCTTAATTCACACTGTGTTGGTGGGATTGCAAAGATGAAGTTGGTTTGAATCTGGCGAATGAAACATTCCCTGACGGCTAAGTTCCTTTTGTTGGGAAAGCAGATCTCTTGACTTGATCTTTTGTTTATCGATAGAGAGAGAGAGAGCTAGGTTCACTGCATTGTTTTGCTTACCCAATACATGCAATAGGGTCCACTACTTTTAGCTTCATTGAAGCTGGTGACTATCTATTAATTCACCTTTTTGTGATAGCCTGATTTCTTGAGACATAATAATATGATTTGTTGCAGTTGTTTTTTTCACAATATATAAGTTTTGCGAAAACTATGCCAGCAGAGCTGCAGAGCCATATATATCCCTTATGAGATGGATGAAGTTGCATTGTGATATCCTCAAATGGGAAACTTGGAAACCCAATTTTGAACTAGGAATATATGCAAGCTCAATGCTGGCATTTTGAAATAAAACTTAACATCATCCATGAAAATTTCATAAGGATAATTCTCCCGAGCACAATGAAGATTTCTAGAAGTCATATTGACAGACCAAAAAAACATGAATACATTACAAAATTGAAGCAAGAAGAAGTCTTATGATTTTTACACTCACAGCTAGTAAACTTACAACTTGCACACAAAATAACGAGCTACCGGGCCGAGGCAGATGATAATGTGCATAACAACTTAGTAAGGAAAAAAAACCCGTATTCAGCTTGTCCAATTTTTCACAATAATACAACGATACGCATCGTAGCGTAACCTTATAATCTTGGTACCTATCCGGCGAACTCCTGAAATTGTTAAGACAATACAGCACACCTTGGCCCATATTCACCATCTTCTTGGAATCTCATCGGTCCTATTGTAATCATTTCAGTATATAGTTAAAAATGTTGGTAAGACAAAAGATAACAAAACAGAAGCAAAGAGAAGGATGCAACTTACACAAGATAGAGAGGATAGATCCGACACCCTTCAATTTATGGATCGAGGAAGCACTCTGTACGGTTTGCGAATCTGAGCCATCAGTTTTTTTTCACACAACACTAAGCAAGGCTGTAGGATAAGCCCTATAAGGATGGCGAGGAGGCTAAGAACCATGACTTTGAAAGAAGCCAGTGCTAAAACAACCAATATTAATGCGGTCGGAGGAATACACATTAGAACAGATCCGGTGGTACCCAGAGGAATTTTATACGGTCGAGAAGCTGCTGGATGGTCAATCCTTAACTTGACAAATGCTACAAACTCCATGATCATTCCAAAACAGTACAAATAGTTCTCGGCAGCAACAATCTCTTGAAAACTGAGCCACGAGAGAAGCACTACACCGGATGCGGAGAACAAAATCCCGAGAAGAGGCGTCCCGTGACAGGACCTCTTGGCGAAACACTCGGGGAGCATCCCACGTTCCGCCATCCCAAGAAGCTGAAACGAGTCACTGCTCATCTCAGCCACAAACATGCCCATATTTGATAGAGCAGAAGCCCCTTGGACCCAAAATCTCAACCACACCCCTCCAAGAATTTTAGCAATATCTGAAAAATACCCATCACTCCACAACTCACGGTTAAGTGGGACCACCCCGGTTCCAATCAGAAGAGGGAAAAAATATCCTAAAACAACCAATATAAGGGCATAAAAAAGAGCCTTGGGGAGTGTCCTACCAGGATTTTCAACCTCACCAGCTAGTGTACTGATTGAATCCCAATAATTCAAATTCCAAAACAAGGTATTTAAGTACAACGCCCAATCCACATTGTTCAAATCAAGAACAAACCATCTTGAGGGGTTCAGGTCAGGAATTGCTACAACTCCCATAACCAAGAAAGGGAGCAAAGAGAACACACCTAACAACATAGCAACCCATCCAACTATGGTTAAGCCCCTATAGTTCATGTAAGTCAATGCAAAAGTAAGTGCCAAAACTGCAGCTATACGGGGAAAACCACCTGCTAGAATCGGCACTGCAGATTTTAGATAATCCAAAAACAAAACGGGATATAGCGCATTATCGATAACTCCACTGAGCCATTTCATCCATCCTTGTTGAAATCCCCAATAAGGGCCCAAGGCTGATGCAACCCAAACCACATATCCTCCGTTTTCAGGAAACATGGTACCCAATTCAGCTGTTATTAAGGCCTCCGGCACACTCCATACAAATGGGAAAAGAATGAATCCAAACAATGCCAAAAGAGGACCAGCTGCCTGGACACTGTCCTCAACACCAAAGGGTCCGCCAGATACCTCATAAAATATCAAGAAAACCAGAGGTATGATTGAAACCTTGGTAAAGTTTTCCAATTTGGGAGAGACTCCATCCCCCAAACCTACATACTCAGCACCATGACTGGATCCCGGCATCTTGACTGTGGTCAGCTTAACTTCTGAACCCCGTCGTTTCTACTTGCAGTTCAGAAAAAGCAATGCATAGTTAAACTATATTCAAGATATTGACCAAGCATAAAATAACTAAAGAAAATTTCTTTCTTAAGAAACAGGATTTAAAGATCACAAATGCATGCAGTAAAGAAGTTAATTCTTATATTCGGCAAATTCCTATGTTCACTTTCCCTTTCTTTACTTCTTCTGTTGCCCTTTGCTGACAACATTGCAATTAAGAAGTTCAAGCCAAACGGGGCTCTGCTATTGCAAACGAGAAATAAGTTTTAAGTTCCATTTAGTATGTATCTTATACAAACCATCAACCAAAACAGCTCACAATGAGTGTGTAATTGCATGTTAACATAAATAACAAACTCAGGAAACGCCAAATAAATACCACATTGAGATTCCTCCAACAAGCAAGTCTAGACCCCCACCCACACACACACACACACACAAAAGAACCATAAAACAACAGGTGATTAGTAATTCCAATGCAAAATCTTCAGCTCGAAATCGCACCCCTTTCCATCTAATGACGATACAAGCCACGTAAAACGCACAATAGGTGAAGGGGGCAAAAAGAAAATAAAGAAAGCTCAGGTATCACACAATCTCCCAAATGTCAAACATGAAAATTATGAGAAACAAAAAACCCAGAAAAAACCCCTACTTACTTTTGCCATAGATTACAAGAGTACACACATGCAATGTGATTTCCTAAAGGAAATTTACGGCAAAACTTAAAAAGATGAATACGAGCGTATACCGTATCATACACCAGCTTGATGCTACAGGTACAGGCAAATAATTGTCAAGTTAACGAATCAATTAACTACAGAAAAAAACTCCGAAAATACAGAAAAAACCTAAAGAAAAAAAATATCGAAGATCAATGGAGAGTTATAACAATTAACAACAATCGTGAAGGTAGAGAGAGAGAGAGAGAGAGAGAGAAGTGCAGCAAGAGAGAAGAGATGACTGCGGTGCCATCACCAGAGCTCGCCACGTTTCCATTCCGCGCGAAATGCAGGACTGAGACGACGTCGTTGCGGAGCTCAGTTTGTGATCCTCGAGAATAAAATCGCCCCGGAAAACCTCTGTAGTAAAAATTGTCGGTCAAACAATAAAAACGCATTTTCAAAGGTGGATCAAAGCTGAAAACTCGGGTTTTCCAATTTTGTTAATATGGAAATTTTCCACGTTTTTTACTGTGCGTCTGCAAACTTAGCTAGTGTGTGTGCGTGCGTGTTCCTCTCTCTCTCTCTCTCTCTCTCTCTCTCCCCCTCCTCCCCACCGCCCCCCTCCCCCGGTCTCCCTCTCTCTCCTCTTTTTAACTACCTTGTTAGATTAGAACACTCAAACTTAGCTAGGTTTCTATCGTATTTTCTACAATTGTATAAATGTATAAATATATATCTTTTCAGAAATTCTATTAATATAATATTCTAACTATATTGTTTTAATCTCGAAAGAATATTCTTCATTTTATATTTAAAAATAAGTAAACTAAACATATCTTTTACTGGAACGCTACGTAATTTCAAATTTCACAAAGTGGCTAATGATGTTTCTTCTATATGTTTTCAACAAATATTTTAATAAAATAAAAAAATGCGAGTACAAATTTCCAAATGATGAACCCTGGTAAATTCCAGATGAAGTCTTCACACACATTTTTTAAATGGAGAAATCTAACTTGAATTGGAGTATGATCGATTCAAATAATTAATTATAGGGAAAATTAAGTCGTACATCCTTGATGTATAGTATAATTATAAATTAATTACAAAGACCTTTTTAAGTGTGTATCAATTTAACAACATTCATCATTCATCAAGAAGAGATATAAATGCGAATTTTATTTTTTATGTTTTGCCGGGGTTTTCAAATGGGTTTCGCATGGCATGAACAAGCTCAAGACATAGAAATTCTATATGAAGTCAATTTCAAGAAGAAAAAAAAGGTATTGGAGGTGTTGAATTATAGATGGTGATGCTGTTCAATTATGATTATGGTGGTATAAAGTGAAATTGTTTCGCGAATGTTGGTGGAATCACAAAATTGATTGACGTAATTTTCAAGCTTGATGAGACACATTTTTTTGTGGTTGGGGTGACATTATTGATACAGGAAATTCATTCTTTTTCTATCTCAATTAATATTTACAATAAAGTCCTCAGATCGATGTGGTATTTGTAATTTTTAAAATAATAGGTATTAATTTATAATTACATTATATCTCGATCGATGCAGATGTTATTTGCCCTTAATCATATAAAGGGTGAATCATATTTATCTTATAATTACTTCATGATTTAATTTGCACTTTAGAGCTTCAAACATAGATTAAAAAGACATTATTGGGATATAGAATGTCTATGGATACGTTATATAGTAGTTTTATGAAGATAATGATGAGAACGGACGGCATATTTTACAAATATCGTGCCATGTCTTAAGATATTGGAAAATAAGGAATATACTATATACGTATTTGATTATATCTTATATAGTATTTGTATTTCATGAAATTACTTTATAAGCATATTTGATTTGATATTGAATTTCTTATGAGCCGTGTGACTTGAAATTCGATTTGAATTCCAATGTTTATAATATGATTTATAACAATTTCATTGTTCTCACACGCGAGGTGAATTTCATGAAATTTAATCAAGAGAATTTTTTATTTTAAAACAAACACACTTATCAATTGTTTAAAATATAGAGTCCACCAATTTAAAGAATTTAGTATCTTATAATTGTAATGCAATATCAAACATGTTCTATATATTTTAATCCGGCTATGTTAAATTTATTACCCGATTGCAAGGGTATAGTTTTAAAAAAAAATTATTTCAAACAAATTGCATACAAAATTTTATCTCGATATAAATTTAAGAGAATTAACGGCATTTATCAGTCTCTTGGCTTCAGAGCTGCCTGATTGACAGTTAAAATGTCTATTCAATAGCACGCAGGACCATATTTACTTTTCCAATTTAAATTTTTTTTTTTTTTTTGATAATCCAATTTAAACCTTTTTATTTTTAACTTTTTCTTTTTTCCTATGTTGGGTTTCTGCTAACATCACTTTCTCAGATGTTGATCCATTAGGCCTGGGCTATTAAGATGCGTGTTCAAATTTCTGGCCCATTTCTTTCCGACCAAATTAGATATGTCATCATAATTAACATTATTTCAATATTATTATTATTATTATTATTTTCGTGACTGAGAAATGCACTATTACACAAACTAAGACATAAATAAAAAATATATATTAGGGAAAAAAATATTTGTGTATAGTTTTATAATTTTACTTTGTAAGAGATGCGTTTCGTCAAGACTGACAAAATTTATCAATCAATTTTGTTATTTCTTCAATTTTTGTGAAGTAATTTTAATTTATACAATTGCCACCACCAGCGGGCATCACTATCTATAATCTGATACAAATACTATTATATATAAGTTCTAGATTTCTTGAATTATCAAGATTATATGAATTTCAACTCAAAATCCCTTCGAAAGCATTATAAATACAGCTTGCAGTTACATCTCGTCTTGATAAATGAAGATTTTTTTTTAAAAAAAAAAATTGATACATACCTTAGGATCTATTTGTAATTTTTAAATATATAAGGACTAATTTGATGTGCTCTAATTTTACATAATTGGCAGTTAGGCACATTTGATGCATGGTGTAAATAATAATTGAATTACAAATTAATTATATATTTAAATTTTATTAATATAAAATTATAAACTATACTATATTTATTCATAAATACATACACATATATTAACTATTTGATGTATTTACCAAATCTCTGAGTGAAAATAGAAATAATTTAAAATAAGATGATTTTTCACGAATAAAAAGTTAAACAAAAAAGAGAAAAGAGGGAAAAAAAAGTTGAATAATGAGGGAGTAGCTAGAAAGAGAAGGTACATGAGAGAGAGAGAGAGAGAGAGAGAGAGAGAGACTAAAAAATCAACATTTACTCAAGAGATTGGGTTTGTTTGGATTGATTTAAACAAATATTTTTCGAACAGTATTTTTTATACAATAACTAAAAGTACTTTATAAGTTTTTTTTTTTTTTTAATGTTACTTAAGGGGTATTTAAAAAAAAAAAATTTTGACGTTTGTTTTTTCTAAAAACTCATCCAAACACAATTTTTTTCTTTAAAATATTTTTTTTTTATCAAAAAATAATGGTTTCGTCTCTGAAAAATGTTCATTCCAACCGACTCTATAAATACAAACGTAGTTTTATTAGCACTAAAGAGTTCTATTTCGATTTTGATGTATATTTAAAAAAAAACTTATATAGTCATGATATTTTTTTATTTATTGGTTAAAGAATGTTAAAAATCCAGCTGGCCTCCAACCGAACATATTATTTGTAATCAGTAGATGATCCCAGTTAGACTCGTAATCATTTGTTAATCATCTCGATTTATTGGAAATTCAATCAATTGCAATTTTACTATAATATATATAGCTTACTTTGAAAAGAAGATTAACGTAAAGCGACATAATAATTGAAAATTAGTATATAATAAACACCAACTTATTTTAGACCAAGCAAGGTCTTCCCAAGTGTATTTCAATTACTTCCTAAATTAGCGTCAATACTCTATCGTCTATTAAGTTATCATAAACAAATATTAGGTATTCTAAATATTTTCCAGAAATTACTTAGTTACGGAATCACATATATTTTCTCAGTTATTAGTAAATTGTAACTAATAATGCATAAATTTACTATGAAATAAGAAAGATCCAATCACGTAAAAAAATACTCTGCGGCCCGTTTTTTTTTGGTTTTTATTTTTTTGAAAAAACTCATCCGAACAGGGCTCATACTCTGTTATTCATATTTGAAAATAAAAACTAGTTTTGCTATAATCAAAACAAAAAATAAAATAAATAGTCTAAAAAGATGACCCAAGAGGCTAGAGACCTTGGCGCTATGTAGTTTAGATTTTTTTTTCTTTTATAATATTTTTCTATTACATTTTTTTTTCTATACTCACATGCACACATTATTTGTATAATATTTAAATATAAATTAGATATAATCGAGAATCAAAATAAATGCCATATTTTTGGAGATAAAATCAAAACAAAAATAATGCACAGCAATATATATATATATATGTAGATATATATATATATATATATGGAAAACAAAAATGAAAAAGACAAGGCCCAACCATCTTAATAGAACCACATGAGACAAAAATAAATAAATAAATAAAATTACACAGATAAACCCCCCGCGCCCGGGGCTCCCTGCCCTCCACAACACCAACACGTGTCCTCACATTCGCCTCCCCTCCTGCGCGTGGACCCCACCTCCCCCTCAGTACTCTCACTCACCTAATTCACTACTCTCTCTCCCTGTCTCTCTCTCCTCAGTCTCTCTCTCTAAAACTGAAAACACTCGCACCGAAAATTCTCTAGTATCAGAATTCTGTTAGGACTCAAGCCATGAAATACCAGTATCCTCATAATTAGGTTAACCAAAACAAACAAAAATCCCCAATTCGAAACTCCAGTTCTATTATGGAGAACCCCTTAATCAACAGCCCTCACAATCTGATCGATTTCCCCTTAAAGCCCCACCACCACCACCCCATCTCGGCACTAACACCGAACGGCGGCGGCGGCGACGACGACGACGACGACGAAGATATAGAGATGATCGCGTTCCATGGCATGGCGTACACGAGCCTGAAGGACCTTCTGCCGGCGTCACCCCCGGCGTCGATCTCGCCGACGAGCGGCAGCTGGAGGGAGATCCCGATCAAGGATCCGCTTGTGCAGCACGCGGCGTGGGCGTACCTGCAGCCGATGGCGGAGGCGCGTGGCGAGGACGAGCGGTGGTGGTGGAGGAGGCTGGAGAAGAAGTGCTGCGGCCTGCTCTCCTGCTTCAACGACGTCGTATTGGTGGTGTTCCGCGGCTGGGGGAGTGATGATGATGATGATGACGGTGATGGTAAGGTTGGCTGAGCATTCGGAGTGTGAAGACAAAGCGGCAATTTTTTCGAAGCTTTGTTTTTGACTGGTGAATATAAAATTATTTTTTTAAAATTTTATTTTTTCTAATTTTAAAACTTTTTTTTTAGCGTTTCTTGGATTAGTTTTCAATTTTTGTGCATATTAAATTTGAGGGATATGTCTTTTTTTTCGTTTGATTCTTCTCGAATTAGAGGTTCTTTGATTGTATATAACCATATTTGTGGGGAAAATTAACTTTGTTAGCATTGTTGAATTGTTCATTTTTTTGAGTGCAGGAATAAAAGCACAAAAAAAAAAATAAAAATCCTTTGTGTTTTATTTGTTGATAATGTTTCTTATTAAACATTCCAAATTCAATTATAACAATAAAGTTCTTTAACTAAAAGATTCTAATGTTGAGATTTCTTTTCATTTAATGTTGATAATATTAACTTCAAAGCATAAAATTTGAGGATATTTTACTTATGTGTGTTATTTACAATGAAATACACAAAAATCAATTAAAGTTTTGGATTGAGCGTTACATGCATGCCACGTAAGCAATAATATCTTTTAACCACTCGTTGGAATATATATTTGTCAATAATAAATGATGTGCATTTGTGAAATTAAATAAAAAAATAAAACATTTTAGTGCTTTTATTGGAATTTTTAGCCAAGATTCACTAAAATCACTTATATGAACAACATTTCTCGTTAATTTTCGCCAATCAAATTATTTTATTGAAACAATTTTAAACAATAAATGATAACAATGCCCGTTCGAGTAAGTGTTTTTCAGCAAAATTTAATCTAAACATTCATCGAAAGGACTAAAGTGCTACTTATTCATAACATAGATAATCAATTGTGGCGATTTAAATTTTTACTGGTCAAAGTAATTATAATATTCAAATTTAAAAGACTATCAGTGACATTAATCCTAAAAAGATTCAAAGTAAAGTAAACTCATCACTGTTCATAAAAAATCACAACAAAATAAAAGCAAAATTTTGAATAGTATTTTGTGGGAGCTCAAACTAATGAGATTTTCCACGAAGCTTAGGTTATTTTCATGGCCATCTTTTTTATTGTGATTTTCTCTAATTGATAAAGAATTATGAACTGTACACGTATTTTCTAGATTTCTTATTCTTGTCGGCAATTTGATGGTGTAAAGTAGTCAAAATTAATTTGACAACGACTGAATTAATAAAAACATGAATTTTTTTTTAATGCGTAGTTAATATCATGACAATTAACTTCAATATCAATATCATGATATTTGGAACTTTTCTTAAATCGATTCCGGTTCGTCCAACGTATCATTAATTAAAGTCAATGGGGTCAATTCTAGAATATTAGATTTACATTTTTTGCAAATAAATTATAACATACAGACAATATATACATCTACCTTCTCAATCAAAAGTTTACTGTATTCAAGCCAATGTAAATTACAAAAGCAACCATTTATTTTTTTTGGCAAAAATATTTAAAGTGATAAACAAAAAAATACCTAAGTATTTGTGATAGGAGCATAATGCGAATTTATTACATTATATCATTCTCAATAAAAAGGAGCAAGCGTCGAGCCCACCTAATTTCTCCATAAAAGTGAGGACAAATTACGTCTACACCTAATTTAGCTTTTTATTTTAAAAATTATAAATACTCCTTCAAGATTTAGAAATATTAGATGCAAAAGATAAATTTTCTGCAGTCATAGTAGTCAATTCGACCATCAAGAGATGTGTTCAATCAAACATAACAAAATATTTTAATCAAATTTGTTATTTCACCAACCTTCGTATTATAAATTTCACTTAATAGCACAAAAACCATCAATGAACAACATCATACGTGATCCGATGCCACCATTCTTTTTTTTTTTTTAAAGTGACTTCATATGCAGGGTCAGTATCTTTGACTTGTCAAGATCATATGAATCTCTTCTTAAAATCCTACAAAAAAAAATATATAAAAAATACAACTTACAATTACATCCTACTTTAATGAATGATAAATTTTAATAAACAAATACATGCAAAGAGAGATATTTGTAATTTTTAAAATTACATAAATTAATTTATAATTACATTATATCTAGATGGGTGTGGGCGTAATTTGCCCTAAAAACCATGAATCCTAAATTTGTTTGCATATATTTATGTAACGAAGGTAATTTTGCCCTTTTACCTTTCCAGTCGCGTCATACATCAACTGATCAATGTGAAACGGAAATAAAATAATGGTGAGAAAGTATGCGTTAGTTTTTTAGCTAAACATAAACGTAGGTGTCTATCTTAAACCTGTTACACCTGTGATGCATGTGACCTTAAGTTACCAACTTACCTATGACTTTTATATATATATTTCTTTTTCATTTCAAAGGAATTTGGGAAAGAATAAAATTTACATACAATAAGTTTAATAAGTGGATTTCTCGTCTTTTTTAATTTTTATTTCTTTTTCCTAACTAAATTTCAAAATTGTGTAATTAGACTAAGAGAGTGTTTGGTTGAGTTTATAAACTTTATTAAATTTTAAAATAAAAGAGTTTATAGGCTCCAAAAATAAGTTGTTAAAAATTTATAATTGAAAAAAAAAGTAACCTCCCCCAATTTATTTTTTAAATAACTTATAAATTATCAAATGCTAAAAGATAAAATGATAAAATATCTTTATTTATTTTTTAATATTACATCTCTACTATTTAAAAAAAATATTTATTTACATGAAGTTAAATTTATTTTATTTTTTTGTCATCATTATACTTAAAAGAACTTATAAGTGTTCATTTTTATCAAACAGAATTAAAACTTATAAGCTTCAAAAATACCTGATAAGTTACAAGATCTTATTTTATCTAAACACTTTAATAACTTTTTTTTTTTAAATTAAGATGTAATAGCTTATAAATTTCAAAAACATCTTATAAGCTATACGAGCTTATAAATTCTTTAAAATAAATTTAACCAAACAACCCTAAGTTTTTGTAAGCACCATTCTCCATATATATATATATATATATTAGAAAAAAAATAATGACTTTCTTCTTATAAAACTTTTTCTAAATTCCTATAATGAATGCCCATTGAAACATCACGAAGTGCTACGTACTACGACTGTACATTTTAATACTTTTAATTTTAAATTACTAATCAAAAGTTCCGCACAATTGTGCATCGCCCAATAGTTATCTATTTTGATATTTTGTATCTAATTTAAAGTTCCGTATAATTGATTGAAACATATATATATTTTTTGTGGGAATATCATAATCTCTCTCTCTCTCTCTCTCTATATATATATATATATAAAATTCAGAAGCTTTAAAACTTGATACCATCCAAGTAAGTGTATATATTAGTAAGTGTATGTGTAGATAATTTCATTTAATTATATTTTGCCACGCACGACATTCAAATATTTTTATTTTATAAATTTAAATAAGTATATTTATTTTTAATGTTCATCCAAACGAATTCAACAATAATTCAAATAAAATAACAAAATTAATATCTTATTTATAATATTTATTATTTACTTTAATAATAATTAAAAATTTTGATTCTACATAATTTTTTAAAAAACTTTACTGCCTTAATTATCCACAACTAATATTGAAATCGAACATATTCTGCTATTATACAATTTTTAAATATATTTATTCATCGATTTATGTTATAAAAAAGTAGATTTATTTTTTATAATATAAATTATAAAAACATATACAAAAACTCGATTTCCCGTACCTTGATGCGGAGTTAAGTACTAGTTAGTATATAATTAAGATGCTATTAAAAAGTGTCACATTTCTATATTAAAAAATACATATGTTTTTTGAAAATAGTGCAACTATTATGTGATATTCCCATGATTACTATAGCTATAAGTATCATTAATTATACTACACCATAACCAAGTTTTTTAGAATGTAGACCTAGTCTTTGCAACTTGGCAATTGTCAATATTTATTATTTCATAATTATAAAGTCGACTTAGATACATACGTGACACTTAATTAAGTACTGAACATTCATTTAATTAGGAAAAAAACGTGGCATTTAATTTGAAAGTTGAAACTATAACATGCTTCTTTAATTTGACAATGATCGTTTCACATGGGAATCTCATCCTACCAAACAACATTAATTTTTTGCAGCACACCAAACATGACCTTATCATCTCTTACAAATAGCCCGTTTGAATGGGCATTTTTAGAAAATAAGTATTTTTTTTTTTTAAAGTTATTTTGCTGTCAAAAAAAATATTTGATTGGACATTTGGACCTCTTTTAGAAGCTAATCAAACTAGTTTTAAATAAAAACACCATTTAAAATACTTTTAATTAATGCATTAAACTACAAAATTGTTTAACTTAAAAAAATGCCCGTTTTGATACAATGAACCAATTTTTTCCCGTTTTGTATGCGAAATTATCCAAAATTTGTCCACAACTTGGTTTTTTTTCCTGATACATGAACATTGAGTTCAAGGGAGGTAAGTGTACTTATGCAAACCATAAGGGGTCTGAGTGTAATTACAGCAAACCTGAAGGGGGCCTAAGTGTAATTATTGCTATAAATATATCACATTACACCCCTACTTTGAAGTGTCCTTTTCTTTTCACTTCACTTTCACAATTGTAAAAAATAAATACACACGAGTAAATTTATAAACAATAAGCAATATTTGAATTTTAATTTTACATACATTCTGATAATTACAACGCAATTATGTTGGTGAAATATTACTATATCCATAATTATACAACAAATCACCAGTAATCTCCACACGAGCATCGCCCGTTCTTGAAATGATGATACATTTTCGAATCTCCCACAACTATCTCTCTGTTTGTAACCTCTGAGAACCTTTTAGCAGCACCATGGCAATCTTCGCATATTCGCACATTCTTTCTAATGAGCACAGGGTTCCCAAGCGACGTGCTGATCAACCCGAAACAAATAGCCAATCGCATGCTGTGGCACACAGGCGAATTCGCTCTTGTTTTTAGTAAATCTTTTGGCTTGAATCTATAAACTCTGCTAAAATAAAGCTCTTCACCGATCTTTCTTGATAGAATATCAAGAACATCATAAACAGAGCTACTCTCATTTTGTGATCTGTCGTGGTTGCTGAACTTGTATGCTTTACCTCTGCACTCTACGATGCTGCAGCTTGCAGTTCTCTCCAATTCTCGTTTCTTCATCAAAGATCTCACGCGCTCCACGTCTCTCCATCTTCCGAATTTAGCGTACATGTTTGAGAGCAACACATAGCATCCCGCGTTATCATTGTCTAAAGAGAGGATGTTATTTGCAGCAATTTCAGCCAATTCAATGTTTTTGTGATGCCGGGTTGCTGCCAATAGAGAACCCCATATACGGTGAGTTGGTGTTAACGGCATCTTCTCTATGATTCTTCTAGCACGTTCAAGATCACCAACACGACCTAACAAATCAATCATGCACCCGTAATGTTCTATTCCAGGATCGATTCCAAAATCCCTCTTCATTAGATCAAAATACTTCCAACCTTCATCTATTAGACCAGCAATGCTACAAGCTGACAAAAGTGAAACGAACGTGCTTCCATTAGGTTCATAGCCCTCATTCATCATGTCAGAGAACAGCCCGAAGCAACATGCTCCATACCCATGAATAGCATAAGCCATAATGATCGTGTTCCATGAGACAACATCCTTAAACAACATACCATGAAAAATCTTTCCTGCAGAATCAAGATCTCCACATCTTGCATACATATGAATCATTGCGTTAGAAACAAATGTACTTAAAGAAACTCCCAATTTATAGATATGACCGTGTATCTGTTTTCCTTCTTTGGGTAAGGCTATTTCGGCATAAGCAGCTAGGGTGC
The DNA here is from genome assembly GCA_026212405.1 of Petrea volubilis. Taxonomy (NCBI): domain Eukaryota; kingdom Viridiplantae; phylum Streptophyta; class Magnoliopsida; order Lamiales; family Verbenaceae; genus Petrea; species Petrea volubilis. Next base: position 14,801,595 of record CM047875.1, read on the forward strand.
TCACAATTGTCATCTCATCAGGTACACAAGGCTCCTGTTGCAAAATTTGAAAGGTTTTTATAGCTTCACTGTTTTTCGAATTCTGCACGTAAGCAGCAATCATGGCATTCCATGATACCAAGTTTCTTTCTTTCATGTCAAAAAACACACGTTCAGCAAGCATTATACTCCCACTCTTACCATACATGTCAACAAGAGCAGTCCTAAGTACTAAATGAGACAAATACCCCTTTCTAATCGCATGCCCATGAATAGCTTTGCCTTGTAATAGAGCTCCAAGTTTTGAGCACGAAGGCAGCAAGTTAATCAGTGTGATGGTATCCGGTGTCACATTGCCATCACATTGCATTTTCTCAAAACAAGAAAATGATTCGAACGATTTATCAGTCATTGCATACGCACCAATCATGGCATTCCAAACAACAACATTCTTTTTTGAAATTACATTAAAGAACCTCTCAGCATAATCCACCTCACCGCATTTTCCGAACATATCAATTAATGAGCTTTGGATCATCGAATCTAGTTCAAGTCCATTTCTTAAAACTTGACAAAAAATTCCCTTTCCACTTAACAAACAGCCCTCGTGCGCACAAGCATTCAAAGCACTAATATAACTGAATCTATCTAGTTTCACTCCAACTTTTTGCATGTCCTGAAAACACATCAACGAGCTCCAACCATATCCAGCTGAAACATACCCACTAATCATTGAATTCCAAGAAACCAAATCCCTGACAGGCATAAGCTCAAAAATTTCCTCAGAATCCTCAACACACCCGACCTTAGCATACATCACAATAAGTGCATTACATACATAAATATCTACATCAAATCCAAGCTTAATAACGGAGGAATGAACTTTCTGCCCTTCCTTCAAACCAAAAACCCCTGCACAAGCTTTGATCACGAACGGGAAAGTAAAATTATCTGCCTTGATCCCTTCAAATTGCATCCGGAAATAAAATTCAATGGCCTCCTTAAACATCCCGCAATCAACTAGTCCCCTGATCATCACATTCCAAACGAAAGTCCTTGGTTCAGTCATTGTATCAAACAGTTGGAGAGCAGGTCCCAAACAACCAGACTTTACATAAGACAGCAGTCTAGTAATGGATGAAATAGAACTTTCGACACTCCTAAGTTTCATTTTATCTACAGATGTGGTTCTTGAGCTTGAACTATGGCGTTTGATTCTGGGTTCATGGGCTTCTGGCTTTCTTGAAGCTGGGTTTTTTGCTGGAAACATTTGATATTGTGACACAGTGGTTTCGATGTTGAGGTGAAAACTTAGTAATGGTTTTGCCATTTTTCTCGATTCGATGATCAGACAAATATTCTTGGAATTAGAGGGAGTGCCCGTTAATTCAGTTATTGTCATTCTTGCATTCCTTCGGCCATTTTCTGTCGAACTAAATAAATGACTGAAAGCGAATTTGTAGTATTTAAGCTGAAGGAAATAGAAGCCCCGTGTAATGAAGGTTTTATGGGCCACGCCCAGTGGAAATATAGCAATTGAGCCCAATAGATGTTCTCTCGCTCTGTCGAGCCCAATATATATTGACCCAATATGAAGTGATTCAACGCGGCCCACTAGGTATCGATGTCCATGTTTAGATTGATTTAAAAAAAATAATTTTTTGAAACTGTAAATAAAATAATTAAATTCGGAGGATTTTCCTCATCATTGCCTCTGGCTGATTAGTTTGTAGTGAATCAGAATCAAATGACTAAAACCCAACAAAAAAAAGAGTTTCTCGAATCGTGTTTTTTTTAGTAGATATTTTTGATTTTTTAAATCAAACAATTTTGGAATTTGAATAAATGATTAAAAGTGTTTTAAAAAGTGTTTTATTTGATGTTATTGTGGATAATTTTATTTTTTTTGAAAAAAATCCACTTTTATGTTTTTTTGTAGCTTTTTTTTTAAGACAATCTAGTCAAACACAATTTGCTTTCACTTAAGCTTTTTTTTTTAAATTAGCGCTTATTTTCTGAAAAAAAACACATTCAAACTAGCTTTTTAATCATAACGACTAACATGTAATAAAGTTTACCAATAAAAAACAGCATAAAACTAATACTCTTCAACATTTATCAATCAATCAATTATTATTATTATTATTAATTTAATGTTTTAGCAGACAATTATTATGAAAACAAACGAAAATGATACTTAAACTCGAGATCCTATAATATTTGAACTTCCGTCGTGATATTTTTTTCATTGATCAAATAAATATGATGAAATACTAATTTCAATTGCATTGATGTCACACTATAGGATTCATAGAAATAACTTCAAATAACATTAACGTGACATGAAATTTACTATGTAATATAACGAATGAAAAATCGACTTTATTACAAAAATATTTCAATAAATTTATATTATTCTTCAATCAAACACAATAAAATTATCAAAAAAATTGAACTTTTACCAGCTAAAATACCTCAATCGTGAAAAATATTAAGGCATTTTCTCAAAAAGAATTTGAAATTAAACACGGCTTGAGTTAAAAGTGATCAAATTATAGTTCCTCAGGTATGCTCTGTAGAGCCGGCCTCCACGGGCCCCGCCTCCTACCGTCCACTTGGCCCGCCGCCGATCTCAACAACTGCCGGCGGCGCATCAAATTCAGCCGCTGCTCCAACGAAGCGCACGGCGCAGCAGCCGAGGCCCGCCGTCCCCAGCCGCGGCCGTCTCTTATCGCCTCCAGCACCTGCCTCAGATCCTCCTTCCTCACCACGATCTTCATCCGCCCGTCCGCCACCTCCGCCACTTCTCCGCCGCTGAACTGCGCTATCGCGTCCAGAATACTGCTCGCCGCCGCCGCTTTCTGATTCCTCGCAGATGATCTCTTCAACTCCATTGTTCGATCGCCTCCTCCGAAGGTACGTGCGCTAGCTTCTCGATTTGGTGTCTCTCTGTTTTCCTCTTCTGTACGGTTTTGTGCGGTTCGATTCAATTGATTCAAATCTAATCTCCGATGCTTGGGATATATATATATATATATATATATATGTGTGTGTGTGTGTGTGTGTGTGTGTGCGCGCGCAGGTCCTTTGCGTGTTTGTGCGGCTAATTTTTAGATTAATTTTGGATTTTTAAGGGGTGCCATTGAAATGGTTTGGAGGTTTTAATTAGGTTAATTAGAAAGTGAGCTCACCGACTGGTGAGTTCTCACATGCAAAATCCAGAATGTGCGGCGGTGGCCATGAAATGCGAATGACGCAATGACGCGTATAAATGGGCGAGGATGATCCATTTCTAATTCATTTATTTGTTTGTTGGTTTTATGATTGATCGTTCTTCGCTAATCAAGCGTCAATCATTAAAAAAAAAAAGTCATATTCATCTCGTGTTTTTTTTTTAAAAGAATAATAATAAATTATATAGTTTTTGAAAATTATTTTAAGAGATTAATGTTATTTAAAGTTAAATGTTAAAATCACTTTAATCCATAGGAATTTGAATATCATATTTCAGTCATTTAAATTATACATAACGCTAGTAAGCGTTTAGCCTCTCCAATTAATTATTTACCCAAATTTCATTAAATATTTATTTAAATAATATATATTTTTTTTCCATCAATTATCACTTGCAGGACTTATTTTTCTTAAATTAATTTTAAGCCAAAATTGACAAAAATGCCTTTTAAATAACTTTGGCGGGAAATTTATTCATAACTAAAAAGTCACTTATTTATAATATAAAGAACTAAAAATATGGCAATTTGAACTTTAGAGCTTAAAATCTTAAAGACGGATTGAGGTCGGTGGGGAGGTTGATATTTGGAGTTTGTTTGTTGAACCAAACAGCTTAAAACATTTAATTGGTGAGTATTCTTACAGCCTGTTCCAATAATTTTCCACAGGTTTCTCCTCATTCTATTGACATTCCTTTGTATCAATTAATTGTTTAAAAGTTCTATAATTCTACTTCTAATTTGGATAATTATTATTTAGATTAATATATTAGTGGGGCAAAAGCACTTTCGAAATTAATTGTTAAAAGATTCAATTTCTCAAAACTTGACTTGCTAGAATTATTATGGGATAATTCGTTGTGTGGTTTGTTAGGTCAAATAGATATCTTATTAAATAGTTAAAAAAAAAAGATTTATATCGAATAAATTTAAACCCTTATATGTTTTTTTGTCATGCATGATGAGATTGCCAGCAAAGCGAGTTTTTAATCACTGAAAAATATTACGAGGTGTGAATGGGGTTTGATCAAGTCGTGGAGTTGGGGTCATAAAATTCTGACATTCTAAATTACTCCATCCGTCCCATATTAGTTGTCGCTTTAGAATTTTTTTTTTGTCCCATAATATATGTCGTTCTCACATATCAAGAAGAAATTTCTTAATTTTTTCCTAATATACCCTTAGACTTTAATTAATATCTTATGCAAATTTCTAAAAAAAAAAAAAATCAGCAATTTATTAATTATGGGTGACTCAATTCCTAAAAAATCTCCCAATAACACTAATTGTCTTTCAATCTTCCATATTAATGGTTATTTTCATTATGAAAATCATTGGAAAGAGATAAATGGTTGATGAAAGAGAGATTAGTGGCGTAATTTATTAAAAGGGTATTTTGGTCAAAATAATTTATAATTAATGTTCTTAATCCATTTTCTTAATTCTTGTGCATAACCCCAAAACGACAAATAATATGGGACGGAGGGAGTATAATTTTTGCTATTTTTTTTTGTTAATTATTATAGACGGCTCATTAATTATTGATTATTGATAGTGTTGATGCTTTAGAGGTTAAACTTAATGAAAGAAAGGGAAAATAAACAAAAAAACATGCATAGAAAGTGATTTTTTTTTTCCTCATTATTTTTTTCTATATGAAGAAAATAAGTACTCAATTCAAGTTCTTACCAATTAGGCAATTACCATACTTGAGGCCCAGGACAGGATTCCTGCCAAAAAAAAAAAAGGACACAACCTACAAAACCAAAAACTCTCATTATGCAACTAGGTTTTTTTTTATTTTTTATTTTTTATTTTTAATAATACACACACCACTTACCAATCCACTATCAGAATTTGAATCATTAACGACACTCTCCACGCTTCTAAAGATGGGGAACATGTTTGGTTTATTTAAAGAAGGCGTTTGTGGAGCTAAAACCAATAGACTCGTTGCTAAAATGGGTTAAGCCCCAACCCAAACCCATGGGGCCTAGAACAACAGCACAACCTTCCACTTTTTTAACCTTATAAATTAGTTACCATCATTCGAAACTTCGCTTGTCTAGTAATATATATGATAATGGCTCAGCCCCATGGAAGTCAGCTAGTGAGTAGAAAATTTTGAAAGATAAACTGTTAATGCTATAAACACATCTAGCCCTAGGTAAAAGAAGAAAAAAAAATGTAAAAAGTAAAGCAACAAAACATGATAACAGATGAAAAGGTTGCTAATATAATCGAACGACTTGCTTCTGAAAAGCACTTGTCACATGATTAGTTTGTAGTTTCGCTACCTCCCTGATAAGCGCACTCGCGCAAGAACCGACATACCTTCCGCACATCTCCCCGTTTCTCATAAACAAAAACGCGGGCACTTTTGAAACACCCATTCCCTTCAAAATCTTCATGCAGCCGTCATTTTCATCAGCATTCATCCTAGCAAACACTACTCTACCGCCCAATTGGCTTGCCAATTTAACCACGCTAGGGTATATTTTCACACAAGGTAAACACTTGCTTCTACCCACATTAAGCACAATCATCTTGTGATCAAGCCTGTGAACCTCAATCAACCTCTCCAACTCTTCCCCTGATCTTAACTGAACCACAGGCGAAAAGGGATCATCTTTATAGTAAACTATCTCGCCCGTAAGCTTCTCCGGTCGAAAACCTGCTTCTTCATGTATTTTCTTCGTTTTCTTGTAGAATACAAAATGTGGGATTTTGTCGATGTTCTCTGTCCTGCACAATAGCCTTGTTTTCTCTGATTCATCGGCCATCACGTAGAGAAACCTAATTTCATTCGATAATCTACATTGTGTCTCCATGAATTGCTGTATTTTCAAATTGTAGATGCAGTGATTAGCTGAAAAGTGAGCAATCACCAGTTTGTCTTGGCAAAATTGGACCCCCTTGTCATATTCTTCAATGCTATGGACTTCCTGGATTTTTGGACGCGTTTCGATCTTTTTGAAATCAAGAATGATATCATCCCTCTCCTTGACTAAGTAGCAGCTCTGATCATTTGCTTGAAACACCTTCAAAGATGACGCTCTAGTTTTACTGATTGTAGGACAAAAAAAACTACTAGGAGATGAAATGGAGACATTGTGGATGGTGATGGATGTAGAATAATAAGATGAAGATGATAATCTTGCAATTGTAGCCATGAAAAAAGCTTATACTAAATCATTAATGAAGTTGTTATTGGTTTTATAGGCAAATGCTTTTCAAATAAGTCGTTTTGCTAAAAGACTAAACCATTAATAACTGAGAGATAGGGATGGCTTCTACATTTAATGGTTTGCTTTATTTATATCCCAACTGTCGACAATTAATCGAAATTCCCCATAGATCCGTTGTCTACCTGTATAGAAACTGAATTCTTATTTGTACAAATGACAATTCGAATTTATTACAAGTGATTTTTTTTGATAAGGTAATACAAGTTAAATTAATTATGATTCTTTTTGATCTTGTAAGTCGTCAAGTCAAATAGGTTGCTTCGAAATTGTGGACAATAAATAAAATATATTTAATATTGTATTATAAGTAGAAGGTACTATGATGGGATTTTTACGAATCAAAAGGAAAATATACGTGTGTATATATATATATATATATTATATGATTTTGCTGCATAAAAATGAATTTTGGTTGCAAATGATATACTTGCATTCTGGTTGATAAATGTTAATTTTTAAAACAATCAGTTATACCGTTATATACACCATCTCAAGATTACTAATATATATAAAAACCTAAATACTGCAACGTATTGTAGCTTGAAATCAATATTATGACAGAGATAGTGACAATCCATACTATTTATTCTATACAATTATATAAAGAGATAACATCATTTAATAATTAATTATAGTATCTCGCTCATTTTGATCTGTCATTTTTTTTAATTTTTATTTATCTTCTCTTTCGTCTCTAATTCACATTTTTTTACTCCCTCCCTCTCTTTGTTTCATCTCCCACTTTTTAATTCTTTATATTTATTTTCTTAATTTTATTTTTGAAAATATCAATTTATCCTTCACTAATAATTAATTTAATAAGTATATTAAGACACATAAATGCTATCAAATTTTAACCATGTAATAAAATATTATAATTTTTTTTTTTATTACGCACACATATAGAGTGTGAAAAAATGCTAGTAATAGCATCTAATTTAGCACGCTTTTAAAGATCTACAAACCTAATTAATTTGCCAACTAAATTCAATTGCTAATGGCAAGTTATTATTGATTTCCGGTTCGTTTGGAGAGTTGGTTCTAGGTCGGGTATTTTTTATTAACCATGTAGATGCCTTTCGGCACTCCTACAAAACTAGGAATAGCTCCTATGATACACCAAAATTTAATATGCTTTAAATATAATAGTGTAGATCTCATTATTAAACGAAAATTAATATTTATACATAACAAAACTAACTTATGACCTCATTAATTCTTTATCACATCAATTAATTAATATGGAAATTAATATTATCCTTCAATTTGTCATGTGTCTTTTTAAGAAAATAAAAACAAATTACGTTTTTATTTAAAATCGGGCTAATTAATAGACATGCATGTCATCAATCTAAAATTTAGTTCAAAATACAAAATTGAAAAACGAAAAATAAAGACATGTTGGGCTTAACGTACCTGCATGAATAATAGGTAATAAATAATGTCGAAAATGCGACGGGAACGGGTGCAAATATCTATAGGTTCGATAAAAGTTTAAATTCGAACCTGATTCATATATATTTTTAGCCTTGTTCGTATAATAATATATTGATTTTAAAGTTTAAGCTTGAATATGTGCCTTGAATACAATAAAAGAATCGTTATTTTAAAATTTGAACTCCATCTTGTAATTTATAAATTCAAATTAATCGAGTTGACTAAACCCCAATTTTTTTTTTTTAATTATCGAGTTTGAACCTGAAAAGAAGGCCAAAACTCAACCCTAATAAGTTCTTTTGCATCCAGGATGCTAAGTCTAGCCTCCCTTCCACTGTGCGAAAAAATCTTTCACGGATTGGCATGTATAGCCAACGATCTACGTACAATTACGTGTTATATATAAAATTCAAGAATAAAAATACTTAACTCCCAAAATTATGGTACTTTTAATAAATTGTTATACAAATTTTTTCGAGTTGTACTTTACCGTTTGAATTTTATATTTTTACACTTAATCCCCTCAAGTCATTTTTTTGACAATTAGTGGCCTCTTACACAATTAGTGTCTTATTTTCGTTCATTTTTATTGTCAAAAAACAACTACAGAAAATTAAGTATAAAAAATATGAAGTTTAGATGGTAAAGTGCAATTAGTAAAAGTTCGTATGATAATATATAAAAAATACCATAATTTAGAGGTTAAGTATTTTTATATTTAATTTTTTTTTTATAAAATACAGATAATAGATAATTAAATTTAGACTATTGAATGCACAAACGAAGGCCAAATATCCAATATGTATAAGAATTCTCTCCCCCAATTCTAGAAGATGAAAATAAAATGCATCACCACGTGAGCGATCTCGATGGGATTGCCCAGTTGGAGATGGAGATCCCAATAATAATATGATAATAATAACACTAATCTCTTTAACTTTGAAGGGTTTGATATTTTTATGATCGAGTGGTGATCACACTCTCATAAAAAGCTAAGCACGTGACCGACAAACAAACAAACCAGACTAATGACACTTGATGTACACTTCCCACGAGGACTATGTCTCCTCATGTCACCACAAAATTAACCTTGTTTACACTCTCTTCAGATCCAAAATCACTCCATTTAATATTTTTATATTGGATTATCATAATCATATTATATTGATTTTTAAAAAGTAATTAGAAGTTGCAAAATATAGTTTGAAAATTTGCTTTTAATTTTTAATTTATTTTTCCTTAGTGGGTAGGTTCTTGATTTTCATTACATCCATGTAAATTGCTGGAAGTTTCACAATTGAATGTTGATTCTTACAGTCCCTATGTCAATCGTAATGAAGTAGCAATTTCAACGTTGCACAATTATTTTTTTCAACAGAAGAAGAAGAAGGACTTTTATAGAGTTTGCAGTTAGAGGTGTAAGATGAATTGAGTTGGTTCAAGAATCGAGCTCATAGAGCCTAAAATTATATATTTAAAAGCTCGTGAATAGGCTCATGAGCCTTACTATTTACTTTTTTATTTAAAAATAAATAAGAAATAATATAAGTATATTAATGCAAGTATACAAATATATGTAGTATCAACATAAATACCCATAATATTAGTTATAACTATTCAATTTTATAATGTATGCATATCAACTATTGAAATTCATATTAATCCAAGATTTTCAACAAGTTTTACCATAGGTGAGCTCGAGGTCAAATTCGAATATGCGACCACAAATAAACCAAGCTTGAGTTTGAATAAAAATTTATAAGCTCGATGAACTTGAACTTGAGCTTGAACCCACATTTTTTAAATAAACTTAAATTTAAATCTGAAAATTTTAAAAGCTTGACTCAAAATCGACTCAATTACACCCATATTTGCAACACCCTCACTTAAGTGCATTGAAACATTCACTGGGATTTTGCCATCATGTGAGTCCCATACCTTAAGATACCAAAAATATGGAGAAATAATGGTGCATGGCCCATTAGAAAAAATAAGATATATTGCTAAAAGTAGCAAAGAAATAATTTTTTATTGCAAGATGATGGCAAAGCAACGTGAATCAATAAAAGTCACAAGAATCAGATGGATCTGCAGCACCCTTGCAAAAAATAAAAAGCATAGAGATCTGCTGAAAAAAGTAACTAAAATTATTCACACACCCCAAAAGTAGAGCACATGTCACCACATCTCTTAACAAAAAAAAGTTGAATAAAGTTGCAAGAAAAACAACTGCACCAACTACAAAATAGAAAATTGTGGCAAAAGATGCTGCGTCATCTAGCACAAGTCCACCTTTCTCGACCCTTTACATCATGTAAATAATCTACCTACATATCTATATCTATATATATGTACACATTATTAAAGATTAAAATTTGCCCCTTCCAAAAGAAAATTAACAAAATTGCTCTTTATATCGGAAAATTTCAATACGGAACAAGTTCGATCACAACGATATTAATTACGTAATAAAAGTATCATTTGTTATGTAATTAGTATATATATAAATCAGAGTGATCAATTACAAAGGAAAGTATAACTACACTTTTCTTATAATTTGTTGTGTGATCAAACTAAGTTTCGATAAAAATTTTGATAAAAATATAAACTCCCTAAATTAAAATTTTTAGCTCCATTCTAGGCTCACCTTCTTGCTAGAATATCTGGTGATTCATCCATGTAATATCGTGTGTGTGTGTGGGCGTGAAAATTGCCCTCTCCCAATGAAAAAAGAAAATCTCTTTATATTTCATAAGATTATTGCTGAAATATCTAGTGATTCCAAAATAGACACTATTAATCTAGACATAGAAATGGCCAGATACAACCAACATAACAAAGCAATCAAGGCATTATTAGATATGATATTTTTTTTTTTCAGTTTGGCCATTTTAATGTATGAGAAAAGACATCAACTAAACTCACATTTTCACTGGCCTAGAAATAGATAAATATGACAATTTTCCTCAATCTGATAAAGGGATTCAATCAACTAACTTTAGATTTGGGTGTGACTAAAATAATACTTTGCCTCAAAAAAAAAATATTTAATTATCAAATTACACAAAAAATTTTTTTTTTTTAATCTAATTACATGTTTTTCATAGAGCCCAAATGGGCAAAGGACCACGAATGGACCTCACATGAGTCATCACGTGCCATGTCCACTGCTTTATATCATTAAAAGACAAATTTTACAGAAACATGTACTTAGATTTCCAGCATTAGAAATGGCCCAGCAATCGTTAAAAATTTAATGACATCTCAAACACAGAACACACACACACACACACACACGGGTAATTTAATTTTTCGGTTCTATGCCAGTTTAATCAAAGATCTTGTGTTCGACTTTAAAAATGCAGTTGCCTTAATCGGAAGAAATTTACACTTCCGACCCAACTTGAATGCAAATTTAATCGATATCTATTTGTAATATGATTCATGGCGAAAAAAATAAAATAAAATTCAAAGCAAACAACATAACCCTACCAAAAAAAAATTGAATAAAAATTGGGACATTCTGACTTACTTGGCAGGCACAGCAGATGCATAAAACAACGTTCTCAAACGGGCATTAAAGTTTGGCAGGGACAATAGCCCAATTAAATTAAATTTATATTGTATAAAATCATAAATGCAAAATATTCTGCCTCTCTATGAATGGTATCATACTTTGTAAAAGTTATAGCCGGCCCTATAAATATATACAATTATGGCAAGCACACACAAATATTTTGCCCCTCTTAAAAAAAATAAATTTTACATTACGCAAAAATAAAATCTTGCCTCCAAAAAATTCAACTATTGAGTTAGAGTTACATAGTTAAATTTCTTGAATAAATTAGACTAAAATAAAGATAGAATCTCAATTTTCTACAACCAAGAAACCATAAGAACAATAAAAAGCTTTTTTTTTTTTTTTTAAATTGAATCCCGATAAGCAACAAACCTTCAAACAAAGCACAAAACTAAATAATACCAAAAAAAGATCAAACTGGCACGAAATCAAATCTTCGTGCAGAATTACATGCCAATTCTCTCTCCTAAAATCAGGAGAGAGAAGAAGAATCAGACTTACTATCAGGCTTTCTGCAGAGAATCATGTGCATCGGCGTGAAAATCCCCGTCTCTCCCCCTCTCGTCAGATAATCCGCCGTCACGAAAAGCATCTCGTGCACGTCCACCACGCCTTTAGGGGCGATCCCAAGCCAAGCCAGAACCGTCACTAAAATGTGGTTCCTCCAGTACGCGATCCGACCCATCTTCAACCGGGTCCACCAGGGGTTCGCCGGGGGCTTTGCTAAGTCCTTCTCGTTCACCACTTCGAACCCGACTTTTTTGGCTACTTCAGCTATGTCCTTGTAGCTCCGGAGACCCGGCAAGGCGTCCCCGCGCTCGATGCCCTGGATCACCTCCGCGTGCTCCGGGTCGTCCCCGCGGTACAACTCGGTGGTGACCCACTCGTAGGAGACGTACATGGATCCGGGTTTTAGGACCCGGTAGATCTCGCGGTAGACCTCCTCGAGTTTGGGGGCATGGCAGGTGGCTTCGATGGAGTAAGCCCCGTCGAAACTGTTGTCGTCGAACGGCATCTCGAGGAAATTGCCGCACACAACCTCGCACTGCTTGTCGAGCCGGGCCTTCTTGTTGTGCATCCGGGCCCGATTGACTTGATACTCGTTGATGGTGATCCCGACGACGTGTGCCCCGGAGTGGGCGGCGATTGCGCGCATCGGGCCTCCGACGCCGCACCCAGCGTCGAGGATTCGGGCCCCGGGCTTCACGTTGAGCAGATCCACCGCCATCTCCTCGTGGAGGCGCGTGGCCTCACGGTGGGATTTTCCGGGTATGGATGGCGAGAAATGGAAGGATTGGCCCCAGCCCCATTCGTAGATATCGGTGACGAGATTGTAGAAGGTGTCGACGAACGCCGGTACCTTCTCCGCCGTCTCGATTTCCTTGGGGCTGCGGAAGAAGGACCAGTACTGCTTGTACTTGTCCTGTACTTTCTCCTTGGCGATTGAGCCGCCGGAGAGGTCGACCGCGCGCTTGCCCTTCTGCTCGGCTGAGCCGAGAATGCAGACGAACCAGTACAAGCCGCCGGCTAAGAGAGAAGCCGTGCAGAAGAGAGCGAGGGAATCCATTGAAGAGAGAGAGAGAGTGTGAGTGTTTGAGCAGAGTGAGGAGTGAGAGAACTTTATTGTGTGCGAGGGGGGAGGAGGGATTTTGATTGTGTGGGGGATTGAGTTGTGGGCCTGGGTTTAGTCGCGTCAATCACGTTGCGACACGTCAGTAACGGATTGGGTGGGTTTATTAGACTAAGCACCGCTGATCTTTGAAAAAATCATTATCTATTTGTCTAATACACTATTTGGATATGTGGATTTTTGAAAATATGTTTCAGAATATTCTTATTTTTTTTCAAATACATCAATTACATTATCATCACACCATCATCATTCGTCATGATGAAGTAGGATAAAGAAGTGATCGGAGATAGCGTAATGACGTGTAGATTAATATATTTAATGAGCGATATTCATTTGATATGACATAAATTAACATATTTATGTACAAACAAGCAAGTTTAACATTTGTGTATTCATATATATATTTTTTTCTGTTTATATTATTATAAAAAGGGTAAATTATGTTAATTATTTCAATCTTTAAAGTATTTTGTACTTTAATATCTAATTTTTGTAAATATATGCTTTGATATTTAATATTTATTATTTATACATCGATTGTATTTGTTATATTATTTTGATGGAATATTTCTCAATATTCTCAGAATATGCGTGAATATTCCACAGAGATTCCATCGAAATAGTAAAAAATATCATCGTCGTATAAATCATAAATATTAGGTACCAAAGTACATATTTATAAAAGTTGAGTACCAAAATATAAAGCACTTTAAAAATTAAAGTGTTTAATATAATTTACTCTTATACAAATTTTGAGAGATATCAATCATTTAGTTTTGTACCTTTGAAACCTATCCCTTTAAATGTTAAACTCTAAATTACGAAAACCATGCTTGTTTAAGGAAAAGCGCAAGTAATACATAATTTGAAATTTTTTGGGATTAAAAAAAAATTATCGATACTCGACAATGTTGCTATTCATTCGTGTCTGAGTTTGAGCTTCTCGAAGTTTGATCATATTATACTTTATATTTAAATAAAAGGCTAATTATATAATAATTTAATTATTGTATCATGTGATTGATATATAATTTAACTCGTTAAATTATAAACTCAAAGGTCTAATAGGGCATATGCACCGTATAATTCCCTCTTAAAGATTTAATTCCTAATACAAAATTAATTAATTACCATTTGTGGCAGGCTTCGGTGGACTATTTAGTCTAAATCACTAGTGTTTTTCTAGTGGTTTGTCGGGTAATTAATGGAGATATTTTTGAATTAAATAGACGTTGGAATCTTTATTTGAAATGTTTGTCATTGGGCAGAAGAAAAAAGAAAATAAATTCCAAACGACGTCGCTCGAACTACATTCGCTTGTTGGGCTAATAATCCATAATTCTTTAATTACAAATAAATTCTTATTATTTTAAAAAATAAAGAATATCTCGAAATATACGTCTTCTGTTGTAATGTTGATGAAGAAATGAGAACGACTCATTTGCAATCTTTTATTTTAAAGTTTAACCGCTCATTTTTCCCTTGAAGTTTGACGTAATTACAACTAATTCGCCTAAAATTGCTTAATTGGATTTTTTATAGCTCATGTGTGATAACTTTAGAAACTAAATTCGCCTTAGCAATATCTAGAATTTGTAAAGTGTAACTTATATATTACAATCACAATTTTGTTGGGCGGTTTGAAGAGTGAATGTATAAAACTTTAGCTATTAACAATCAGTTGGTTTAGTGAGATAAGACACTATTTCTTTTAAACAATGCTCAAGGTTTGAATCATGAAACTGAGAATAGAACAACTGAATTTGCAAGATTACACCTGTAATACCTGTCTAGATTAGTTGATTAATGGATCGAAATTGAGTGACTAAAAAAAAATGCAAATTAACATTGTTTATGATTGTCAATAGATTAAACTGTTTGACTCCACATCTTATTCACTTATTTCGGATTATAAATTTGATTAATTAAATATTTTAATCAATTGAATTTGCTAAGATATGGATTGGATTCAGTTAAAATCCGCTCCATCGGCAACCCTATTGCTCTTTACTTTTATTACTTTTAACAACTATAATGGGCCGCTGAAATTATATGAACTAGTCTATGTGATTTGGTTTTTCTAGACTGGGCTACAGGCCAGCAAATCTCTCCAATATTGATTGAACTAAAATTTCAGCCCATTTAAAACCACACTGGAAATCAGTTTTGGATAAATAAAGTAGCTGGGCCTTTGGGATATTTTATTTATTTTCCACCCAAACCAATAACATAATAATGAGAATTTTTTTTCGTTAAAAAAAAGATTAATATAATTTTGATATAATGGACATGTATATTTATATATAAAAATTTTAATCATCAGCGGAGAGGGCATAATTATAAATCAAGATTTCAAAATAAAATTAGAAATAATAATTTTCATTTTCCAAACACGATTCTCATAGATTCTTCCTATTGTTAATTTTCTTGAGAAGAACTTGTATTTTTTTTTTTTTCTAAATTATTTGAATTAAGGAGCAAGAAATGTAAAACAACACTAACAGTTGCTTATTTTTACTATTTATCTTGCCCCAGTCCAATGGGAAATTTACTATTAATAGTGTAAGTATATATATATATATATATATACACGTTGATTATATTTGAGTAGTTGAGGTTGGGGCCGCCATGCTGAGCAGAGAGGGTAGCTGGCTCTTTCATATGGAGTTTGGTAGAAGCACGTGCAGATCTTCGTGGCACATGTTTCTCGCTCTATATAAAAAATTATGGGAAAATTTTAATTCGAGCCTAATTCGATTTAATCAATATTAATTATGTGATCAGTATTTTTATATTTGTTCTGTGATTGATGTTTCATCATATCCAATTTTATTATGCGAGATTTGAAAATGACCGTTAATGCCTCAATGTAGGTCTTATATAATCCTTTGTTCTATAGTCTTATAAGTATAGGAGGTGATCAATCACTCGATAAGTACAATATATATATTTATTGAGTTCGGCCAAATCAGATTCATGTAAAAACTTTCTAAAATGATGTAATAAAATATAACATGATCTCAAAACTAACAAAGGTCCGTTTGGATGATTTTTTTTAAAGTGCTTCTCATGTGGTTTTTTTTTACAATAGAGATTTTTTAAACCAAACAATTGTATTTTTTGATATAATAATTAAAAGTGCTTTGAAATATGCATTTTAGTGAAGCTACTACGAGTAGGTTCTAAAGAAAACTATTTTTGGCATTTTCTTTTCTTGTTTCTATCTTTTTCTTAAAAGTCTATTTAAACTCAAATTTTCTGTTTTGAAGTTTTTTTTTTAAAAAATAAATATTTATCCTTTGAAAAAACCAATCTAAACGGGCTATAAATCATATAGTAAGTATTATTACATTATTCGTATAAATTATTGTTCTTTTTAAAATAAATATTAATTACATCACAAATATAATATATTTCTCATGATGTGTATATGACATTGGCTTGGCCGAGCTAAATCTAAACTAAAATTTTTAGCGGTGCAAGAAATGTTTTTATTTATATCAAATAGAATGTAATTTTCACATTATTATTTTTGTATTGTTTAAACTTAATGTTATGAATAATATTGAGTATCCGTTGAATAGTAGTTCAATAACGATGCATTTCAATTTTCATTCCAAATCCATGTGGGCCTCAAAAGGCGTAAAAATCAAACATCTTTTGTGTCGAACTTGCTATTAATGTTAGCTTTACGTAGTAGAACTTACTAATCACACCTACTCGGTCAAGCAAGCAAGCAGCAGAGAGAGTGAGACAGAGACAGTGTGCGGGGCGTGCGTGTGTGTGTGAGAGAGAGAGAGAGAGTCTTGTGGTAGGCTGAAATGGAGAGCTGGGGGAGGCTGAGCCACCTGTTTGTGACGGTGTTTCTGTCAAACTTCTCCCAGTTGATGGTGGATCCGGCGATTCCCGACGTCATTTTGGCGGCGGTGTGCCCCGGCAAAGAAGAATGCTCCGCCGCCATTTACCTCACCGGCTTCCAACAAGCAGTATGTATACACCAATTGAGTATTTGTCGCTAGCGATTTGTTTCTACTTCCTTTTATTACCTTATTCTGCTTGTAGTTGTAAGCAATTGTTAATTGCCGAAAGGAAAATTTGCTCCATATGTCTTCTCAATTGACTGATAAAAAGCTTGGAAGTTGTTTAAATGATGCTAAAAGGGGCCATTTTTATGCTTGATTTGATAGTTTAATAACTATGGTTAAACACACTTTGACTGATGTTCATCAATCATACAGTTAAATGTAGATTTTAGTGATCAAAAATCACCTTTCAGTGGCCTTCTAATAATAGAAAAGAACAGTTATTTCAGTTTCAAGATGGGCACTCTCTGCTGCAGCATAATGCACTCTTACCTAAATTGCGCTTATCCTTGTCTTTTCAAGCCTCATCTAGAATATTTGTTCAAGTTGAATGGAGGAATTATAAATTTGACTCAAGTTTTATTATACCATTACAACCCCTTGTGTGTGTGTGCGCGCGCGCACAACAAAGTATTCTTTTTGCAGCAGACTATGCTGAAGGCGGTGTCATTTGAGATCAATTGTTATGTTTTCACGTATAATGTATTGTGAAATAAGCATATTGTGTACAATTGAAGAGAAGAACATAAGTCTAATGCTCAAACATTGCTCTAGGAATGTCCTCATATCGTTTCTATCAAATACAGATTGCAGGAGTAGGTTCTATCATCATGATGCCATTGATTGGAAATCTGTCTGATGTTTATGGTCGCAAAACTATGCTGACAATCCCATTGGTTCTTGCCATTATTCCATTAGGTATGCGACATATACAAGGTTTTACTTACTTAAATGGCATGTTAAATACATTTAACATTAAATGGCACACGTGTTGAATATCGTGAGGCTTTATATGTGTTTGTTATTTGATATTCATAAAATGGTTCTAGCTAAATTTCAGGGGCTAATTCAATTTTATAACTAGAATAGGCGTATTCCTGTATCTTAACACTGATGTATAAATTGTTGCATTATATCTTCTTTATTCGGTTTTGAATTTCTGGAGAACATTATCCAGCCATACTTGTCCTTTCATTGTCTAAATTAGAACATATTTGGGATGCTTCAATTCCCCCAGGGGGTATCACATATCTCATTTGGCTTCCCTTTCAAATAGTTATTATGGTGACATATGCAGATGAGTTTTTCACTTTCTATTAAACTTCGGTTTTTGTTTATTAAATGTTTTGTGATAAATAATATTCATTTTACACCTCCTAGGGTTTTGCAAATGAATATACAAAAATATTTATTGACTCAACTAAAACTTTGTTTTGAGTGCCGGAGGATTTAGTTGGGAACCAACAAACATGCTCTTTTCAAATAAAATAAAATAAAAACAAAAAGAAGAGTAAAATTTAATTCATATTCTATATCAATGTTTTCACACTAATCATGTACGTGCAGTTGTATTGGCTTGGAATAGGTCAACAAACTTCTTCTATGCATACTACGTGATCAGGACTTTTACTTCAATGGTTACTCAAGGTGGCATTGTGTGCCTTGCTCTTGCTTATTTGGTAAGTGAAACCTTGTTTACTTGACATCCTTTGACAAATTTATGGAAATCGCTGACTCGGTAAGTGCTGGAAAAATGATAAGTGCTATGTGCTCTTATTTCTTGCATCGATGGCTCTATCTACTATGAACAAATTTATTGCATTAGTTTCATTTGTTAGAGTTCAAAATTGCTATAGTTTAACTTGATTTGTTGATGGAAGTTGGGAATTTTTTCCTTGCAATGAAATATTGATTTTTAAATTTAAACATAATGCTTGTGTTCATAGGCAGACAATGTATCGGAGGGCAAACGTGTCTCTGCATTTGGGGTTCTGTCAGGTGTAATATCAGCTGCGTATGTTGGTGGTACATTAGCAGCCCGCCTGCTCTCCACCGCTCAGATATTTCAGGTCTTTCCTTACCGATTAGTTTCTGTTCCTCCTTTTGCTTTATTTTTATCTATATATTATGTTTTGTGTGTGTGTGTGTGTTAGAGGTGGTAATTTTTTAATTTTTCTCATGCCTAACAGCTTAAACTTTAGACGAGACAGTTATTCACAATTAATTAAGCTTTAGGGTACTGTTTATTTTTCAGCAAAAGCGAACTTGGTCATCTGATGCTTCATAATCTATCACCCATTCAGGTTTCAGCAGCTATAGCTATTGTTGCAGCAATCTACATGGCCGTTTTCCTGAAGGAAACAAAGTGCAAAGCTGATGTTTTGGAGCAGCCTTTCTTGAGGGTAACAGAAAGCAATGAGGACATTTGCAGAGCATCAAAAAAGGCCAATTTTGTTGGAAATATTCCATCTCCTCGGGTTATATATCGCTTGCTAAAGAGTAGGTAGGCAAGTATTTGCCCTTGATTTTTTGTAGTTAATTATATTTTTATTTCTTCAACTCCTTATATTGATATTTGATCTAAGGATATTCTTTAATTTTTTAGGCGGTGAAATATTGTTATTACATTTTCCAAAAACCTTTGTATTTGTTATTTTTGAACTAAAGAAAAGGAAATCCCATTTGTATTCCTCTTGTTTGCAGCATTACATTTTCATTAGCAGCATTTGTTGCTTTCTTCAATAGCCTTGCCGAGGCTGGACTTCAAGCCTGCTTACTGGTACATCGCCTCTCGCTATTTATACGTGCAATTTGTGTATGTTTCCCAGGCAAGCATGTCTTTTGCTGTAGAGAATTTGTTCATATATGTGATACATTTATCTTCTGCAGTATTTCTTAAAGGCACGCTTCCACTTCCAGAAAGACCAGTTTGCAGATGTGTTGCTCATTGCCTACATTGGAGCCACTATATCAAACGTATTTTTAAATAGCTTTATTGCTTACACACACACACACACACACATATATAGTATCTGTGTATAATAATTACATCACCCTCCCTCGTAACTATATGCAATCATGCAAATTTCCCCTCTTTGATTTATAATTACACAAACCTCCCTTGTAACTTATTTCCACTTTACTATTACCCCCATTTGTTATTTTTACACATAGTTAATGGATGTCATATATCAAATTTTAGTAGACTTTTCAAATTGATCTCCCATGTATGGATGACATTATCCAAGTTTCTTCATAATTCTTTTCAATTTTGGTCAAATTTTAAAGATCGAACTGTGGTATTTGTAATTCTAAAATGAATAGGGGAAGTTTATGTAATTACACATAGTTATAGAGGAGGACAGTGTAATCGTAACATAATTTCTTCATTTCATTTCTCGAACTTTGCAGATGCTCTTCATGCCTACATTGGGTCCTCTTATTGGAGAGGAGATATTGTTAAGTTTAGGAACCTTTGCTGGATTTTTAAACGTATGTGACTTTCATAAGTTCAAACTTTCTTTTGTAAATATATATTTCTGTTCTTGCTGTAATATGTTGATCTACTGGTTAGACTATTAAATATTGTTTATCTGGTGTGGTGTAGATGTTTTTTGACAGCATAGCATGGGCCCCTTGGGTATGATATTCTGCGCTCTTGTTATGATATCCTGTTCAATTAAATTTTAAACTTAGTAATGATAGTGTAGTGCAAAATCTGAATTTTCCAAAATTTTGATTGCACACACACACATAGTACCAATATTATTTTAGTGCAGTAATATGAACTAAATGCTGTCATTGTTCATTCAATCTGTAGGTACCATATGCTTCTGCTTCAATGGGTGTTTTTCTTTTTCTGTCAAGCCCAAATGTGAGTTTAAAAAGACAGTCAATATGAATTTGTGTTCTCGTCTATTCAGCTTACCGTTTTTCTGATCATGCCCATTTCTTCTGAAATGTACAGCTGAGAAGCATTGTATCAAAGCAAGTCGGGTGTAATGAACAGGTAATTTGTTGACTATACAGATCGAAGTCAATTATCATAGGTAGACGATCATTGTTGTGAAATGTGGTTCAAAGCGGTGCCAATTGCTTGTACTAGCTGATGGTGATACTTGTACTGATGGAGCCACATCTGCTATCATGGAATAATAATCTTTTGACAAACGTGCTCGCTCGTTTTAACCATACATTTACATTTATAACCCTCTTTTCGTGTCATTTAGTAGGGACTTGCGCAAGGATGCATTTTGGGGATAACTGCATTTGCAAATGTCATATCTCCATTAATTTATAGCCCTCTTTCAGGTCTTGCAAGAATCTCACTCTCATACATAGGAAGAAGTTGCAAACTGTTCATTTTAACTTTTAAAAATACGACTTAAACTTTGTCCTCGTCCCTTTGCAGCTTTAGTTTTGTCGGAGACGGCTCCATTTCATTTCCAAGGTTTCAGCATCCTATGCGTCGGGCTTGCTTGGGTAAACATCTCTTACTCAAAAGGACTCATCATTGAATGGTTCAATCTGGCATAACACAAACCCTATATTGGGATTAGAATGCCATGTCTGAATTGCTTGTGTATGATTTTGTGCAGCTGGCGGGAAGCGTTCTGAGTGTAATCATCGTCATACTATCACGAAAAAGATCGAACAACACCGACAATGTAGTGGCCTGAATCGATTTTGTAGGTGGGATAGCCTTAGTTTGATGCATATATAGAATTGGGATCGATCATTTTTTGATCTCATGAAGCTTTGCTGCAGTTTGTTAGTCAAATGATTGTGTATATGTTATTGCAACTGATGCATTGGTTATAGATGTTTGAATTAATACAGATCTTTCATGCTCGTCAGTGCGTTCTATGCTACACCTGGTGAAATGTATCAGTTGGTTTGATTGACTGCGTGTTCTAGAATGACTTTAATGCTTCAAAGAAAAAGAAAGAAAAAAAAAAAGAACTAAAATGAACGTGTATTGTCAGGATTTGAAGGTGCGTGTATTCTAGAATGATGTAGAAACGTGTGTTTAAAACTTTTGATTTTATCTTACAAAATTTGTTCTTTCTGAAAAACTGCAATGCTAACAAGAGTCTGTTAGAGCCACATCACCAAGTATAAGCGAACTATTAGATGCACAAGGAGAGTGGTCTTCTTGGTATAGTTCGAAGTTCAAGAGGGCGTTTGCCATAGAAAAACTTTCATGTTTTCGTAGTTACTGAAAATAGAGGGGTATATTTTGTAATTTAACTAATTTAGAGGAAAGTCACATCACCCAGGGGAAATTTTTATTCGCACCAGGTTCGGCAATCACGAGACGAGTGTTTCATATTTGCTATGTGATTGGTGTATAATTTAGGGATAATAACCAATCAAATGACAAGTGTATTAACCTTTATTACATGATGTGACGCTGAAATTATGAGCGGACAAAGGGGAGATGCAAAGAAGTAATACGCGTGATCTCCATGCAAAAACAAACTCTTTTGCTCACTGAGAAAGAAACACAGACATTGAAATTCGTAATGCATCACATTAGTTCACTAGCACAACAATCTAAAAACAAAACAATCATGAAGTCTCACAATTCACAATTTCATCAACATAATCGTCTCAAAGAAACACTTGTATTGTGCTAAATCACAAAACGCGCGCACACACACACACAGAAAAAAAAATAATTATATAGAATTATTGTTAAATTAAAATTACTTTGCAAAATAAAGTTAAATATTACTCGGTTACAATTTTTTTTCTTACCCTCGATTGGGTGTCTGCTCCAGGGTGGTAGTGAGATAAAGACAAGTCAAATTGGCTTAGCCCAAATCGATTGCGCAAGACATGTATATGGCAAATATAATATGTGAGGCTCATCATTATCTGTAAAAGACTCACACAATAGTGCACAAATAAAAAATAAAATTACAATTTCAACAACACTACAAAAGACAAAAAAAAAAAAAAAGAACTGGGCCATACTTTGGCCACGCCGAAATCAACCCTGCGCTCTTTGAACACCGTCAACAGTCAAATGCTGTTCTGGAAACAAGGAAAAAGATCACCATAGACGTTGTAGGGGTCGATTGAGCTGATCTTTAGTGACAGTTTTGAGTTTAGGTATGAGAGAGAGAGAGCGAGAGAGTTTTTTTGGATTGGGAAGCAAGAAATCTTCGAGAGGATGTCACGTACGGCAACTCTAAGCTCGATGATAGTTCGAAAGATGGTGTTCTTATTTCTCACTCGAATCTTAGAGGTTCAAATTGGAAGGATTCTAGAACATTCAACGATATTTTAGAGAGTTTTGCATAAATGTAGAAAACTCTAGAAGGTTCCAGACAATTTTGGAATAACCTGGAGGATTATAAAGGATTCTAGAAAACTCTAGAAGAACTTGGAAAGCCCTAGGAGACTGTAGAAGAGTATTTTAGATTACGGTAATATAGATTAATCTAGAACGTTGTAGATAAGTATAGAAGGTAGTAGAAGGTGTAGGAATGTAATGGAGAGTTTTAGAGGAAGGTGTAGGAATATAATGGAGAGTTATAGAGGACATATCCTAACCGTTGGATCCAATCAATCTCTGCCATCCATTAAGCAGGTGAAAATCTATAATAGGGGGAAGGGTTTCATTTCTAACATGTCCAAGTTTGGAGAGAAGTTTGAAGAGTGAATAAGAGGGAAAAATATGATATGCGAGGCTCATCATCTATAAAAGACACACACAATATTAAAGAGAACAAATAAAAAACTAAAGTTAACAATCAAATGACATTGTTGACTCAAGAAACACACGCACAATATCAACAACACTATGAAAGACACAAAAATTGATCAAGAAAACACCAACATATTAACATAAGAAAAAGTCATTTTTGATGTCACTGATCTCAACAACAATGAACAATACACACGCCCACACACAGACGCACATATATATAATAAAAATACAACAATAGAGAATCAAAGATTAAAAATCAAATGTGATTGTTACTTACCTTATTTCTCAAACTTCCACTCAAGGCATGACGTATTTTGTTCATTCAAGGACCTAGAAGTAATGGTTAACTTCTCAAAAATCTTGAACCCAGCCAAAATTCTATCCAGTTTCACAAGCTCGACCTCGGCGTACATGTCTCTTGTACACTCAAAGCTCAAAAATGAATCAGCAGACACAAATAGCTCCACGCCAATGGCGCTCTTAGCATTGACGTCCTCTATGTCGAGATAGCGTACCAAGATATAGAGTCCACGCCCGAGTCATACTTTGGCCATGCCGAAATCAACCCCGCGCACTTTGAACACCGTTAGTGGTAGAACTCAGCTATGGGAACAAGGAAAAAGATCAATGTAGACATTGTAGGGGTCAATGAGCTGATCTTTGGTGATATTTTTGAGTTTAGGTATGAGAGAGAGAGAGAGAGAGAGTTTTTGGATTGGGAAGCAAGAAACCGTAGAGACACTATAAGAAAACAATCGAAAACCTACGGAATTTTCCTACAAAAAACCTACAGAATCTGTTGGTTTTTTATGTTTTCCTATGGAAAACCGACGAAAAGCCTACGGAAAGGATTCCATTAAAAAAAGTGTTGTCGGTAAGCTTTTGCTAGGGAATTGCCAACGGAAAACCAACAGAAACTTTGATCCTGATTCACTAACGGATTATCTATGGGAAATCAACGGCAAAAGTACCTACGGCTTTCTTACGGAATATAAAATATAAAAACACAAATAATTCGGATGACAAAGTGTAATTAACTTCCAAAAAAATACAAAAGAAGATGTCGTAATACCGCAATATGCAACTAAAATCGAAAAGCTTCAAAGAATTACCTCAGTAAATCTCTGTTTGTTCTGGGTTATATATGAATTATTATATATCATATAATAATAATAATAATAATAATAATAATAATAATAATAATAATAATAATAATAATAATAATATTTGCTGCTTGAATATGGATAGATGAAAACTAGGGTTAAACGTGGATGAATATATATATATACACACACACACATATATGATAGGCCTAGATATGCGTATATAAGTATTTTATTGGTTGAATTTTGGAGTATTTAACTTGTGTTACGTATCCTTCATTTTTTAAATTATTGTTTTTATTTTATATTTATATTTTCGAATTTGTTATTATTATTTTTAATTATGTTGATCTCCACATTAAATAGTGTACTTATGTAATTATATCATAACTATAGCGTATTTTTTTCTTATTATTATATGACTCAACTTTGAATTTGTCTTCTTATGCTTAAAAATTAGATTATTGTGTAAAGGCTGATCAAACTTTGTTTTCTTTCTTTTTCTTTTTTCTTTATTTTTTTGTGGAATTATTGATTTAAAATAAATATTTAAATAGTTGGAAAATTTAGCACCAAAATAAAATTTTGAATTCTTAATAATGTTAAATATGTATGTTTCAATAAGAAAGTCTCATATTTATGAGCATCCAAATTGTGTTTGAATAAGTCCAGTAGCTCAACAGTCTAACAATTGTTAGAAATTTAATTTAATTTAATTACTTTATTTATTTAATGAAGAACAGTTTTAAGAAATCAAACCTGACAGGTTAGAAGGTCAATATCAGAACGAAAGGGACCAAACCAAATGCTATATTATTTGTACTGGTTTGGCTTTGAATTTGTCAATATTCATTGCATTTGTAACGAAATTTAATTTTCAAAATCATAATATATATTCTATTATAGCAATAATAATAATAATAATAATAATAATAATAATAATAATAAAAAAAAAATAAAGAGGGACTAGATAGATAATATATTTAATGACTTTGGTGTCATATTTTTTGCTTTAACCAAACTTTGAGAACATTTTCCCATTGAAATAAACTAATGAAATGTATGTGTATTCAATAAAGAACAATGTACTTATTTATTTATTTTTGATAAAAAAACAAAATAGCACAAGTTGCAAACCTAACTGATCATTAATTTATTTTTTATTCCCTTGAAATAATTAGTTATTGATTCTTTTTATTTTTAAAATTTAAGGTAACTTTCAACGTGTATCAATAATAAATAAAATCCAAGATAATTAACATAAAATTTTTATTAACTTATCGAAATCATTTTTTTTTCTTACCAAGAAAGTGTCTGTGGTTCAACTAATTTTCATAAAATAAATAAATAAATAAAATCAAGAAATTCGACTTACAACTGATTTTATTGTACTTTATATTTGAATGTGCCGCTGTTTCTAACTATTGAGACGATGACACTTCAATTATTGATAATATATCCCATGTCAATGAGTTTCAACAAATGTACTAATTATCCACGAATCGAATCATTAATTGCTTCTGGTGGAGTGGTTTAATGCGAAAATTACGTTTTAATACATCATTAATTATTTTAACGTGGTTATGTTAAAGGGTTGACTAATAACATATTTTTCAGGCTATGTATAAACCCTAAGATTCTTCTTGTCCGTGCACCCAACAACTCTCTTAGCCGGTTGAAAATGAAATAGAATAAAGATTATAATTACGTTTAAACTTATCATGATAAGTTCTTTTGTGTGTGCATAGCTACAATGTGCATGTATCCTACCAAGGGGCATGCACATTGTGTAACGAGCTCGTTCGACAAAAGTTTGAATTTGAGTTAAGTTCGAACTTGAATTTTATAAATTTTGAGTTAAGCTCTAATCAAATAATTGTTGTTTAAAGATTTAGAAGGCAATTCACAAACCTCGAACTTTTTAAACTTATTTTTATATCTTTGATCATAATTATTTCGTATAATTATAAAATAATACATCATTTTTTAAAGTCGAACTTGTGGATCCAACATAACAACATAATTAAAATATTTGCATTTGAATTCAAACTCAAACTTATGAATTGCTAGCTCATACATATTTATGAGTCATGTAATAAGTCCAATCAAGTTGAACTTGGACAAGAACTCAAGGGGTGTGAATCTTTACTTTCTAAAATTCTCAAGGTCAAGCTCGAGTATAAAAATTGTCAAAGTTTGGATTTTTTTGGTTTGTACTTTATGAACTATAGATGTAACTAAATAAAATGTAACATAGTGTTTTCCTTAGAAAAATATTTAAAATAACATTAAAAAACTATCGAAGAGGGGTGAATTGCTTCTAAATTTAAAAGTTTTCTATTTAAATTTAGGGAATAAGGGAATGCATAGTAAAAATTATAATTCAAATAGTTTTGTTTTACTTGAAACGATCAATGGAAGATTGAGAGATATCTATATCTTTTTGTATATTTAGTCAAATATAGCTTAAGTTCTAAGTTTAAACATAAGCATATACCTAATGCAAAGGTAAACTTAAAGATTTCTGATTTAGTCAAAACCAAACACACACACACTTAATATTCATTCTTTAGGTCTAATTTCTTAAAAATTAATGATGAGGAATTTTTTACTGAAATAGAGTTTAGTTACATTCTACTTGTAACAACGTAAACGTGACTCGTGTGATGGATTATCTTTCATACGTACAGTCTTAGTCAATTAAGATATTAAAATTGATATACATTGAAAGTGATGTACTCAACTCAATTCAATCATAATTAATTACCGAAACATGAATTAATAATCTCCTTTGTTGTTAACATTAATATTTTTTTAATAAGAAGGGTTGGTGAAACAGTCGCTCAAAACCAATAAAAACGAATATTAGAACAAAAATGAATAGAATTTAAGAGATAACAGTTAGGACGAGTTTGATTCACTTTTTTGTAGTATTTTATTATCCCCAACTACATAAAAAATTGTTCGATTTATTACGATTGGCATATTGAACCACGACTGAAAATGCGGTTTGAATTTTAAATTCGCAAAAATGGCTATAACAAACTCTCACTGAGAGTGATGTTGAGGGATTAATTTCAATTAAGAATTTCAACCAAGTCAAACAAATTTGTACAAAATGTCTTAACTGTGAACTCCATATATAATTGAAATTTAACATCTTATAACTAAAATTTCAAATCAAATATGCTCCTACATAATTGAAGGTGTTATATAACTACATTTTATCCGCGCTACTATAACAAATACTTATTGAGATATCATAAAATGTTATTATAGGTAGACTATCGTAACACTTCCAATATTTAGATAATAATTAAGAATACGGCATG
This sequence comes from Petrea volubilis, assembly GCA_026212405.1. Lineage (NCBI taxonomy): Eukaryota > Viridiplantae > Streptophyta > Magnoliopsida > Lamiales > Verbenaceae > Petrea > Petrea volubilis. Next base: position 14,829,721 of record CM047875.1, read on the forward strand.
ATTGAGCACCCCAATTATTTATCGATATTTTATAGTGTTATGAAAAAGAAACTATAATTATTGCTTTAAAATAGTTTATCGAGATACTTCATACAGAAAGTATAATTAATGCATCATTGAAGAAAATTTCAGAAATATCACATTATATATATTAAATAAAATTTTCTGGAACAGTGTTTGACGGCTTTATCTAGCCACATTATATCCAAACCCTATACACAAGGACTAAATTGAACTTAAAAAATAAATTGATTGAGTGAAATAAAATGCATTTATTGGTAGAATGGTTATTAGTTAGGTTGTTTGTCATTGTTATTTAATTTGGTGAAAAACAGCTGTATTTTAAGACACATTGACTACTCTTTATAGGAGGGAAAAAAAATAATAAATATTAAATAAAAAATTAAATAAAATGACCGATTAAAAAGGTCCACCTTTTCTTGGGCTTTCTTAGTGGGGCTGCTCCGACTCAAACCAAAAACGGTGACGTTTGAATTAGATCAGACGCGGTAAAAGAATTTTTGTCCAAACTGAGTCAGCCTTGTCGGAGCAAAATTTTAATCTTTTCAAAATAAGCATGATTTTTTTTTTTGTTTTTTTTGGGTACCATGATTGTTTTGGTATATATTTGTTCCTTTTTTTTTTTTGAAAAAAAATACTTTACTCCCTAATTATGTTTATATTTTTTATATATTTTTTTGTATAAACTCTTTTTTATTATATTATATTTTTCCACATAATTAAACTATCCAACTTTTCATTTTACCAACTGAAACTTGATTTTGATCCAAAAAGCCCATCGAAAAATGGACAATATTCAATATACAAACCTCTCCATTCAACCTTAAAATCAACATTAGCATCAAACGATAAGTCACGTGTAAATATTTCGATAAGTTTTTGGTTCGAAAAAAAGTTTCAATAAATCAAATGTGAAAATAAAATAATTCAAAATACAACGTAACAAAAGAAATTTATATAAGAAGGTACAAAAATGGGCTGTGGTTTTATTTATTTTTTATTTTTTCATTAAATGCGAAGGGTCCATTGGACAAAAATTTATGTGTTGATTTGGTCCACTTTGAAAATGAAATAGTAATGCGTATTTGAATACACTTTTTGGCACATTTTTTTTTTGTTTGTGGTAATTGGAAAATCAAGTTGGCCTGGGCTGGGGGGGGGGGGGGGGTGGCAAGTCTGAAACCTTAAGATGCCTTTGAATAATAAAGTACTTTAGCATAAGTAAAACTCGTTCAAGTGTAAAAAGAATTATACATTACCCCCTAATAATTAGCTTTTCATTACAAAATTTCACTTAAAGTCAAAAGGGTGTTTGTACCACGAAATCAAATATTAAAAAGGCATTTATAGATCTTATAGAAGTTGATTTAATTTTATTTTTCGTAATTACCATGATAACATCTTATATCAAGTAAATTCTTAAATTTTTGTGTCTTATCTCGTCTCTTGAATAACAGAGTTCCTTTCTTCTTGTGGGGCAAATTACGTTTACACCGCTTAAGGTATAGCGTAATTATAAATTAATTAACGTGGTTTTAAAAATTACAAATACCTTCGAGTTAGCTTAACAAAATTCATTATTTATCAAAGTAGGACACAATTGCATTGTTTTCGGCGGTATTTTAAAATGAAATTCACATGTTCTTCGCAAATCCATAATGTAGAAGTTATACATGAAATTAATTAAAAAAAAAAAGGTTGCAGCAAATACCAGATTATGGATGGTGATCTTCGGTGGTAGTTACGATGATATAAAGTAAAATTATTTCGTAAAATTTGCTGGAATTAAAAAATTGATTGAGAATTTTGTCTAGCCCGACGAAATGTATTTTTTGATAGTTAGATTGACTACAAATAATTATAGTATTAGTTACAAAAATTAAATGACAATATTGTAATTAATACAAATAATGCATATTAATTACTAAGTGATAATATCTTTTATATTGTCACTACTGATTCTTATATAGCCGATGAGACCTAGCTCAGGTGGCGAAGTTGAGGTCCCAGAACTCTTAAGGTCTTCAGTTTCATTCCCTATTATTGCATGTGTGGGTTTTTATTCCAACCTTAATGGTAATTTATTACTCTACTTTAATAGTAATTTGTTGGTTTATTTGTGAAAGCATGATTGGTTTGTAAGTGATACCTTAATATTAATTTATTGTTCTACTTTAATAGTAATTTGTTGGTTTATTTGTGATATAATGGTTTGGTTTGTGAATGATATAATTTGGATAAGATGGAATAGTTTGATTAGTACTCGCCGAGTTATTTGTATAATTAATTTATATAGGCTTCATTTGATTGTGAGGATTGGATTCAACTCCCAAAAATATATTTCATGGTATTAAATTATATTTTTGGAGGTATACTCTCAATTTGATTTGTCACTTTTAGGTAATATATTATGGATTAATCCACAAATTTGATTCATGATATTAGATTGTATTGAATTGAAATGTCCCATCAGCCCTTCATTTTAAAATTGGAAAAAAATGTAGACCACAGGAATAAATATCATGAGGGATAAAAAAAGTAAATATATAATTAATATCTTCTACAAATAAATCCCACCTACCTTAGTTACACCTCCCCCCCCCCCCCCAAATGAGACTCAATATTGATGAAAAACATGTATTCAATCATATGATCATGGATTGCAGTATATCAGTACATCTCAAGATGATGAATCAAATATGGTTGATTCACTGGATTAAAATTTATATTATCATGTATTATCATGAATCAAATTAAGCCATAATTGAATGATATGTACTTCAAATATATATATATATATATATATATATAGAGTATGTAAAGTGTAATTTACATATCACAATTAGGGATACCAACGAATCGAGCCGGCTCGTTAAACTAAAAAACATATGTTCGAGCTCAAATTCGATGATTCGAGCTCGAGCCGAGCTCGTATAATTATCGAATCGAACTCAAGCTCGGAAGTTCTTGTTCGTAGACTAGCAAGCCGGTAATATTTTAATAATTATTTAATTTTATATAATATATAAATATATAATTATAATACAAAACAAAAATTACTTCAAAAAAAATGAAAATGAAAATTTAAAGTCAAATTTAAGATTTGGTCAAAATCTCTTCCCCCCATTGTCTTCTCTCTCCATCATCTCTTTTGCTCTCTTCTTCTGATCTCTCTTCCCAATATTCTCTCTCGATTCTCACTGGAGAGTCTCCTTTCTCACCGTCATCTCTCTCGGCTCTGTCTCTTTCTCTCGTCTCTCTTCTCCCCATCATCTCTCTCGAACCCCTCTTTCTACTCCCTCATCTCTTCTGTTATAGAAAAGAGAGCCTTATCCGCGTCGCCGTCTCTCCTGCACCGCCGTGGCTCTGTGTCGTGGGTTTGAGAATAGATTGAGCTCGAGCCAAACAAGCCAACCGGATCAAATCAAGCCGAGCCGAGCATAGGTTTCAGCCAAGTCGAGCCTGAAATTTTCCAACTTGTCGAGCTCGAGCTTAGAAAAAATGTCAAGACTCGGCTCGGCTCAGCTCGTTTGAATCCCTAATCACAATCATAATTTTGTTAAGCAATTTTCGGAGAGAGTGCAAAAAATTTTAGTTAATGCTCTCGATGACAGTCAATCGATCAAACTGCTTAATTTCACATTTTATCCATTTATTTTGAATTATAAATTTGATTTATTGAATATTTTATTTAATCAAATATGCTAAGATACTAATCGGATTCAGATTAAAATCAACTGCATTGACAGCCCTAACGCTCGCTACTTTTATTCCTTCTAACCAAAAAACTTTAATGGGCCGTTGAAAATTGTATGAACTTATTCTAGTCTGATTGGGTTTCTCTATTGGGCCAACGGCCAGAAAATTGGTGCAAATTGATTAAACAAACGTTTGCGCCAAATCCCACCTACTGATCAGGTTTGGACATAAACTAGCTGGGCCTTGAATCATTAGTCAGTCAGTATATCGGAATCGAATGGTTATAACTAATATATATATATATATATATATATTTATAATCGAATTTAATCTATCGAATATTTTAATCGATCGAATATATTAAAATTCGAATAGTACTCGGAATGGATTGAGATTAAAATTAAAATTCGTTCCATTGACGTCCCTAGTTGTAAGCCAACTTTTCCATGAACTCATCGCCACTCTAAAAGAAATTGTGCATGATGCAGTTTTATAGAATTAGTATATTTTTGTAAATTGGATTAATTAGAACTCATGTTATTCCATTATGTTGATCAAATATCTAATATTTATATTATCATGTAAAAATTCAAAAGACAATTAGATATAGATAGTATAAAATGAATAATCAGGAATTACTGTATGTGATTAATTAAAAAGTTTCAAGGGTCATTTACTAGCAAAATAGTAATGGCATCCAAATTAAAATTCGAATTAGTGGATCTATCAATAGAAGTTTTGGAAGGTAAAGTATGGTACTCTTAATTTTAATTTTTGAGGGGGTTACTTGCTAATTAAATAAAGCTTGTTTAGTTGTTTGAATTAAAAAATAAAATTATAATAAGTACAATTGATGCATGATATGGTCCAACTAGAGCTTGATTTTTTATTTTCCCTTTCACGAGGTTCAGATTTAATTGCTATGCCCAAACCACGAAAACAGATTTAATTGCTTGACATATGAGAGATAATAAAAACGGAAATAAAATAAAAGCATGTGGAAGAAGAAAGAGGATAAATAATATATAAATAAGAGTTGAGATATCAAAAGAGATTAAAGAGGGTGTTATACACCTAAAGACTTTGTTAATAGTGTGTGTGTGTGTAGACACGTATATGATAGGCCCAGATATGCATGAGTATTTTATTTGTTGGGGTATTTAATTTATGTTCCGTATCCTTCCTTTTTTTATTTTTATTTTTATTTTTTTTTAATTTGCCAATTTTTTTTAATTTTTTAATTATGTTGATCTACATATCAAATAGTCTAATTATTATGAGACTATAAAATAGCAGAGGGAGCGCAATTAATTAATTTTACTGCAGCTATAACACATCTTTCCCTTTCCGAGGGAGCGCAATTAATTATGTTTACTGCAGCTTCAACATATCTTTCCTTTTCTGAGGGAGCGCAATTAATTAATTTTACTGCAGCTATAACATATCTTTCGTTTTTTGATCACAATACATAGAGCAAATTTTATCATTATTATAGGTCTTAACTTTGAATTTATCTTTTTATTGCTTAAAAATAAAATTATTGTGAAAAAAAAATCTGATCAAACACTTTTTTGGTACGATATCTGACTGCAAATGGTACGTACCACTAAAAAGGATTGGAGGTTTTTATGACGATGTACTAATCCTATGGAGTATGTTTCTCTCTCATGTCTTCTTGTCTCACATGCTCTCTCTCTCTCACAGATTAATTATAGATTATAATGAATGCCAACTTTTTGCTATTTCTTACTCAGACCAAATTACAACAAATTATGAAAAATTCTTATGATGTCAAATAATTGGTTACCCTCACGTAAATTCTAACAAATTATATGATAAGTATATTGCACTTGTCAAATAATCAATCAATCTGTCCAAATTATTGACTATTCACAAGATAAATGTCATGATCAATACAGATTCGGTTAAGATAGGTCTGTATTATCCGCAAATTATATATAAATGTGTTGCACTTTTTAAATGATTGATCATTGTCACTAAATTACACGCCAATTATAGGACAAAGATAAAAATTTGTCGCATAATTAACACTAGTCCCAAATTTGAGCTACATGTTAAATTTGCGTTCTTTGGTCCTAATTTCTGTTTTCCATCTAATATTGTTGTAGTTCAAGACAAAAATAAAACAAACTGATCTAAATACTTTTAGACGCCAAATAATTGTATTTCTATTGTCATGTTTTATTTTCAACTAAATTGATATTTTTTTTAAACGTCTATTCAAACGTTTTTTTTTTTCTTTTTTGCTTTGAAGTGATTTTTTCAAAAAAAAAAAAGTATTTATCCTGTCAAAAAAATCCATCCAAAGTCCAAACGGGCTCTTAATTGCTGCCACAAACCTTTGATGCACATCCAAAAACCAAACGTCATCGGAAGGCATCGTCTTACGCCTTTTTTTTTATCTTATTTTTATCTTTTTCGAATTTGTCCATTATTTTAATTTTTAATAATGTTGATCTACATATCAAATGGTCTAATAATTATGAGACTGTAAAAGAGTTTAGAGAGCGTTATTAATTAAGTTTACTGCAGCTATATCATATCTTTCGTTCTTTGATCACATATACATAGAGCACATTTGATCATTATTATAGGTCTTAACTTTGAATTTATCTTCTTATTGCTTAAAAATAAAATGTAAAAGAGTTTAGAGAGCGTTATTAATTAAGTTTACTGCAGCTATATCATATCTTTCGTTTTTTGATCACATATACATAGAGCACATTTGATCATTATTATAGGTCTTAACTTTGAATTTATCTTCTTATTGCTTAAAAATAAAATTATTGTGAAAAAGCCTGGTCAAACATTTAGTTGGAGTAATATATTTTGCATTGTTAGAAAATTTAACATCAAAGTCTCTTTCACACAACTTTGCAAACTATTGATTTTTTTTTGAAAAAAAATGAATACAAATACTTCATAACATGTA
>CM047875.1:14836893-14877209 GCA_026212405.1 Petrea volubilis
ACCAACAGCGCTGAAGATGGTTCCGTTTGAGTCATTTATCTGGGGACATACAACCTTTTGCTCCATGTACATAGATCAAGAATAAGTTTAACATGTTCTAAGGTGTATTTTCGTGTTAGCACTCGTATTCATACCAGTTCTCTCAAATCTTCAGTTCATTATCCTCTCTCTCTCTCTCTCTGTATATGTATGTGTGTGTGTGTGTGTGTGTTTCGTTCAAAGATTTTGAGTGCTGATCGCGTGGCTGGTATATTATGGGTGTATCCCCTTGATTGCAGCATGGAAAATCTTGAAGATTTGCTTGAGCAAAGGCTGTAGTCCTGTTTCAAGTATCTTTGGGAGTAGAAATTAATGAAAACAGACTTGAGCAAAAAATATGTTCGAACTGAACAATTATGGAGACGACATAAGAGATGAATTGTGTTATGAATGTTTATTTCTCCGGACTATATTGTACATTGTTCGGAGAAAAGGTTAACGCAAAGAACCTATGCCATGGAAGTGCTACGCAATTTTTCTTTTTCTCAGGTCAATCTATTTTAGTATTTCTATTTGGAAATGATACCCTAACAAGTAAAATTAGAAAGTACAAGTAATCTTGAACCAACCTTTGCCGGAATTTTAGGATTTCTATTTACTGTCGGAAGTTTCTTTGCAACTTCTATTTTTTGAAAACATTTCTGACTTCTTGACTCTTCTCTACTTGTCAGTTCTATCATCAAGTCCTCCTAAATCCTACTTGGGGTGTTTGCAATCTCTAGAAAAGGTGGTTTTCCAGCTTTCACTGGAAAAAAAAAAAAAAGTTTGATTTCTTGTTTCTATTGAATAAAAGTTAAAATAAGTTTTGTTTCTACTAAAAAACAAATTAAAATAGGCTAGAAATTAACAGCAACTTTCAAACTATGTTTTTGTTTTTTGTTGATAAATAGATTTTACAAAAACAACTAACTATTTCACAAAAGACCATGCAACGCAGATATTCAAATATAGAGGTGGCAAAATGAATTGGGAATTATGGGTTTAATTTGACCCATATGGTTTTGAGTTGGATCGGGTTTAATATATTTTAAAGTAGGTTAGATTGGGTTGGATCTCATATGGACGGGGAGCCTGCTTTAAAATCTTCTTCAACAGAAATCGTATAAGGGTAGATTAGAAATCTCTGATAAAATGATTGCTCATCACCCAATGGATAAAGTACATTACATAGTCCAGGGATTGCCAACTTACTCATTCAATAACTTTGACACTAGAAGTTCTCAAAATGGATACTATTAGATTGGGTTAATTTAACAATAGACGCTTATGGTATTCCACCATTCATTCTCCTTTTAGGGCCTATTCGAAAGAGAATCCAATACTTCTTGATCATGAATATTTGAAGTGGTTGTTCGTTGTTCAAGAATTCCTGTTTAGGCAGTTCATACATAATGTTTGGATTTAAGATTTCTATTGATATTAGATTCTACATGGATTCGTAATGAGTCCTAAATGAATTACATCATAAACAAAAAAATATATAATAATTTTAATTTATCTTTTTTTAATTTTGATTAAATAAACAATAATGATTAATTGAACCAATTATAAATCATTTCAAATCCATTAACAATACACTTTTAACCCATTTTCAACTCACCAACCCACATTTTCTTCAGTCCAACCAAATATAACCCATGCTAACCCATCCAACCATCACCACTACCCAAATACCAGAACCACACGAGTTTGATTGTGGTATTTATTGGATTAGGAGGTCTTGAAATCTCCATAATCCCTGTTTGATTGCCTTTGTGAACTCTCATGAGTCGATACGGCTTGAAATCCAAGTCGGATTTGAAATGCTATAAATCCAACATCTATTAATTCTTCATGGGGTCATTACAGATAATTAAAAACTAGCTTTAAGAAATAGACTATCTATTTTACACAATTATCCCCAAAAGTTGATATAAAATGACATACTCAAAAAATAAAAATCACTGATACTATTTAAGAGATAAATTTATAAAAGAATCGTAAAATTATAAATGTCGTCCAAACACATTAAACAAGCTTAAATTAAATCTTAATCCCTATAATACTCATAACCCCAATTCAAACAATCTTATCAAATCCCTCTTGGCATGGAACCCACTTAACTAAAGCATTTAGAAGCTTATTTCTTAATTCCACACCAAACATTTCCCAAGAATAAAAGCTGTTTTAAGCGAATCAAACCAGTAAGGCAATTTGAGCAACTGTGTACACTAAAAATGCAACAGCAAGTGCCATGGGACGCTTTACCAAGCTTGGCCCTCACAAACATATTTTGCAGAACCTCCATTATAGATCGATCACACAGCATCCCTTTCGTTTGCAAATCATGGGCCCACGCCACGCGCCACCCCCTCTGCTGGGCTTCCATGATAGCCGTAGACCACTCTTCCGCCGCCGATCGTGCTTTTGTGATGGATTCTCGCCCTCATGGCCTCAGCTTTGTGGACCCTTTTTATGGGTGGAGAAACTTGTGTCCCAACCGTGACGTGGCCGGCATGAAAGCTCTGATCGAAAGGGCCGACGGCGGCGCCGCCGTTACTTCTCTGTATTTCTTCCCCTTCCTCACATCGCCCTGTGGTCCGCCGAATGATGATCAGATTCTTCGGCTTATTGCCAAACAGTGAGTTTCCCTTACGAAGTTTTTTCTTTTTTTTTTTTCAAAAAATTAAATTTCAATGACTTTATGGTAAATTAAAATGCATATTTTGAGTAATTTTTTTTTTGTTTGGCCAATTTTGTGTGAGATAGTTGAGGAATACACTGGTAAAAATGGAGGACAGGCTTGTGATCATCTCAGTAACTCTCAATTATTTGAACATTTTTTTGTTCATTCTTTTTGTGGTTTCTTATATTTCACATTCTAATTATAAGAAAATATATATATTTGTTAATTTTAAATGGTGCACATACAGATTCATTTTATCTTACAGCCACCACTTTTTGACCATTATGTTTAATCTAGTGATTCCATCATTTATATTTTGATAAATTTTCGAATTATTATACATATCAATGACCTCATTTAAATCTCTTGTCAAATTCTATCATTTTGCTCAAGTTTCTACTGCCAAGGGTTATCTCATGTATTGAAATCAAGAAAAAGGAAAAATATGTAATTACACTTAGTGATAAAGAAAGACAATATAAACCAACTTTGTTGCTATGTTTTAAAGCTCACAACTTTGTGAACACAATGCTTATACCCGGTTTTTTTATGGCTTTTCTTACAGGTGCCCCAGCTTGAAGCACATTTCTTTCCATGGATCACGCAGAGCTTCACAAGAAGCAATCCTAGAAGTCATCAAAACCTGTAGAAATCTCGAGCTCGTCGACTTCTCAGATTCGCCATATTTCAACCCTTTGATCTTGGAGGAACTTAGCCGATGTTGTCCTAATATATGGGGCATCAGAAGAAACGGTTCGTTGGAAAAATCATGTCTGTATGCACTCAGTGTCGGATTTCCTTGCTTGAGGCTGCTTAATATCTCCAACTCGGAGGTGGATGATAAAGGTCTTCTTACAATCTTGTCTGGTTGTGACGAGCTCGGCTATCTAGACATCACAGGCTGTCGAAGGTTAGTTTATTACATGCATCTTATAAAGGTGGCTTCTGCAAAGATTGGTAAAATTTTGTATGATTGAGATGTTTTTGATTGTTTTGAGTTGTGATTTGTTGTGTTTCTTTTGGGATTTTGGTTTGAGCAAATGGAATGATCAATCTTGTGGAGCTTTCTATTCACTATGTTTGAGTTTTGTTGCGAATAGCATGTACTGGTTAGACTCTTCGTTTTGACGAAAATGGATGAAGAGCATGGATGTGAACTCTGGTATATCAAAGTGTGTGTTATATGACAAGAATATATATATGTATGTGCGTGCATGTGCTGGTTGGATTCTTCGTTTTGACGAAAATAAATGAAGAGCATGGATGTGAAATCTGGTATATCAATATGTTTGTTGCATGACAAGATTATATATCTATGTGTATGTGTGTGTGTGTGTGTGTGTGTTGTTATGCCCTGTGGCATACATGTATAATATGAAACTGGAATGGTGATGAATCGTCGACTTGATAGAAGATTCAGAGTGATAGTAAACAAGAACATTTATGAAATGAAGGTATAATTTCTGAACTTTGATGCTCTCAATAAAATAAACCAAATTTATCTTTGCAAAACGAATAAATGTCAACGAGAGTCGTATCATATTTACATTTACAAAAATAATAACAAAATATTACATTGCATTCCAGAAAGCATGCCGGGAAAGCCTTCAAAAAAAAGTGCTATCTGTTCCGTTTTTCTCTGTGAAACTGGACAGAAAGAACGAAACTTGAGGCCATGAGTTTGAGGCTTTAGCCTGTCTTCTTCTTTCTTGATTAAAAACATTTTAGTTCAAGCCAGCAAACAGGGCTCACTGCGGGCTCTGTCTCTCGACCAAAGTGGTTGAAGCTTAATCATCGTACTGAGAATGAAACCTATAAACTGCACATAACAAACATTAATAAATTAGCAATAGTTAACAATGACAAACTTCTAAAATTGTCTTGCAAAGTTAGTTGGAGAACCAGCAACGATCCTCCTTTAAAAAAAAAAAAAAAAATCAAAATGTGCCTGTTAAGGGCAAAAGAGTGTGTGAAGTTGATCTTACCCAAGCAAGCCCGACGCATAATATACTGAAACCGGGGAAATTAAATGGAGCTCCATCGGACAAAAACAGAGCTGCAAGGTTTAGAGAGAGTTTAATTTTTAGTTCAAAATGTTCGATCTTTGCAGTTTGCAAACCTTTTTTTATCGGTATAATATTTGTGTGGAGATTTATTAGGGTTACCTGAAAGAGGACTGTAAAGCAATGGAGATATGACATTGGCAAATGAGGCTATGCCCATAAGAGATCCTTGAGCAATCCCCTGATAATTTTCAAGAAACAGAGCATTGAAGTTGATGAATTGCTCTATAGAAAATGAAAAAACTAGGTACTTTGAGGTAACAGTTTTAAAGCAAAATTGTGTTTACCTGTTCATAGGGTCCAACTTGTTTTGAAATGATGCACCTTATCTGCAAGTTTCAGAAACATGTTCATTTGTCAATATTTTGGCAATATGAGTGGTCAAAACAACTTAGGAAGGTATGCTCAGTGTGTGTGTGTGTGTGTGAGAGAGAGAGAGAGAGAGAGAGATGTATGTAACTTACACTAGGACTTGCTAGGGCAAGGACGATGCCCAAGAAAGCAGAAGCATAAGGTACCCAAGGTGCCCAAGCAATGCTGTCAAGTAACATCTGCACAAAACCGCGAAAAATAAATAAATAACAACAAAATTAAAATCATATTACGACTATACTTCAATTTGATTCTTAGCAAGAGGGTTAAAGTAAAAGTGGCAAAAGTCGTATACATTCAAGAATCCGGCGAAAAGTCCCATACAAAGCAGTGTCTCCTCTCCTAGAAGTGGACCAAGCGTGGGCATTACGATCATCTGCATAATTTCATAAATAAACTCACATTCATTAAAAATGAAACAAAATGTAATAATAAAAATAAGACAATAAAAAGTAGCACATTCGAGCATACGTTTGATATGGTTGCTGCAATGTATGTGATAAGCCAAATATCGGCAAACTGGTCTTTCTGGAAGTGGAACCGCGCCTTTAAGTAATACTGCAGCAAAATAATGCACCGAAGTTAACAATGAATGTTTCTGTGATCATTTATAAGATATAATTGGGGAAAACCCTTTCATGTTAGGTCCGTTTTCATAAATCCCCGACACATGAAAAATTACAAAGACCCCCCCCCCCCATGTTTGATTCTGTATTACAAATACCTCCAACTACAGGTAAGATTTGGTATACAAAACTAAAAATCAAGAGTTTTTTGTAATTTTCATGCCACATAAGGTTTTGCGAAAACAAGCCAAACCTTGAGGGGGGTGTTCGTAATTAACCCTATTCATTATAGAACGTGAATGACATGTAGTTGGAGCAAGAGAGTACCGTCAAGAACGCCTGGACTCCGGCCTCAGCAAGACTATTGAAGAAAGCAACAAATGATGCTAGCGATACAGTAGCACTGCAAAAAATTAACAGGATCGTCTGTTAGTATGCAATGTATATATATACATATGTATGTGTTTTGTGTTTGAGAGAGAGAGAGAGAGAGAGAGAGAGGGAGTGGAGGGGAGGGAGTGATGGTACCTGCTCTTGAGCAAGCGAATGATATCTTTATGCAACGGTATTTTCTTGAGTGTTTTCTTCAATATCGGCTCGTCTCCGCCTTCGTTGGTTTGATCAATCGCCGGTTTCAAGATCGGCTGCTCTAGAGGATCGGCCTGACGAGGGTTCTCCTTGAGAAATATTCTCATGTAAACAGCTGCAAGAACTGCTGAAACTGTTGCCACCTGATCATCATCATCATTCAATCAAAAAATCAATATCAACCTTATTAGCATCAAATACCACAAAATAGAATGTTTTTGTTTTTTTTCATAAAACCATGCATAAAGAAAAAGAAAAAAGAAAAAAGGATCAAATCAAGACCTGAAATATCCGACCGGTGGGGAGCAATCGAGCGGTTAATGTACCGCAAACAGTTGCTGCGGACACCACACCGGATAAGATCCCAAATATAGAGACGCGCTTGCCCTCGGATACATTGTCAGCCTGTTGAAATGAAAAGGGTATTTATGTCATTTTAACAGCCATAGATGTCTAAATTTATATATATAACAACATTTTAGATTTTGATAAAAATGTATATGCGACGTGGCCTTTTGTAGACTTAGGGGGCACGATTCGAGCCGGAGGTTAAAAGGGATAGTCGCCCCTCCCCTCAACTGTAGTTTGTATCTATGTTTTTATGTTAAATATTCTATATATATATATATTGTAAAAATTCAATTTTTCTCGTCAAAATAAAAATATATGACTTTGTATGTGGAAAAAAGAGTTTACCAAATAACTAAGGGAGAGGCATATGACACCGCCTTCAGTAACCATGGCTGTTATGGTCTTCAAAGCATAGTATACATAAAAGAATTCTGTGGTCCTCTTCACTGCCAATATTACTGCACATATACACAATAACCTAATGTTAAATATTTAACAAAATAAAAAAACAAGCTAGTTCTGTATCGGTTATAAATCAATTGAGTCGAGCTGATAAGATTATTGATCAACTTTGAGTTAATATTTTTGCCCGAATTATTATTACTATTAATATTAGATCGAGTTCAAATTGAGCTTCAAATTTTATCTATGGAAAAAAAAAAAGGTGTTCAAATTTGAATTTTTATACTTTATGAATTAAGGTCAAATATATAAACTTTTAGTGATCTATACACACACACACACACTAAGTGTGTGTGACACAATTGTGACGTGATTAAACATTCAATTATTGAAATAAATAATGTTAATTACTTACCTAATGGGATAATTGAGAGGCTCAAGGGGATCGTGAGCAACACTTTGCGACCATAGACATCAGATAGATTACCAATAAGTGGCATCATAATCACAGATCCTAATCCCGCAATCTGCAAATTATCAAATTTATTTAAGATTAAAAAAAATAGAAAAAGAAAAAGAAACACACACACACACAATTATGTTGCTCGAATAATTAAAAAAATTCAATTTTAGTTAATAGCAATTAAACAATATTATTGATTAATCATGATGTTTGATAAAACAAGATAAGGGTCTACTAGAATTAAAATACGAGTTATTTAATTAATTAAGTACAATGATTAGTTATGATCATTTGATAAAATGAATGAGACCCACACAAATCCTAATAGTAACAAAAAAGATTAATTTTTTTAAACACTAGGAGTTATCTGCACGTTGATATAATAAGTATGTGTGTTAGGTATGCATTATTGAATTTTAACTTAATTAAACATGGTAAGCATGATAAAGAGAAATAAAAAAAATAATTATATCTTTATAACATAAATAATTTAATTAATCTTCATCATGATAATGCAAAAAAAAAGATTAGTCTTCGAGCTACAAAAAAGTAGTTTGAAAATACATATCCAGCTGACATAATCAAAATAAAAAAAAGTCCAATTCACGTAACTTTAGAGCGTGAACAATTCCTATATTTTTTTATCAACCCCACCAACTTCCAAATTTAATTAGGCAAAGTATGAGAAAAACAATGTTAAAAAATGGAAAAAAGTGTTGCTTAAAGATAACCCCCCTAGAGGCACTTTATGACTTTAGGTAATTTTATAGTTAAAATATTTACTAATTACTTGTATTATTGCATGTTTAACACACGTCGGCTAAGTAATTCTAGGTTGACTATGTCAAAAGTGCTTGCAAGTAAGGCCACCAATCATAAATTTTGTGTACTGTTTGCATTTATCCACACACACACATACATAAATATACACGAACGAAAAACTCGCAGCAGTTAAACTTGCAGCGTGTCAATCCGGATTCTCTGTTACAAAATCATATTACATCTCCTCATACACTCATTAATACACGTCATGTATATTGGTGACGGTTGAGATAAGGAAAGAAAATCTTCAAAAAATTTTCTATTTATCTCGACCGCTCACCAATACACTTGGCGTGTTATAATGAGTGTAGAAGGAGGTGTAGCACCGTTTTATAGTAGAGGATCTAAACTGCACGGCATGTCAAGAAGATTTTGAGATTGAATTCTATTAAAATACAATTAAAATAATAATTACTAATAAGAAATTTACTAACTGATTTGTAAGGATCGGAATTTATCACAAAATTATCAAACTTGTAATGAATTGGTCTATTAGTTAAGGTGTTTCCTATATACAACTTATTTTAGATTATTTTTTTTTATAGTAAGCACCCATATGAAATTCTAGTTAGAGGTATATGAAAATTTTTAGCTCATAGGGTTTATCAAATATAATGAAATTTATTAATTTAGAGCTGCATCATCCCATGAAAAAAAATATGACTTGGTCATGCAAAACTCGATTCCAACGACATAGCACTGAAATCTTAATATTAAAAACAAGTTTGAACAAGTAAAATTTTGTCCTAGTACAACTTCAAATACCTATACATGTAATGTTGATTTTATTTTATTAGTTTATTAATAGATATAAACAAGAGAAGAATTAAAGAAGGATATTTTAGGTGTTGGGTTCATTTCAAATTCATTATAGAAATATATCTTAATTCTCAAGATTCTAACATTCATAATGAAATTAACTTTATATTTTCAATTATTTCTATAAGAGTTTTTTCCTTAAAGAAAAAAAGGAGACTAAGAGGGTGTTTGGCTAAGCTTATAAGCTCTTCAAAACATCTTATAAGATGTTTGAGAGCTTATAAGATGGTGCAAAGTGTTTGGCAAAATTTTGGAAGTGGAGCTTATAAGCTCCTCAAATAAGATGTTTAAGAGCTTATAAGCTCTTTTTAAAAAAGTAAGGAGGTAGCAACTTATTTTTTAAGATCTACCAAGCTCCTTTATTTTTAACCAAACTAATTACAATATTGTCATTACTAACATCTTATAAGCTATACCCCTTCTTATTTATCCAAACACTTTAATAACTTAGAGGGTGTTTGGCTAAGCTTATTTAAAACATCTTATAAGCTTCTACATCTTATAAGATATTTTAGGAGCTTATAAGATGTTGGATCTTATTTTAAAAATAAGTTATTAAAGTGTTTGGATAAATAAGAAGGGGTATAGTTTATAAGATGTCAGTAATGGCAATATTGTAATTAGTTTGGTTAAAAATAAAGGAGCTTGGTAGATCTTAAAAAATAAGTTGCTACCTCCTTACTTTTTTAAAAAGAGCTTATAAGCTCTTAAACATCTTATTTGAGGAGCTTATAAGCTCCACCTCTAAAATTTTTACCAAACACTTTGCATCATCTTATAAGCTCTCAAACATCTTATAAGATGTTTTGAGGAGCTTATAAGCTTAGCCAAACACCCTCTTATTCTTAAAATAAGATCCAACATCTTATAAGCTCCTAAAACATCTTATAAGATGCAGGAGCTTATAAGATGTTTTAAATAAGCTTAGCCAAACACCCTCTAAGAAAAATAACTTGTTGAAAAATGCTTGGCGGGTGTTTGCAAATACTAATAATGATGGGTTGTGTTTACACACAAAAAGCGAAAATCAATAATTGAATTTTAAAATAATAATTATAAGCTAAAAAAAATAATTTGAAAGGTTGTTCTAATTTTTAGCTTATTTTAATTTTTTAGTAGAAATAATAAAACAAATCATTGCACAAGTGCCTTTTTTGTTTTTCAGCTCGAAAAAAACACTTTTTTATAGCGTTTTCAAATGAAAATTGTGTATTTGTGTGTGTGATATTCAGTTTATATGTTCTTAAGTTCATGCACCGCCGCCTACAGCGGCGGCGCCGGTGGTGGTTGGTGGTGGTGCTGTGTATCACAATGCTCTGTGTGTGTCTACACATACATATACATACATATATGTATGGATATATATTTCTTCATGTTAAAACACGCCCACACACACATGAAAAAACACACATACCGCCTGCTGGAAGCCCGTGAGATAAATGGCGAGCGAGCATTCATCTTTTCCGGGGCAAACGGCCTCCATCGTCACATCAGCAATCGTCGGATTCACCACCAGCGACGCGAAATACGACAGGAAAACCGTCACAAAAATGTGCATCAGATTCTTCCAGTTCTCCATTTTCTCTCTCTAACTTCTCTCTCCTAATTCTCTCTCTCTCTGTTTGTATATTCTACACTCAAACAAACAAACCCACTATTTCTTTTGCCTTGAATTAGTATATTATTACACAGACAAAAGAAATGGATATGATCACTGATTGAGTTTTTAGAAAATATGAAGGGGATATATATATTGAGTGGAGCTGCCTACCAAAGGCTGATTCTTCTTGTCCCACGTAATCTACTGGTAATCATCTACTGTTAATAAATTTTTATTTTATATTTTTAAAAGAATTTAAAAAAAAAGAAAAAGAAAAAGAAAGAGCCAAGTCTTTGAAATTGTTGCTATAATCGAGAAGTGGTAATGGGGTTGACCATTATGCCGTGTTTGGTCTTAACATATTATAGATTTTCGGATTATCTCTGGGGTTGGTGAGCTGAAATTGTTGGCTTTCTACAAATTGTACGTGTTCAATTTTTTTATTTCTAAATTTTAATGTCCACTTGCGTGTGTGTGTGTGTGTATTTGATAAATTTGTTGTATATGCATATAACCATATGTAAAACGTACAAGTGATAAGTGATATGTAATTTGGGGTTTGCTTTAAATTAAGTTTCACTAGGGGACATAATAAAATTATATATATATATATATATATATATATACATACACACACACATTTGATTGTGCATTAAGAATATAATTATGAAAAAAAAGGCAACGGACAAACAAACAAACATGTGCTCGAGCTTGTTTTTGTTATAATGGAAGTTTGGATAGGAAATGACATATCAATAGCAGAGTAATCAGGGGTGAACTTATCAATTACAAGCTATTAAAATAAAAAATAAAAAAAAATCAAGGGAAGGTTGAAGGATAAGTAGGAAGTGTATTTTAGGATAATTAAGACAGTTACTCAAATTTAATAATCTATATATGAAATGATTTTAAACTTAGAAGATGCACGTGCATCTCCTAAGTTATATGTGACTCCGTTGATGAAAATGATAGACACATATATCAATTATTAATGGAGATTTAGACATTTAATTAGTTCATCAATGAAAATTATTGAAAGTATATATTTGCAATATCTTATATTAATTGCTTAAGGATAAGTCAAAGTAAAGCCCGAAAATCAATTCTTTAAAAAAAAAAATCCCTGAAATCCATTTTACTTTTTTTTTTTATGTGATTTGATATTTTATTACTTGAGAGTGGAACTTTTGTGAACATATCATTTGATGATCATAGTTCCGGGGCTGAAAAAAAAAAGGTATTTTAAGAAACATAAAGTTTTATTTTGAAAATTAAAAAAAAAAAGAAAAAGACAAAAAAAAATGAAGAACATTATAAGATAGAACAGTAACTAATTTGCTTGTCTGTGTTTATTTCTATGCACGTTAAAAGTTGCAGAGTTACATTGGTCAAAAATGGGTACTTCAAGTTGATGTCGTACAAAATTGGCTTTTTAAAAGTCAAAACAAAGCGGTGTCAACACTTAGTTATTAACCAATTGTAAGGTGAGTAAGTGAAAAATGAAAATTCTATGGAATAATTAGCTGTCCAAGTTATGTACATTCATTGTTATAAATCCACCAATTGTAAGGTACGCGGAAACTTGCAAAATTAGTTCCCTAAATTAATTTTATCTTGATTTTTTTAAAATTTATTTTTCATTGTATTTAAAATTAATTTTATTTAGTATTTTTTAAAAGTTTATGTTATATTTGAATTTTAGCCCAATATTTTCAAAAAAATTATAATTTTAGTCCTAATTTGTCGGAATCTAGCCAATTATGTTGATACGACGCCCAACTTTATTTTGCATGAATCTAGTGAAATTGTTATTTGATGCAGCAATAATTTGACTATTACATTAATATTCACTACAAGAAAACACCTCATTCACTAACGTGAATTTTGTGATGGAAAGATTTTGTCACAGATTTAAGATATTTGTGATGGATTAATGATAGAATTCAATATAAACTGAACTAAAAAAAAAACCAATGATTAGGCATTTAGCAACCGAATTATTATAAATTAAATCCGTCACAAAAGCTAAATTTATAGTGTATTGATATGCATTCTTTTAGTGATTATTCATCATATATATTCCAATGAAATCATATTAAAATTGTTAAATTTTCAAATATATCGAATTAAAATTTAACTAAAAGAACATTAAGAAGAAAAAAAAACTCAAATGAGGTCAATTTACGAGCCAAATTTTGTTTTTTTTTTTTTTTTTTGGTTTTCTTAATTAGGTGTGTGTAAATGATAATTGTTGTTGTATAATTAGCTGTCCAAGTTATATAAACTCTTTCTGGTAAAAAAGCACATCAAAAATGTCGATTGACGACAAACTAAGCATTATTAAAAATGGAAATGTATCCAATTAGGTACAAGAAATTTGAATTTTGACAATAATAAGCCAACTAAAAGCAAGTACGTGGTTGTATCAGTCTTAGACTTATTGGTTAGTTTAATTCTACTTAGTCTAATCAATTGGATAATATTAATGCTTCTACAATTGTTAGCTCTGTAAAAGTTGATTAATTAGCCTGAACAATGTTAATGGAGCTAATTATTAAAAGGATTATGTGTAGTATAACGCGTTTTTGCCTCCAGAAGTGAATGAAAATTCTAGGTTGTACCAGATTTAATTAGCTAAGAACAAGTCATCTGAAAAAAAAGGAATATGTTGGCATCATTAACGAATGATAATGTAAAATTTGGCATCAAATTATACATATTAAGTAACCAAAATAATAATAATAATAATAATTTTATTACAATATAACTGTTACAAATTAGTTGTGATAATAATTGTGTTTACGCTATGTTCTAACTGTGGACAATTAATAGCATCACTACTGTGACAACTTAGAGTCAAAGAAAATTGTTTTACAAATTATAGCATCAATTTTATTTGTTATTAAATTATCGTTATGTGGGTGTTGCTGATTGTAAATAAAGACAAGATAGATACCAAAGTTTGACAACTTTCAAACTAGACCGGGGTTTTAAGTAAAAATTATTGTCGTTTAATAAGTATCGGTAGTCACAATATAAAAGACGTTATCACTTAATAATTAATATGTATTATTTGTATCAATTACAATATTGTCATTTAATTTTTGTAACTAATATTATAATTATTTGTAGTCAATCCAATTATCAAAAAATACATTTCATCTTCTAAATCAATTTTGTCATTCCACCAAACTTTATGAAGTAATTTTACTTTATATTCCCTTAACTACCACCGGGCATCACGGTCCATAATCTGGTATTGTCACTACCTTGGGGGGGGGGGGGGGGGGTTTCAATTCATTTCAATATAGCCTTTACATTATGAATTTGTCAAGAACATGTGAATTTCATTTTAAAATACCGTCGAAAACAAAAAAAGTGTTATATGCAATTGTGTCCCGCCTTGATAAATGATGAATTTTGTTAAGCTATCTCGAAGGAATTTGTAATTTTCAAAAAAATAAGAATTAAATTATAATTACACTATACCTTAAGAGGTGTAAACGTAATTTGCCCCAAAAGAAGAAAGGAACTCTGTTATTCAAGAGACGCAATAAGACACAAAAATTTAAGAATTTACTTGATATAAGATGTTACCATATTAATTACGAAAAACCCCATTAAAATTAAATCAACTTCTATAAGATCTATAAATACATTTTTAATATTTGATTTCGTGGTACAAACACCCTTTTGACTTTCAGTGAAATTTTGTAATGAAAAGCTAATTATTAGGGGTAATGTATAATTCTTTTTACACTTGAAAGAGTTTTACTTATGCTAAAGTACTTTATTATTCAAAGGCATCTTAAGGTTTCAGACTTGCCAACCCCCCGCAGCCCAGGCCAACTTGACTTTCCAATTACCCACAAACAAAAAAAAAAATGTGCCAAAAAGTGTATTCAAATACGCATGACTATTTCATTTTCAAAATGGACCAAATCAACACATAACTTTTTGTCCAATGGACCCTTCGCATTTAATGAAAAAATAAAAAATAACAAATAAATAAAAACACAGCCCATTTTTGTACCTTCTTATATAAATTTCTTTTGTTACGTTGTATTTTGAATTATTTTATTTTCACATTTGATTTATTGAAACTTTTTTTCGAACCAAAAACTTATCGAAATATTTACACGTGACTTATCGTTTGATGCTAATGTTGATTTTAAGGTTGAATGGAGAGGTTTGTATATTGAATATTATCCATTTTTCCATGGACTTTTTGGATCAAAATCAAGTTTCAGTTGGTAAAATGGAAAGTTGGATATTTTAATTACGTGGAAAAATATAATATAATAAAAACGAGTTTATACAAAAAAAATATATAACAATGAACATAATTCGGGAGTAAAGTATTTTTTTCGACAAAAAAAAAAACAAATATATACCAAAACAATCATGGTCCCAAAAAAAAAAACAAAAAAAAATCATGATTATTTTGAAAAGATTAAAATTTTGGCTCCGACAAGGCTGACTCCGTTTGGACAAAAATTCTTTTACCGCGTCTGATCTAATTCAAACGTCACCGTTTTTGGTTTGACTCGGAACAGCCCCACTAAGAAAGCCCAAGAAAAGGTGGACTTTTTTAATCGGTCATTTTATTTAATTTTTTATTTAATATTTATTTATTTTTTTCCCTCCTATAAAGAGTAGTCAATGTGTCTTAAAATACAGCTGTTTTTCACCAAATTAAATAACAATGACAAACAACCTAACTAATAACCATTCTACCAATAAATGCATTTTATTTCACTCATCAATTTATTTTTTAAGTTCAATTTAGTCCTTGTCTATAGGGTTTGGATATAATGCGGCTAGATAAAGCCGTCAAACACTGTTGAAGAAAATTTTATTTAATATATATAATGTGATATTTCTGAAAATTTCTTCAATGATGCATTAATTATACTTTCTGTATGAAGTATCTCGATAAACTATTTTAAAGCAATAATTATAGTTTCTTTTTCATAACACTATAAAATATCGATAAATAATTGGGGTGCTCAATCATACCGTATTCTTAATTATTATCTAAATATTGGAAGTGTTACGATAATCTACCTATAATAACATTTTATGATATCTCAATAAGTATTTGTTATAGTAGCACAGATAAAATGTAGTTATATAACACCTTCAATTATGTAGGAACATATTTGATTTGAAATTTTAATTCTAAAATGTTAAATTTCAATCATATATAGAGTTCACAGTTAAGACATTTTGTACAAATTTGTTTGACTTGGTTGAAATTCTTAATTGAAAGTAATCCCTCGGGCCTCAACATCACTCTCAATGAGAGTTTGTTATAAGCCATTCTTGCGAACCATGATAAATCAAACACTTTTTTACATAGTTGAGGATAATGAAATACGTGCCACAAATAAGTGAATCAAACTCGACCTAACTCTTATCTCTTATATTCTATTCATGTTTTTTCTAATATTCGTTTGTATTGGTTTTGAGCGACTGTTTCACCTACTCTGCTTATTAAAAAAATATTAATGTTAACAACAAGGGAGATTATTAATTCATGTTTTGGTAATTAATTATGATTGAATTGAGTTTAGTACATCACTTTCAATATATATCAATTTTAATATTTAATTGATTAAGACTGTACGTATGAAAGATAATCCAATCACACGAGTCACGTTTACATTGTTACAAGTAGGATGTAACTAAACTCTATTTCAGTAAAAATTTCCTAATCATTAATTTTTGAGAAATTAGACCTAAAGAATGAATATTAAGTGTGTGTGTGTGTGTGTGTGTGTTTGGTTTTGACTAAATCAGAAATCTTTAAGTTTACCTTTGCATTAGGTATATGCTTATGTTTAAACTTAGAACTTAAGCTATATTTGACTAAATATACAAAAAGATATAGATATCCCTCAATCTTCCGTTGATCGTTTCAAGTAAAATAAAATATTTGAATTATAATTTTTACTATGCATTCCCTTATTCCCTAAATTTAAATAGAAAACTTTTAAATTTAGAAGCAATTCACCCCGCTTCGATAGTTTTTAATGTTATTTTAAATATTTTCCTATGAAAAGCACTATGTTACATTTTATTTAGTTACATCTATAATTCATAAAGTACAAATCAAAAAAAATCCAAACTTTGACAATTTTTATACTCGAGCTCGACCCTAAGAATTTTAGAAAGTAAAGATTCACACCCCTCGAGTTCTTGTCCAAGTTCAGCTTGATTGGACTTATTACATGACTCATAAATATGTATGAGCTAGCAATTTATAAGTTTGAGTTTGAATTCAAAAGCAAATATTTTAATTATGTTGTTATGTTGGATCCACAAGTTCGACTTTAAAAAATGATGTATTATTTTATAATTATACGAAATAATTATGATCAAAGTTATAAAAATAAGTATAAAAAGTTCGAGCTTTGTGAATTGCCTCATAAATCTTTAAACAACAATTATTTGATTAGAGCTTAACTCAAAATTTATAAAATTCAAGTTCGAGCTTGACTCAAATTCAAACTTTTGTCGAACGAGCTCGTTACACAATGTGCATGCCCCTTGGTAGGATACATGCACATTGTAGCTATGCACACATAAAAGAACTTATAATGATAAGTTTAAATGTAATTATAATCTTTATTCTATTTCATTTTCAACTGGCTAAGAGAGTTGTTGGGCGCACGGACAACAAGAATCTTAGGGTTTATACATAGCCGGAAAAATATGTTATTAGTCAACCCTTTAACATAACCTCGTTAAAATAATTAATGATGTATTAAAACGTAATTTTCGCGTTAAACCACTTCACCAGAAGCAATTAATGATTCGATTCGTGGATAATTAGTTCGTTTGCTGAAACTCATTGACATGGGATATATATTATCAATAATTGAAGTGTCTTCGTCTCAATATTTAGAAACAGCGAAAAATCAGTTGTAAGTTGAATTTCTTGATTTTATTTATTTATTTATTTTATAACAATTAGTTGAACCACAGACACTTTCTTATTAAGGAAAAAAAAATGATTTCGATAAATTAATAAAAAATTTATGTTAATTATCTTGGATTTTATTTATTATTGATACACGATGAAAGTTGCCTTAAATTTTAAAAATAAAAAGAATCAATAACTAATTATTTCAAGGGAATAAAAAATAAATTAATGATCAGTTAGGTTTGCAACTTGTGCTATTTTGTTTTTTATCAAAAATAAATAAATAAGTACATTGTTCTTTATTGAATACACATACATTTCATTAGTTTATTTCAATGGAAAAATGTTCTCAAAGTTTGGTTAAAGCAAAAAATATGACACCAAAGTCATTAAATATATTATCTATCTAGTCCCTCTTTATTTTATTATTATTATTATTATTGCTATAATAGAATATATATTATGATTTTGAAAATTAAATTTCGTTACAAATGCAATGAATATTGACAAATTCAAAGCCAAATCAGTACAAATAATATAGTATTTGGTTTGGTCCCTTTCGTTCTGATATTGACCTTCTAACCTGTCAGGTTTGAATTCTTAAAACTGTTCTTCATTAAATAAATAAAGTAATTAAATTAAATTAAATTAAATTTCTAAAAATTGTTAAACTGTTGAGCTACTGGAGAATTTTGTCATTTTAGTTATTTCGTGAAATATGGCCTTTGGGGACAAACCCCACGTGTATTGTTGTACTTTATACGTATAATATACGTAACAAGCTAATATACCATCTAAAATATATGTACACAATATTCTATCGAAAAAAGAAAAAAAAAATAGATACACCGTTTATATTGATTTATTTTATGTTTTTGACATTTTATTTGTTTTGTTGGTATTGGTTTATAGTATTATTGGTGCAATTTAGAGGAATAAAAAATCTAACCATTTTAACATGCTTAATGTTTAGGTTTATTCCCTAATAGAGAATTTGTTTTTGATAACTAACTCTTGTTATTAAGGAATATTACTTAAGCAAGATATTGATGTCCTTTTATATAACGAATAACACAAGTATGATTCATTAGTTTGTATATGTTAATTCACCCAATTAAAAGCCTGTTTGGATGGACTTAAAATAAAAGTACTTATCGAACAATACTTTTTATGGTACAGTTTTTTTTAAAAGCCAAGTAATTCTGTATTTTAATACAGTAATTAAAAGCCTGTTTGGGTGGACTTTTTCAAGAGAAAAAACACTTATTTTTTAAAAAAAATTACTTCAGAAAAAAATTATTTTTAGATGGCCTTTTTTTAGAAGATACCCAATAATAGATTCAAATAAACACACATTTTAAAGAACTTTTAATTACTGTATTCAAATATAAAACTGCTTGATTAAAAAAAAATGGGTATATTATAAAAAGTACCCTTCTGAGGTGCACTATTTTTTAAGTCCATCTAAATGGGTCCTAAAAGTGCTGTAAAAGGTCCTTTTTTTTTTAAGCGACTACAGGGTAACTTTTGACAAAATCCCTTTTTGACTCTTTTTTTTGGCATATGTTTTTTTTAAAAAAAAAGTCCATCCAAATATAATTTTTTTAAACTTTACAAAGCTCATTCAAACGAACTCTAACGCTAATTAAAATATTATTTTACACAAAGTCATTCATCTAACCACCTGATACAGTGTCTAATACGAAATACATGCGAATTTGATTCATACTATTATAAATGGTATAGATGACCCCCCTTTTTTTCCTAATAAGAAGATAGTATAGATTACACTTACTTGTTATTAAATAAGAGTGATTAAATAAATTATGAACTTATTTTACAATAAAAAAACTAATAAATTTAATTATATATATCAAAGGTAACAATTCGAACACTTTATGCAGAAAAATTATCAGCCGGGCTTTTCAACTGAAATGGACATTTTATGGGCACGTTTTCTTGAAATGGGCCCAAAACATCTATTAGGTGTAGCTCATTTAATATAACACATTAGATGTTTTAGACTTGATGTTTGTGCAATAAGAGTGTTAAAGAAAACCAAAATCGTACGAACTAATCAAAATTTTATTAAAAAAAAAATTCAAACTTAATCGAATTGAATCAAGTATCTTTGTTCAATTTTCAGTTATTGCCTTATTGGTTTTATACATAAGAGTATGTTTGGATGAGTTTAAAAAAATACATTTTGAATCGTGTTTTTTATAGTAATTTTTTATAAGTCAAAAAAATTTGGTGTTTAAATATAATAATTCAAAATATTTTTATTTAAAGTTAATTTGAGGATAACTTATATAGTTATATATATAAAAAAAAACCCCCATTTTTCGGACCTTTTTTTCCTATTTTTTTAAAAAGACCTATTCAAATACAATTTTAATGCTACATAAATATGAGACGTTCTTATTGAATCAAAAATATTTAACATTATTAAGAATTCTCGTTCGTGAGCATTCAAAAAATCATTTTGATGCTAAATTTTCCAACTATTTTTTTTCAAATCAATAATTCCTCAAAAAAAAAGAAAAAGAAAAGAAAGTTTGATCAGGCCTTTTCACAATAATCTAATTTTTAAGCATAAGAAGACAAATTCAAAGTTGAGTCATATAATAATAAGTGCGCTATGATACAACTACATAAGTACACTATTTAATGTGTAGATCAACATAATTAAAAATAATAATAACAAATTCGAAAATATAAATATAAAATAAAAACAATAATTAAAAAAATGAAGGATACGTAACACAAGTTAAATACCCCAAAATCCAACCAATAAAATACTTATATACGTGTACCTGGGCCTATCATATACGTGTGTGTGTATATATATATCCATCCACGTTTAACCCTAGTTTTCATCTATCCATGTTCAAGCAGCAAATATTAAAATTATTATTATTATTATTAGTATTAGTATTATTATTATTATTATTATATGATATATAATAATTCATATATAACCCAAAACAAGCAGAGATTCACCGAGGTAATTCTTTGAAGCTTTTCGATTTTAGTTGCATATTGCGGTATTCCGACTTCTTCTTTTGTATTTTTTTGGAAGTTAATTACACTTTGTCATCCGAATTATTTATGTTTTTATATTTTATATTCCGTAGGAAAGCCGTAGGTACTTTTGCCGTCGATATCCCGTAGATAATCTGTTGGTGAATCAGGATCAAAGTTTCCATTGGTTTTCTGTTGGTAATTCCCTAGCAAAAGCTTACCGACAACATTTTTTCTAATGGAATCCTTTCCGTAGGCTTTCCGTCAATTTTCCGTTGGAAAATATAAAAACCGACAGATTCTATAAGTTTTTCGTAGGAAAATTCTGTAGGCTTTCCGTAGGAAAATTTCGTAGATTTTCGACTGTTTTCTTATAGTTTCTCTACGATTTCTTGCTTCCCAATCCAAAAAAACCCTCTCTCTCTCTCTCTCTCTCTCTCTCTCTCTCTCTCTCTCATACCTAAACTCAAAAATGTCACCAAAGATCAAATCGATCGACCCCTACAATGTCTACAGTGATCTTTTTCCTTGTTCCCATAACTGCGCTCGACCACTAACGGTGTTCAAAGTGTGCGGGGTTGATTTCGGCATGGCCAAAGTATGGCTCGGAGGACGTCAATGCTAATTCTATATCTTGGTACGCTATCTCGACGTGGAGGACATCAATGCTGAGAGCACAAAAGAAGTAACGGACTTCATGAATGCCGGGTCTGTTTCCGAAGAAGATGTGGATACCCAGCTATATGTATTCATCTTTTCCTTTTTCTATTTGTAATATTTGTGCCACGTTATAACGCTTGCTTCTAAGTTACAAATAATTTCAACTTTGTGGTTGCAGATATTAAGGAAGCAAGAGCGTTGTTCCGCCGGTTACCATCCGTGGTGATGGCGTTTAATTCGACTCCTTCAGACCTTCCCCCTCTCTCCCCAACAAGAACTTATGTGGCTTCTTATTAGGGTCTTTTAACAATGTGTCTTGGATATGGAAAGTAACTTGGTAGTCTGATGGAATTTAGTCGGAAAAATATGGCAGACAATCATGAATGAAAGTATGGCATGCCTTTTATTTTAAATTCCGTTAAGATCTGATCTAATTTTGTTTCATTTCATTGCGTTGGCTTTAATATTTTTTAAGTTAAGATCATTATTTATAGTCAAAATGGGAGTATTTAACTCATTCAAATTAAACTGAAAAGATAGTATCGCGGCTATATTCATTTTGATTGAAGTCTCTTTATACGGTGTAAGCTCTCTAGGTTACTTTTGTTATAGATGAAATACATACATGTTATGAAGTATTTGTATTCATTTTTTTTCAAAAAAAAATCAATAGTTTGCAAAGTTGTGTGAAAGAGACTTTGATGTTAAATTTTCTAACAATGCAAAATATATTACTCCAACTAAATGTTTGACCAGGCTTTTTCACAATAATTTTATTTTTAAGCAATAAGAAGATAAATTCAAAGTTAAGACCTATAATAATGATCAAATGTGCTCTATGTATATGTGATCAAAAAACGAAAGATATGATATAGCTGCAGTAAACTTAATTAATAACGCTCTCTAAACTCTTTTACATTTTATTTTTAAGCAATAAGAAGATAAATTCAAAGTTAAGACCTATAATAATGATCAAATGTGCTCTATGTATATGTGATCAAAGAACGAAAGATATGATATAGCTGCAGTAAATTTAATTAATAACGCTCTCTAAACTCTTTTACTGTCTCACAATTATTAGACCATTTGATATGTAGATCAACATTATTAAAAATTAAAATAATGGACAAATTCGAAAAAGATAAAAATAAGATAAAAAAAAAAGGCGTAAGACGATGCCTTCCGATGACGTTTGGTTTTTGGATGTGCATCAAAGGTTTGTGGCAGCAATTAAGAGCCCGTTTGGACTTTGGATGGATTTTTTTGACAGGATAAATACTTTTTTTTTTTAAAAAAATCACTTCAAAGCAAAAAAGAAAAAAAAACGTTTGAATAGACGTTTAAAAAAAATATCAATTTAGTTGAAAATAAAACATGACAATAGAAATACAATTATTTGGCATCTAAAAGTATTTAGATCAGTTTGTTTTATTTTTGTCTTGAACTACAACAATATTAGATGGAAAACAGAAATTAGGACCAAAGAACGCAAATTTAACATGTAGCTCAAATTTGGGACTAGTGTTAATTATGCGACAAATTTTTATCTTTGTCCTATAATTGGCGTGTAATTTAGTGACAATGATCAATCATTTAAAAAGTGCAACACATTTATATATAATTTGCGGATAATACAGACCTATCTTAACCGAATCTGTATTGATCATGACATTTATCTTGTGAATAGTCAATAATTTGGACAGATTGATTGATTATTTGACAAGTGCAATATACTTATCATATAATTTGTTAGAATTTACGTGAGGGTAACCAATTATTTGACATCATAAGAATTTTTCATAATTTGTTGTAATTTGTTAGAATGTCCTGTCGGCCCGAATTAACTCCATGTGGAAACTTCAGGGGGAGTTTGATCTTATCGACGTCGGACATGGGTGCTTCGTCCTCAAGCTTTATGACAAGGAGAAAGCAGATTTTATTTTAACCGAGGGCCCTTGGGTGGTGTTTAATCACTATCTTGTGACTAGAAAATGGTCCCCTGGTTTTCGGCCGTCCAAGGATAAAGTTAACTCGACGATCGCCTGGGTTCGTGTGCCAGAACTGCCGCTGGAATATTACGAAGAAGAAATTGTTTTTGCCATGGCCTCAAGTGTTGGCACCCCGATAAAGATTGATCATAGTACCTATTGGGCCTCAAAGGGAAGATTTGCAAGGTTTTGTGTTCAAATAGATTTGGAACAACCATTAAGAAGTGCTATCGATCTTAACGGTGTACTGTTTCAGTTGGAATATGAGAACCTTTCGGCAATATGCTTCAGGTGTGGCATTGTTGGTCATAGGGTGACGGAATGCCCCTTAGAAAATAAGCCGACGGAGGAAAATGGCCGGAGCTCCGATGAGGTTGAAAAGAGTCCACGGCCGGAAAACAACCTGTATGGGGAATGGATGATTGTGAAAAAAAACAAAATCAGAAATCAGGCCAGAAAGATGTTGATGCAGGGAGAGGGGTCTACAAATCGTAACAGGTATGATCCACTGGGCAAAAGGCTGCAGGAGACGGACTTGCAAGCTGGCGCACCTAATGAGGCAACCACTTTCAGTAGCCTAGACAGGGGAGCAGCCCCACATACAAAGGGAAAAAGCAAATTAATTCAAAATAGTTTGCTTGCACAGAACAGGAAACGGTCAGCTAACTCTAGCCTCAAGCCTAACTCTAGCCAGACGTTACACCAAAATGGAAAGTCCAATTCGGCTAAGTCTTTTCAACCCTTGAGACCTACATCTGTAAGCCCCCTAGTTGACATCCCCATCACCACTGAAAATGAATTGCGCGTTTCGTCACCAACTTACAACTCTTCCTTAGCAACACCCTCACTGCAAAACCCACAAGGAGGATGCCCAATGGAACAAAATCATTATGGAACCTATCAGTCAAGACCAGGCGAGCCACTCTCTCCACGAGGCGAACAGGATCGGTACCTTTTTCACATCGAACCTGGACCTCACTTTCAGTTTAGCGCGGGCTGTCAAAGTGAACCCGATCCTCTGGCAAATCATAGTGATAACAGAACTGAGTTCGGAGGAACACCTACAGCAGTTGAGGGTGCGCATGGCATTCACGACTCGAGTACCCGAGAAAATACGCCAATGGCAGTCGAGTCTATTCCGGGTGAAGCAGCGGTTACGGGTGATGTAAGATAATCCCGTCGCCTACTCTATCAACACAATTTGTCTTGTTATATGGAAATGAAAATTTTATCTTGGAATTGTAGAGGGGCGGGCAACCCTTATTTCAGGAATAACTTCAGAGAAATTGTTCGTAATCACGACCCAGACGTGGTTTTCTTGATGGAAACCAAAGTTGGGGAGGAAAGAGCTAATTCGATCTCTTCGAGACTTGGGTTTACAAATGTTTGTAGAGCTCCGGCATCAGGAAGGAGCGGGGGAATTTGGATGCTTTGGAACGAAGCTAGAGTTCAAGTTAATGTGTTCCTAGTCACTGACCAAGCCATCCATGCTACCATTGGATCCAGGATGGATAGGGGATGGACGTGTTCAGGAATATATGCTAGCCCGAATGTCGGCAGACGGAATGACTTTTGGGAAAATCTGAAGAGCTTAAGTGGAAGCATCCAGGGACCATGGCTGGTGTTAGGTGACTTCAACGACATCGCTGCGATATATGAGAAAAAGGGGGGCACCCAAGCCGGGTGGAGTCGATGTAATAGACTGCAAGCAGGGATGGATGGTTGTGGGCTTATGGATTTGGGAAGTCAAGGGCCCCGATTCACATGGACTAACAAAAGAAGTGGATACCATAATGTGAGAGAACGATTAGACCGGGCTTTGGCAAATACGGATTGGAGAGTTAAATTTCCGGAGGCTCTTGTAATTAACTTGCCGCGTACACACTCCGATCATTGCCCAATGTTGCTGCATTGTCATGGGATGGAAACGGGGAACAAGAATAGGCCGTTCCGGTTTGAGTTAGCTTGGACGACGAACCCGGGTTGTGAACAAGAAATTGAGTCCGTTTGGGGCAAAGGAGGTGGCTTGCTGGAGTCTATTGCAGCTCTGCCCAAAGCGATGAGGGATTGGAATAGAGGAGTGTTTGGCAATATTTTTCGAAGGAAGAGAGAGCTTTTGGCTAGGATCAATGGGATTCAAAACAAACTTGGGATGATCGATAGCCCTTACCTTTCACATTTGGAGTATAACCTCATTGAGGAATATAATTTAGTTCTCCAACAAGAAGAGCTACTTTGGTTTCAGAAATCGCGTATCAAGTGGTTAGCGGCGGGGGATAAGAACACCAAATTTTTTCATGTCGCTACTTTGGGGAGAAGGAGGCGGAATAAAATTAATGCGTTGAGGATAAACGGAGAATGGAGCTACAATGCTGCAGATATAAAACAGCATGTTCTTCACTATTTCAAAAATATTTTTAGAAGTGTGGATACTGAAGATTGGGCAGAACTTGGCCCTAGCTCACTCCAACGGAAAATCCCGAATGAGACCAAGAGGAGCATTATGAGGGAACCAACTATGGAGGAGGTTAGAAGTGTATTCAAGAGCATGGGCCAATATAAGGCGCCGGGGCCGGACGGATGCCAAGCTTTCTTCTTTACTAATTTTTGGGATACCGTTGGACAATCAACATTCGAGTTTGTTGCTACATGTTTCCACCAAGGAAAAGTACCGGAAGTGGTTGGGGACTCCTTTATTGTTCTTATCCCAAAGGTCTCCAACCCCTCCCAAGTCTCCGAGTTTCGACCTATAGCGCTTTGCAATGTTATCCTCAAAGCTGTCACGAAACTCATTGTTAGTCGGTTAAAACCCGCTATGCCAAGTTTAATTAGTCCGCACCAAAGTAGCTTTATCCCGGGTCGAAGTACACAAGATAATATCCTTGTGGTTCAAGAACTCTTCCATTCCATCAAGTGTTCAAAGAGCAAGAGTGGAGGGATGATCATTAAATTGGATTTGGAAAAGGCGTACGACAAGATTCGATGGGATTTCTTAAGGCAAACTTTGGGGTTTTTTAATTTCCCTTCTAAAATTATTAATCTCATCATGAGTTGTGTTATGTGTGTAAGCCCTCGTATTCTTTGGAATGGTGAACCACTTGAGGCGATTGAAACGAATTGTGGCCTACGTCAAGGTGACCCTATTTCACCATACCTTTTCGTTCTTTGCATGGAGCGCCTGTCCTACATGATTGAAGAAGCGGTCAATATCACAAGAAAATGGAAGCCTACAGCAGTGTGTCGGGGTGGTCCTACCATCTCGCATCTTCTTTTTGCGGATGACATCATCCTTACGGGAAAGTCGACTATTAAAAATGCGCGGGCTATTAAAAATGTCGTTGATAGATTTTGTGAAGCTTTTGGGCTTAGCATCAATCTTAGAAAATCAAAAATCTGTTTTGCCCCTCATGTTGAGCAGGCCACTAGAAGCCAGATTTGCACAATCTTGGAGATAGGGTGTACAAATGACCTTGGCCGTTACTTGGGTGTTCGAATCACCTCTGAACGTAGAGCAGCAGTGTTCTCCGAGCTAGTTGATCGTATTCGCAGTAGGCTTGCCTCCTGGAGAGCTGCAACATTGAACTTGGCGGGGCGTGTTACCTTGGTTAAAGCGGTAATGTCCGCTATTCCGGTTTATCACATGCATAGCAACTGGCTTCCCTCCAATATTTGTGCTCAGTTGGATAAGATGAATAGGGACTTCTTGTGGGGAGACTCGGAGGGCACTAAAAGAGTGCATTTGGTTGGGTGGAACAAGCTAATTAGGAGAAAAGGAGATGGCGGATTGGCGATCAAGGAAACAAGACGAATGAATGTGGCTTTGCTTTCTAAAGTTGGGTGGAAAGTTGTCAAGAAGGAGCCGAGCTTGTGGTCAAGCATCTTCGAACAGAAATATTTGAAGGGCACAGAAATTCTGGATCATACGCCCCCTCCCAACGCCTC
Organism: Petrea volubilis; assembly: GCA_026212405.1. Lineage (NCBI taxonomy): Eukaryota > Viridiplantae > Streptophyta > Magnoliopsida > Lamiales > Verbenaceae > Petrea > Petrea volubilis. The sequence continues at coordinate 14,864,186 of CM047875.1, forward strand.
ATCGAGCTGGAAAGGTGTCGTTAAGAGCATCAAACGGGTGGAGGAGGGTATTGGGTGGAAGATTTGCAGCGGCAATAATGTTTCACTTTGGTTCGATCGATGGTTGAGTAGTGAAAAAGTTGGGTATCAGGTTAAAGGCGGAGTCCGGGATGATGAGGCCATGATGATGGTCTCGGATGTGCTAACGAGCCATGGAAATTGGGACCTTACGAAGATCAGGACCCCATTACCCGAGAGCATTAAAAAGGCGATCATGAGCATGCCGATACCTCTTAGACGTGAGCATGAAGATAAACGTATATGGAAGGGGGCTGCGAATGGGAAGTTCTCATGCAAAACGGCATACATCTGGCTTAGTATGAAGGAGACTAACGTGCTGCCGGCTACTCAAAATTGGAGCTGGATTTGGAGACTCCACTGTCCAGAAAAAATGAAAATGCTCCTCTGGTTGTGCAGCCATAGATCACTCATGACAAATTCTCTTAGATTCGACAGAGGGTTCTCGCAGTTTCAAGCATGCGTTCTTTGTCCAGGTTCCAGAGAAGACATACATCATATCTTTGTTCAATGCCCGAGAGCGAATCAGGTGTGGGAACACATTATTGAATCCACACAATGGGCTGTCTTCAAGGCTTTTCCAGAGCAGGATTGGGCTGAAAAATTTTTGAAGGCAAAGTTCAATAATATTGTGTTACCAAGCTGCCCATGGCACCATATTTTTTTGGCCACTATATGGACTCTATGGACTTCTCGTAATCATGGGATTTTTAAGGGAAGGTGGGAGCATTGGAAAAGTTTAATTAATGGAATCAAGAACCTGAGCATGGAGCTCGGTTCGGCATATCCGAAAACATCTTCGCTTATGAAGTCGCCCCGACCAAAAGTGAGATGGCAAAAACCGGATAAGGGGTGGTGCAAACTTAACACGGACGGGAGTGTTGTCCAAGAAGGAGAGTCGGCAGCAGCAGGAGGAATCTTGAGAGACGAACAGGGGAGATGGTTGATCGGCTTCTCCCTGAACTTGGGTAAAGTCTCGATTACAGTTGCGGAACTCCTCGGTCTGCGAGAGGGGCTTCGCCTGGCCTGGATGAGAAGAACCGAAAAGTTGCATATTGAAGTGGATTCAAATGTCGTCGTCAAGTTAATCTCGGATACCGAAACTGACGAGCACCCCTTGGAACATATTATTGAAGATTGCAGAGAGCTCCTAAGGATGCCTTGGACGGTTACTTTCAAACACGTGTATAGAGATGCTAATTCTTGTGCAGATTGTTTGGCTAAGCTTGGTCACTGTTCGGTTAAGAGCCGTGTGGTTTGGGATCAACCTCCCCAAGAGGTGATCACGTTTTTGGAGGATGATGTGGATAACTAAGCTGTGATAGCTTGTCTTGCTGACCAAAAAAAAAAAAAAAAAAGAAATAGCAAAAAGTTGGCATTCATTATAATCTATAATTAATCTGTGAGAGAGAGAGAGAGCATGTGAGACAAGAAGACATGAGAGAGAAACATACTCCATAGGATTAGTACATCGTCATAAAAACCTCCAATCCTTTTTAGTGGTACGTACCATTTGCAGTCAGATATCGTACCAAAAAAGTGTTTGATCAGATTTTTTTTTCACAATAATTTTATTTTTAAGCAATAAAAAGATAAATTCAAAGTTAAGACCTATAATAATGATAAAATTTGCTCTATGTATTGTGATCAAAAAACGAAAGATATGTTATAGCTGCAGTAAAATTAATTAATTGCGCTCCCTCAGAAAAGGAAAGATATGTTGAAGCTGCAGTAAACATAATTAATTGCGCTCCCTCGGAAAGGGAAAGATGTGTTATAGCTGCAGTAAAATTAATTAATTGCGCTCCCTCTGCTATTTTATAGTCTCATAATAATTAGACTATTTGATATGTAGATCAACATAATTAAAAAATTAAAAAAAATTGGCAAATTAAAAAAAAATAAAAATAAAAATTAAAAAAGGAAGGATACGGAATATAAATTAAATACCCCAACAAATAAAATACTCATGCATATCTGGGCCTATCATATACGTGTCTACACACACACACACTATTAACAAAGTCTTTAGGTGTATAACACCCTCTTTAATCTCTTTTGATATCTCAACTCTTATTTATATATTATTTATCCTCTTTCTTCTTCCACATGCTTTTATTTTATTTCCTTTTTTATTATCTCTCATATGTCAAGCAATTAAATCTGTTTTCGTGGTTTGGGCATAGCAATTAAATCTGAACCTCGTGAAAGGGAAAATAAAAAATCAAGCTCTAGTTGGACCATATCATGCATCAATTGTACTTATTATAATTTTATTTTTTAATTCAAACAACTAAACAAGCTTTATTTAATTAGCAAGTAACCCCCTCAAAAATTAAAATTAAGAGTACCATACTTTACCTTCCAAAACTTCTATTGATAGATCCACTAATTCGAATTTTAATTTGGATGCCATTACTATTTTGCTAGTAAATGACCCTTGAAACTTTTTAATTAATCACATACAGTAATTCCTGATTATTCATTTTATACTATCTATATCTAATTGTCTTTTGAATTTTTACATGATAATATAAATATTAGATATTTGATCAACATAATGGAATAACATGAGTTCTAATTAATCCAATTTACAAAAATATACTAATTCTATAGAACTGCATCATGCACAATTTCTTTTAGAGTGGCGATGAGTTCATGGAAAAGTTGGCTTACAACTAGGGACGTCAATGGAACGAATTTTAATTTTAATCTCAATCCATTCCAAGTACTATTCGAATTTTAATATATTCGATCGATTAAAATATTCGATAGATTAAATCCGATTATAAATATATATATATATATTAGTTATAACCATTCGATTCCGATATACTGACTGACTAATGATTCAAGGCCCAGCTAGTTTATGTCCAAACCTGATCAGTAGGTGGGATTTGGCGCAAACGTTTGTTTAATCAATTTGCACCAATTTTCTGGCCGTTGGCCCAATAGAGAAACCCAATCAGACTAGAATAAGTTCATACAATTTTCAACGGCCCATTAAAGTTTTTTGGTTAGAAGGAATAAAAGTAGCGAGCGTTAGGGCTGTCAATGCAGTTGATTTTAATCTGAATCCGATTAGTATCTTAGCATATTTGATTAAATAAAATATTCAATAAATCAAATTTATAATTCAAAATAAATGGATAAAATGTGAAATTAAGCAGTTTGATCGATTGACTGTCATCGAGAGCATTAACTAAAATTTTTTGCACTCTCTCCGAAAATTGCTTAACAAAATTATGATTGTGATTAGGGATTCAAACGAGCTGAGCCGAGCCGAGTCTTGACATTTTTTCTAAGCTCGAGCTCGACAAGTTGGAAAATTTCAAGCTCGACTTGGCTGAAACCTATGCTCGGCTCGGCTTGATTTGATCCGGTTGGCTTGTTTGGCTCGAGCTCAATCTATTCTCAAACCCACGACACAGAGCCACGGCAGTGCAGGAGAGGCGGCGACGGCGACGCGGATAAGGCTCTCTTTTCTATAACAGAAGAGATGAGGGAGTAGAAAGAGGGGTTCGAGAGAGATGATGGGGAGAAGAGAGACGAGAGAAAGAGACAGAGCCGAGAGAGATGACGGTGAGAAAGGAGACTCTCCAGTGAGAATCGAGAGAGAATATTGGGAAGAGAGATCAGAAGAAGAGAGCAAAAGAGATGATGGAGAGAGAAGACAATGGGGGGAAGAGATTTTGACCAAATCTTAAATTTGACTTTAAATTTTCATTTTCATTTTTTTGAAGTAATTTTTGTTTTGTATTATAATTATATATTTATATATTATATAAAATTAAATAATTATTAAAATATTACCGGCTTGCTAGTCTACGAACAAGAACTTCCGAGCTTGAGTTCGATTCGATAATTATACGAGCTCGGCTCGAGCTCGAATCATCGAATTTGAGCTCGAACATATGTTTTTTAGTTTAACGAGCCGGCTCGATTCGTTGGTATCCCTAATTGTGATATGTAAATTACACTTTACAAACTCTATATATATATATATATATATATATTTGAAGTACATATCATTCAATTATGGCTTAATTTGATTCATGATAATACATGATAATATAAATTTTAATCCAGTGAATCAACCATATTTGATTCATCATCTTGAGATGTACTGATATACTGCAATCCATGATCATATGATTGAATACATGTTTTTCATCAATATTGAGTCTCATTGGGGGGGGGGGGGAGGTGTAACTAAGGTAGGTGGGATTTATTTGTAGAAGATATTAATTATATATTTACTTTTTTTATCCCTCATGATATTTATTCCTGTGGTCTACATTTTTTTCCAATTTTAAAATGAAGGGCTGATGGGACATTTCAATTCAATACAATCTAATATCATGAATCAAATTTGTGGATTAATCCATAATATATTACCTAAAAGTGACAAATCAAATTGAGAGTATACCTCCAAAAATATAATTTAATACCATGAAATATATTTTTGGGAGTTGAATCCAATCCCCACAATCAAATGAAGCCTATATAAATTAATTATACAAATAACTCGGCGAGTACTAATCAAACTATTCCATCTTATCCAAATTATATCATTCACAAACCAAACCATTATATCACAAATAAACCAACAAATTACTATTAAAGTAGAACAATAAATTAATATTAAGGTATCACTTACAAACCAAACATGCTTTCACAAATAAACCAACAAATTACTATTAAAGTAGAGTAATAAATTACCATTAAGGTTGGAATAAAAACTCACACATGCAATAATAGGGAATGAAACTGAAGACCTTAAGAGTTCTGGGACCTCAACTTCGCCACCTGAGCTAGGTCTCATCGGCTATATAAGAATCAGTAGTGACAATATAAAAGATATTATCACTTAGTAATTAATATGCATTATTTGTATTAATTACAATATTGTCATTTAATTTTTGTAACTAATACTATAATTATTTGTAGTCAATCTAACTATCAAAAAATACATTTCGTCGGGCTAGACAAAATTCTCAATCAATTTTTTTATTCCAGCAAATTTTACGAAATAATTTTACTTTATATCATCGTAACTACCACCGAAGATCACCATCCATAATCTGGTATTTGCTGCAACCTTTTTTTTTTAATTAATTTCATGTATAACTTCTACATTATGGATTTGCGAAGAACATGTGAATTTCATTTTAAAATACCGCCGAAAACAATGCAATTGTGTCCTACTTTGATAAATAATGAATTTTGTTAAGCTAACTCGAAGGTATTTGTAATTTTTAAAACCACGTTAATTAATTTATAATTACGCTATACCTTAAGCGGTGTAAACGTAATTTGCCCCACAAGAAGAAAGGAACTCTGTTATTCAAGAGACGAGATAAGACACAAAAATTTAAGAATTTACTTGATATAAGATGTTATCATGGTAATTACGAAAAATAAAATTAAATCAACTTCTATAAGATCTATAAATGCCTTTTTAATATTTGATTTCGTGGTACAAACACCCTTTTGACTTTAAGTGAAATTTTGTAATGAAAAGCTAATTATTAGGGGGTAATGTATAATTCTTTTTACACTTGAACGAGTTTTACTTATGCTAAAGTACTTTATTATTCAAAGGCATCTTAAGGTTTCAGACTTGCCACCCCCCCCCCCCCAGCCCAGGCCAACTTGATTTTCCAATTACCACAAACAAAAAAAAAATGTGCCAAAAAGTGTATTCAAATACGCATTACTATTTCATTTTCAAAGTGGACCAAATCAACACATAAATTTTTGTCCAATGGACCCTTCGCATTTAATGAAAAAATAAAAAATAAATAAAACCACAGCCCATTTTTGTACCTTCTTATATAAATTTCTTTTGTTACGTTGTATTTTGAATTATTTTATTTTCACATTTGATTTATTGAAACTTTTTTTCGAACCAAAAACTTATCGAAATATTTACACGTGACTTATCGTTTGATGCTAATGTTGATTTTAAGGTTGAATGGAGAGGTTTGTATATTGAATATTGTCCATTTTTCGATGGGCTTTTTGGATCAAAATCAAGTTTCAGTTGGTAAAATGAAAAGTTGGATAGTTTAATTATGTGGAAAAATATAATATAATAAAAAAGAGTTTATACAAAAAAATATATAAAAAATATAAACATAATTAGGGAGTAAAGTATTTTTTTTCAAAAAAAAAAAAAAAGAACAAATATATACCAAAACAGTCATGGTACCCAAAAAAAACAAAAAAAAAATCATGCTTATTTTGAAAAGATTAAAATTTTGCTCCGACAAGGCTGACTCAGTTTGGACAAAAATTCTTTTACCGCGTCTGATCTAATTCAAACGTCACCGTTTTTGGTTTGAGTCGGAGCAGCCCCACTAAGAAAGCCCAAGAAAAGGTGGACCTTTTTAATCGGTCATTTTATTTAATTTTTTATTTAATATTTATTATTTTTTCTCCCTCCTATAAAGAGTAGTCAATGTGTCTTAAAATACAGCTGTTTTTCACCAAATTAAATAACAATGACAAACAACCTAACTAATAACCATTCTACCAATAAATGCATTTTATTTCACTCATCAATTTATTTTTTAAGTTCAATTTAGTCCTTGTCTATAGGGTTTGGATATAATGCGGCTAGATAAAGCCGTCAAACACTGTTGAAGAAAATTTTATTTAATATATATAATGTGATATTTCTGAAAATTTCTTCAATGATGCATTAATTATACTTTCTGTATGAAGTATCTCGATAAACTATTTTAAAGCAATAATTATAGTTTCTTTTTCATAACACTATAAAATATCGATAAATAATTGGGGTGCTCAATCATACCGTATTCTTAATTATTATCTAAATATTGGAAGTGTTACGATAATCTACCTATAATAACATTTTATGATATCTCAATAAGTATTTGTTATAGTAGCACAGATAAAATGTAGTTATATAACACCTTCAATTATGTAGGAACATATTTGATTTGAAATTTTAATTCTAAAATGTTAAATTTCAATCATATATAGAGTTCACAGTTAAGACATTTTGTACAAATTTGTTTGACTTGGTTGAAATTCTTAATTGAAAGTCATCCCTCGGGCCTCAACATCACTCTCAATGAGAGTTTGTTATAAGCCATTCTTGCGAACCATGATAAATCAAACACTTTTTTACATAGTTGAGGATAATGAAATACGTGCCACAAATAAGTGAATCAAACTCGACCTAACTCTTATCTCTTATATTCTATTCATGTTTTTTCTAATATTCGTTTGTATTGGTTTTGAGCGACTGTTTCACCTACTCTGCTTATTAAAAAAATATTAATGTTAACAACAAGGGAGATTATTAATTCATGTTTTGGTAATTAATTATGATTGAATTGAGTTTAGTACATCACTTTCAATATATATCAATTTTAATATTTAATTGATTAAGACTGTACGTATGAAAGATAATCCAATCACACGAGTCACGTTTACATTGTTACAAGTAGGATGTAACTAAACTCTATTTCAGTAAAAATTTCCTAATCATTAATTTTTGAGAAATTAGACCTAAAGAATGAATATTAAGTGTGTGTGTGTGTGTGTTTGGTTTTGACTAAATCAGAAATCTTTAAGTTTACCTTTGCATTAGGTATATGCTTATGTTTAAACTTAGAACTTAAGCTATATTTGACTAAATATACAAAAAGATATAGATATCCCTCAATCTTCCGTTGATCGTTTCAAGTAAAATAAAACTATTTGAATTATAATTTTTACTATGCATTCCCTTATTCCCTAAATTTAAATAGAAAACTTTTAAATTTAGAAGCAATTCACCCCGCTTCGATAGTTTTTAATGTTATTTTAAATATTTTCCTATGAAAAGCACTATGTTACATTTTATTTAGTTACATCTATAATTCATAAAGTACAAATAAAAAAAAATCCAAACTTTGACAATTTTTATACTCGAGCTCGACCCTAAGAATTTTAGAAAGTAAAGATTCACACCCCTTGAGTTCTTGTCCAAGTTCAGCTTGATTGGACTTATTACATGACTCATAAATATGTATGAGCTAGCAATTTATAAGTTTGAGTTTGAATTCAAAAGCAAATATTTTAATTATGTTGTTATGTTGGATCCACAAGTTCGACTTTAAAAAATGATGTATTATTTTATAATTATACGAAATAATTATGATCAAAGTTATAAAAATAAGTATAAAAAGTTCGAGCTTTGTGAATTGCCTCATAAATCTTTAAACAACAATTATTTGATTAGAGCTTAACTCAAAATTTATAAAATTCAAGTTCGAGCTTGACTCAAATTCAAACTTTTGTCGAACGAGCTCGTTACACAATGTGCATGCCCCTTGGTAGGATACATGCACATTGTAGCTATGCACACATAAAAGAACTTATAATGATAAGTTTAAATGTAATTATAATCTTTATTCTATTTCATTTTCAACTGGCTAAGAGAGTTGTTGGGCGCACGGACAACAAGAATCTTAGGGTTTATACATAGCCGGAAAAATATGTTATTAGTCAACCCTTTAACATAACCTCGTTAAAATAATTAATGATGTATTAAAACGTAATTTTCGCGTTAAACCACTTCACCAGAAGCAATTAATGATTCGATTCGTGGATAATTAGTTCGTTTGCTGAAACTCATTGACATGGGATATATATTATCAATAATTGAAGTGTCTTCGTCTCAATATTTAGAAACAGCGAAAAATCAGTTGTAAGTTGAATTTCTTGATTTTATTTATTTATTTATTTTATAACAATTAGTTGAACCACAGACACTTTCTTATTAAGGAAAAAAAAAATGATTTCGATAAATTAATAAAAAATTTATGTTAATTATCTTGGATTTTATTTATTATTGATACACGATGAAAGTTGCCTTAAATTTTAAAAATAAAAAGAATCAATAACTAATTATTTCAAGGGAATAAAAAATAAATTAATGATCAGTTAGGTTTGCAACTTGTGCTATTTTGTTTTTTATCAAAAATAAATAAATAAGTACATTGTTCTTTATTGAATACACATACATTTCATTAGTTTATTTCAATGGAAAAATGTTCTCAAAGTTTGGTTAAAGCAAAAAATATGACACCAAAGTCATTAAATATATTATCTATCTAGTCCCTCTTTATTTATTATTATTATTATTATTGCTATAATAGAATATATATTATGATTTTGAAAATTAATTTCGTTACAAATGCAATGAATATTGACAAATTCAAAGCCAAATCAGTACAAATAATATAGTATTTGGTTTGGTCCCTTTCGTTCTGATATTGACCTTCTAACCTGTCAGGTTTGAATTCTTAAACTGTTCTTCATTAAATAATAAAGTAATTAAATTAAATTAAATTAAATTTCTAAAAATTGTTAAACTGTTGAGCTACTGGAGAATTTTGTCATTTTAGTTATTTCGTGAAATATGGCCTTTGGGGACAAACCCCACGTGTATTGTTGTACTTTATACGTATAATATACGTAACAAGCTAATATACCATCTAAAATATATGTACACAATATTCTATCGAAAAAAGAAAAAAAAAATAGATACAACCGTTTATATTGATTTATTTATGTTTTTGACATTTTATTTGTTTTGTTGGTATTGGTTTATAGTATTATTGGTGCAATTTAGAGGAATAAAAAATCTAACCATTTTAACATGCTTAATGTTTAGGTTTATTCCCTAATAGAGAATTTGTTTTTGATAACTAACTCTTGTTATTAAGGAATATTACTTAAGCAAGACATTGATGTCCTTTTATATAACGAATAACACAAGTATGATTCATTAGTTTGTATATGTTAATTCACCCAATTAAAAGCCTGTTTGGATGGACTTAAAATAAAAGTACTTATCGAACAATACTTTTTATGGTACAGTTTTTTTAAAAGCCAAGTAATTCTGTATTTAATACAGTAATTAAAAGCCTGTTTGGGTGGACTTTTTCAAGAGAAAAAACACTTATTTTTTAAAAAAAAATTACTTCAGAAAAAAATTATTTTTAGATGGCCTTTTTTTAGAAGATACCCAATAATAGATTCAAATAAACACACATTTTAAAGAACTTTTAATTACTGTATTCAAATATAAAACTGCTTGATTAAAAAAAAATGGGTATATTATAAAAAGTACCCTTCTGAGGTGCACTATTTTTTAAGTCCATCTAAATGGGTCCTAAAAGTGCTGTAAAAGGTCCTTTTTTTTTTTAAGCGACTACAGGGTAACTTTTGACAAAATCCCTTTTTGACTCTTTTTTTTTGGCATATGTTTTTTTTAAAAAAAAAGTCCATCCAAATATAATTTTTTTAAACTTTACAAAGCTCATTCAAACGAACTCTAACGCTAATTAAAATATTATTTTACACAAAGTCATTCATCTAACCACCTGATACAGTGTCTAATACGAAATACATGCGAATTTGATTCATACTATTATAAATGGTATAGATGACCCCCCTTTTTTCCTAATAAGAAGATAGTATAGATTACACTTACTTGTTATTAATAAGAGTGATTAAATAATTATGAACTTATTTACAATAAAAAAACTAATAAATTTAATTATATATATCAAAGGTAACAATTCAACACTTTATGCAGAAAAATTATCAGCCGGGCTTTTCAACTGAAATGGACATTTTATGGGCACGTTTTCTTGAAATGGGCCCAAAACATCTATTAGGTGTAGCTCATTTAATATAACGCATTAGATGGTTTAGACTTGATGTTGTGCAATAAGAGTGTTAAAGAAAACCAAAATCGTACGAACTAATCAAAATTTTATTAAAAAAAAAATTCAAACTTAATCGAATTGAATCAAGTATCTTTGTTCAATTTTCAGTTATTGCCTTATTGGTTTTATACATAAGAGTCTGTTTGGAGGAGTTTAAAAAAATACATTTGAATCGTGTTTTTTATAGTAATTTTTATAAGGTCAAAAAAATTGGGTGTTTAAATATAATATTCAAAATATTTTATTTAAAGGTAATTTGAGGATAACTTATATAGTTATATATATAATAAAAAAAAAACCCCCATTTTTCGGACCTTTTTTTCCTATTTTTTTAAAAAGACCTATTCAAATACAATTTAATGCTACATAAATATGAGACGTTCTTATTGAATCAAAAATATTTAACATTATTAGAATTCTCGTTCGTGAGCATTCAAAAAATCATTTTGATGCTAAATTTTCCAACTATTTTTTTCAAATCAATAATTCCCTCAAAAAAAAAAGAAAAAGAAAAGAAAGTTTGATCAGGCCTTTTCACAATAATCTAATTTTTAAGCATAAGAAGACAAATTCAAAGTTGAGTCATATAATAATAAGTGCGCTATGATACAACTACATAAGTACACTATTTAATGTGTAGATCAACATAATTAAAAATAATAATAACAAATTCGAAAATATAAATATAAAATAAAAACAATAATTAAAAAAATGAAGGATACGTAACACAAGTTAAATACCCCAAAATCCACCAATAAAATACTTATATACGTGTACCTGGGCCTATCATATACGTGTGTGTGTATATATATATCCATCCACGTTTAAACCCTAGTTTTCATCTATCCATGTTCAAGCAGCAAATATTAAAATATTATTATTATTATTAGTATAGAGTATTATTATTATTATTATTGTATGATATATAATAATTCATATATAACCCAAAACAAGCAGAGATTCACCGAGGTAATTCTTTGAAGCTTTTCGATTTTAGTTGCATATTGCGGTATTCCGACTTCTTCTTTTGTATTTTTTTGGAAGTTAATTACACTTTGTCATCCGAATTATTTATGTTTTTATATTTTATATTCCGTAGGAAAGCCGTAGGTACTTTTGCCGTCGATATCCCGTAGATAATCTGTTGGTGAATCAGGATCAAAGTTTCCATTGGTTTTCTGTTGGTAATTCCCTAGCAAAAGCTTACCGGACAACATTTTTTCTAATGGAATCCTTTCCGTAGGCTTTCCGTCAATTTTTCCGTTGGAAAATATAAAAACCGACAGATTCTATAAGTTTTTCGTAGGAAAATTCTGTAGGCTTTCCGTAGGAAAATTTCGTAGATTTTCGACTGTTTTCTTATAGTTTCTCTACGATTTCTTGCTTCCCAATCCAAAAAAACCCTCTCTCTCTCTCTCTCTCTCTCTCTCTCTCATACCTAAACTCAAAAATGTCACCAAAGATCAAATCGATCGACCCCTACAATGTCTACAGTGATCTTTTTCCTTGTTCCCATAACTGCGCTCGACCACTAACGGTGTTCAAAGTGTGCGGGGTTGATTTCGGCATGGCCAAAGTATGGCTCGGAGGACGTCAATGCTAATTCTATATCTTGGTACGCTATCTCGACGTGGAGGACATCAATGCTGAGAGCACAAAAGAAGTAACGGACTTCATGAATGCCGGGTCTGTTTCCAAAGAAGATGTGGATACCCAGCTATATGTATTCATCTTTTCCTTTTTCTATTTGTAATATTTGTGCCCACGTTATAACGCTTGCTTCTAAGTTACAAATAATTTCAACTTTGTGGTTGCAGATATTAAGGAAGCAAGAGCGTTGTTCCGCCGTTACCATCCGTGGTAGGGCGTTTAATTCGACTCTTCAGACCTCCCTCTCTCTCCCCAACAGAACTTATGTGGCTTCTTATTAGGGTCCTTGTAATTAACAATGTTTCTTGGATATGGAAAAGTAACTTGGGAGTCTGATGGAATTTAGTCCGGAACAACAATATGGCAGACAATGCATGAATGAAAGTGTAGGGGGGCAATGCCTTTTATTTAATGCCGGTAAGATCTGATCTAATTTTGTTCATTTCATTTGCGTGTGAGCTTAATATTTTTAAGTTAAGAGCATTATTTATGAGTCAAAAATGTGTGAGTATTACACTCATTCAAATTAAACTGAAAAGAAGAGTATCGCGGCTATATTCATT
>CM047875.1:14877709-14980209 GCA_026212405.1 Petrea volubilis
TTCGTAGGGGTTGACGATGACGCCGCTATGCGTTCTCGGAGCTCGTGCACTAGGCTCGACAGATTCGCCATTCGATCATACCCAAGCCCACAGCCTCAGTGTTCTGTCAGTGCTTGTGTTAGCGTCTAGAGTGAGAGAGAGAGAGAGAGAGAGAGAGAGAGGGAGGGGCGTCTGGATATCGTTTCCCTCCTATTTCGAATTGTTGAGAAAATTTATTCTCGAACTTTTTTTCTTTCTTTTGTTTTTTGACGGTCGGTTTAATATAATTTTTATATTCTTTTTCAAAAAAAATATACAGTTTTTATATTATTACATTTTAAACAAATTTTCTGTTCACTTACCATAAATTTAATACGTACACATATATGTATGTGTATATATATTCATGTATAAAATTTAATTGATATTTTTTATTTTATATTACCAAAATTCATATAAATTAATTTAACTCTAACGTATTTTAATTTACATGCATTAAATTTGCTCAAAAACAGTGGGTGTGGTTTTAATATATCAATTGGGAGTTTCTAAAAATATCACGATAATATAAGGTGAGTTGTTTATAATATTTTGCAAGGTTTATTTGATAGTGAGGATTTTTTAGCTACTTATTCTTTAGGGTTAAGAAAATTTAAAATTATTAAAATATAGCGATTTTTAACTAATTAAGGGAGAAGAGATCGCTATATTTTGCAATCAAACTAAATAAAAGTAACATGGCTTAAATTATGGGATAATAACTTTTAACTAATTAAGGAGTATTAACATCTCTAGCGTGCAAAATAAATAAATATATGTATATATATATATATATATATATATGTGATCAAACCATGTGCTTTAAACTTCGATAAGTAAATTATAAATGTTTGCTAACTATTCCATGTGAACACAAACTTTGTAGTTTTTATTAAATTTATAATAAGTACAAAAGTAAAATATGATTAAAAATATTAAATACCGTGACATGCGTGGAAAAAAAAGATTAATTGATGAAGTAAAAAGTAACTTAAAAAACAAAACATTGAATTGCGGCAAGAGAGAGCGAGAGAGAGAGAGAGAGAAAATAGGAGAGAGAGTATATAAAATATAATGACAAATCAAAGTTGCTGGTGGACAAAAGCAGTCGTGTATGATTTGTAAACTTTAGCAAATAATAAGGTGGAGGCCTCATAAAAGTTTATTTATTATTTGATAATAAATTATTGCAATAGAGCATAAATGTATAAGTCGATTTATATATATATATATATATAGCAAACGATGACAGATTAATTATTTTATATATATTTCATGTATTATTCAATCTAATACAAGTCTTTCCCTTAATCCCTTCATAGTATTTAAAAGCTCGTTTGGATTGTTTTTTTTTTTTCCAGAGAAAATACACTTATTTTTTGAAAAGAAAAAAAAATACATTCAAACAAAAAAAAAATAGAAGCCAGAAAAAAAGCTAAAAAGGATATTTTTTTTTTTATAAAAAAAGCTACCTCATAATAGCTTCAAATAAAAACTACCTTCTAAACCACTTTTAACTATTGCATCAAAAAATAAAACAGCATTAATTAGACTTATTTCACAGTAATTTTATTTTTAAGTACTACATTAAACAAAACTACTTTGTCATAAATTGAAAAAAAAAAAAGTTTGATCAAACTTATTTCACAATAATTTTATTTTTAAGCAATAAGAATATAAATTCAAAGTTAAGACCTACAAACACACATGTCGAAATGTTTAGTTCTATAAATAGAAGTAATTGACATTTTAGAAAGAAATGAGATAGGCAAATTAGGTGACTATTCATCCTAACGTAAGCAAAATACCCAAAGTAAACAAGAAATATTAAAAATTGAAATATGAGAGAAGATAGAAGAAAGAAAAAGAGTAAATGAAAAATGTAATAAGAAAGAGTGGGAAAAAAATTAAACAAGACACTTGTTACAAATAGGAAGCATATTAAACCAACTGAAAGAGCGGTAAGCTGATGAACATGAAATTGATGGGAAAATTGACAAAAGGAATAAAGCGAAGGCAGCCGAAATACGCCCCCCTCATTAAGACACATTCAAAAAAATAATATTATATCTTCTCCTCAACATACTAATGTGTATTCTTTGACAATTAAAATAAAAAAGAGAATTTTAAAAAAAAAAATTGTATAAGTATTTCATTTTCCATATCCGTGTTAAATCTTTTTATTCACTCATCAATAAAACAAGGAAAGAGAAACGCTTATAATATGGAAATTTTTTTGAAAATTCTCTTCCTTATTTAAATAGTATTATATTGTAGAAAAGAATCTAGACTATAATTTAATTCATCTAGAGTGTTCACAATTAAGGAGAGAGAATAACCCTATAAGAGAGACACTACAAAAAAACAGGCAAAAACCAACGGAATTTTCCTATGGAAAACCTATGAAAAAAATCCCTTGCAAATACCAACGGAAATCCTCGGAAAGCCTACGGAAGTTGGTGATATGAAATTTCATTGGTAATCTATTGGTAATCCGTAGGAAAATTTGCCATGAAAATGGCGAGAGAAATAGTGCCATTTTTACCAAAGGATTACCGAGGGAATTTTCCCTTAGTAATCTCGTTTAAAATTTATCAAGGGATTTTTCCCTTGGTAATCTCCTTTAATAAATTTTTCGAGGAAAAACCAAGGAAATTTTTCCTTGGTAATCACGTTCAAAAATTTTTGAGGGATTGCCAACGGATTTTTCCCTTGATAATTTTATTTAATTTGTTAGCGAGAAAAAATCGAGGGAATATTCATTTGGTAATCTCTTTCAAAATTAACCAAGGGATTACCAAGGAATTTTTTTCCTTGGTAATCTCCTTTAATAAATTTTCCGAGAGAAAACCAAGGGAATTTTCCCTTGATAATCACGTTCAAAATTTTTCGAGATTCCCAACGGATTTTTCCCTTGATAATCTCCTTTAATAAATTTTTCGAGGGAAAACCGAGAGAATATTTTCTTGGTAATCTTGTTCAAAATTTACCAAGGGATTCCTAAGGGAATTTTCCCTTGGTAATCGCCTTTAATAAATTTCCCGAGCGAAAACCAAATGAATTTTCCCTCGGTAATCTCATTCAAAATTTACCAAGGGATCTCCTTTAATAAATTTCCCGAGGGAAAACCAACTGAATATTCCATTGGTAATCTTGTTCAAAATTTACCAAGGGATTTTCCCCTTGGTGAGCCTTTAATAAATTCCCCGAGGGAAAACCAAGGGAATTTTTCCTTGGTAATCGCGTTCAAAATTTTTCAAGGGATTCCCAGCGGATTTTTTCCTTGATAATTTTCTTTAAAAATTTAGCGAGGGAATATTCCCTTGGTAATCTCGTTCAAAATTTACCAAGAGAATCCCAATGGAATTTTTCCTTGATAATCTCCTTTAATAAATTTTCCTAGGTAACACCAAGGGAATATTCCCTTGGTAATCTCATTCAAAATTTACCAAGGGATTACCGAGGGATTTTTCCCTTGGTAATATTTTTTAACAATTTTTTTTAATTGATTTTTTTTTTATGATTTTGTAATGATGAAAACGTATTTTTTACATACTCCTAATATTTCCTTTTTACTCTCATTACTCCCTCTATCTCTCTCTCTCTTAAATGATGAATACGTATTTTGTATTTACTCCTAATATTTCTTTTTGAACACTATGTAGGATTTAATTATATGAATCTATTGTTAAATATTATTCTAGCCATTGTAAAAGTTTTGAATTTATGTATGATCCAAATATAATTTTAATTTTTAAAAATTCATTTTTTACAAAATTCTATATGTAAATTAACACATATCCTTATTAATATTATAATTTATACTATCTTTATAATTTATTAATATTATAATTTATACATATCTTTATTATAATTAATTTGTCTCTCTCCTCTCATTACTCATATTTAATCTCCCTCTTCTCGATTGAAATAAGAGAATATTTTCAGCAATTTAAAAAATAATATTAAATCAATTGAATTTAATAGAAATTAAAATATTTGAATATTATTTGTAATTATTAAAAAATAGATTAATGAGTTGGTCTTGAAATTAGTTTAGTGGCAAAGCATTACATTTCCATCCAAAAGGTCATAGGTTCAATATATCATCAAAACAAATGGCAATGTATGTCGTTATAACAAATTTGTCCTGAAAAAATTCATGTATCATCAACATAAATCTAAAAATACAATTAAATTCAACTTTTAAAAGATGTATGAACAATTACTTTTTTAACATTCTTTTTTTGCTAAATTCTATATGTAAATACATATGTAGATGGTACATGTGTTATTTAAAACAATATAAATAATATTTACAAATGTAGAATGTATATTTGATATTTAAAACAATACAAATAATATATTAAAAAATTAAAATAAGTTAACAGAATAAGAACATGTAATAAGTATAAAACAAAATAATATATTAATAAATTAAAATAAGCATAATCAAACAAATATGTAATAAGTATAAAACAAATCAAAACATGTCACAAGTTCTTGCAATAGCTTGGTGGTTGAGGGCTTGACAAACAAGCCTGAGGTCACGAGTTTAAATCCCCTTAGTTGCAAAAATTTGCAAATTATGGGGGCACTATTCCAGTGATGATGACAGCTGCAGGGGCCCGTCAAGTGGTGACGGCAACGACGGCGGCAGGGTTCAAGGCGGCGGCGAAGACAGCCCGATCGGTGGCGGGGCTGTGGGGGCCCGCCAAGTGGTGACGGCAGCGACAGCGGCATGGTCCGTGGCGGCAGCGGAGACAGCCCGACCGATGGCGGTGCTCCGGTGGTCTGGATTTATTACCAACGGAAAATCAACGGAATTCCGTTGGTTTTCCGTTGGCAATCCGTTGGTAATCCGTAGGAAACTATCTAGCAAAATTCCCTAGCTTTTCCGTAGGTAAGCCGTAGGTGCTATTTCCGTTGATTTTTCGTAGGTAATCTGTAGTTGAATTAGGGTCGAAGTTTTCGTTGGTTTTCCGTAGGTAATCCATTGGCACATCATGATCGAAGTTTCTGTTGGTTTTCTGTAGGTAATCCGTTGGCGAATCATGATCGAAGTTTCCATTGGTAATTCCCTAGCAAAAGCTTGCCGACGGCACTTTTTTTGAGGGAATCCATTTTCCATTGATTTTCCGTGGGTAATCTGTAGGTGAATCAGGGTCGAAGTTTTCGTTAGTTTTCCGTAGGTAATCCGTTGGCGAATCATGATCGAAGTTTCCGTTGATTTTCCGTAGATAATCCATTGGCGAATCATGATCGAAGTTTCCGTTGGTAATTTCCTAGCAAAAGCTTGCCGGCGACACTTTTTCTGAGGGAATCCATTCCGTAGGTTTTCCGTAGGAAAATTCCGTAGGTTTTTGGCTGTTTTCTTGTAGTGACAGAGAGAGCATGTGAGACAAAAAGGACACGAGAGAGAAACGTCCTCCATAGTACATCGTCAGAAAAACCTTCGTCTTTTGTAGTGGGGTGGCTATGTACCATTTACGATCGTCCTTTTTAACAGATTTCGTATCCAAAAAAAAAAATCCTTAATTTCATTAATATTTTCTTGATAGAACTATTTAGGCATTCTTCGTTTCTCTTCCACATTCTCGTGTTTGCTCAGTTTCTTTCTCCCTACTCAACCTAATTCTCTCTCTCTCTCTCTCTCTCTATATATATATATATATATATATATATATCAAATATGTCTTTGCTTATAAGATCGCATGATCCCTATCTTTCAGATACATCAGATTCATGTTTACATGAGTGTGTGTGTCCCCTAAAAATTTTTGGGGGTCGGTTTGCATATGCGAGGATCGGCCGTTTCGACACACAATTTCAAATGAGATATGAGAACCTCGAAAATTTTGACGAGGAGGATTGGGAGGTTGTCGGCTTGGAGATCACTACAAGAAAACAACCAAATACCTACGGAAAACCTACGGAATTTATGTTTTCCAACGGAAAACCTACGGAATGGATTTCCTCAGAAAAAATGTCGTCGGTAAGCTTTTGCTAGGGAATTACCAACGGAAAACCAACGGAAACTTCGATCATGACTCGCCAACGGATTACCTACGGAAAACCAACGGAAACTTTGATTATGATTTGCCAACGGATTACCTACGGAAAACCAACGGAAACTTCTACCTGATTCACCTACGGATTACCTACATAAAATCAACGGAAAAAGCACCTACAACAAACCTATGGAATTTTGTTAGATAGTTTCCTACGGATTACCAACGGATTGCCAACGGAAAACCAACGAAAAATTCCGTTGGTTTTCCGTCGTTAATACATCTAGACCGCCGGAGCACCGCCACCGGTCGGGCTATCTCCGCCGCCGCCGCGGACGTCACCACTTGGCGGGCCCCCACAACCGTCATCATCACTAGAATAGTGCCCCCATAATTTACAAATTTTTGCAACTAAGGGGATTTGAACTCGTGACCTCAGGCTTGTTTGTCAATCCCTCAACCACCAAGCTATTGCAAGAACTTGTGACATGTTTTGTTTTGTTTTATACTTATTATATATTTTTTTGATTATTCTCATTTTAATTTATTAATATATTAGTTTGTTTTATACTCATTACATATTCTTATTTTGTTAACTTATTTTAATTTTTTAATATATTATTGGTAAAATATTATTTGTATTGTTTTAAATATCAAATATACATTCTACATTTGTAAATATTATTTATATTGTTTTAAATAACAAATGTACCATCTACATAGGTATTTACATATAGAATTTAGCAAAACAAGAATTTTAAAAAAGTAATTGTTCATACATTTTTTAAAAGTTGAATTTATTTGTAGTTTTAGATTTATTTTGATGATACATGAATCTTTCCAGGAAAAATTTGTTATAAAGACATACATTGCCATTTATTTTGATGAAACATTGAATTTATGACCTCTTGGATAGAAATGTAATGCTTTGCCACTAAACTAATTTCAAGACCAACTCATTAATATATTTTTTTAATAATTACAAATAATATTCAAATATTTTAATTTCTATTAAATTCAATTTATTTAATATTATTTTATGAATTGCTGAAAAAATTATCTTAATTCAATCAAGAAGAGGGAGATTAAATATGAGTAATGAGAGGAGAGAGATAAATTAATTATAATAAAGATATGTATAAATTATAATGTTAATAAATTATAAAGATAGTATAAATTATAATATCAATAAGGATATATGTTAATTTACATATAGAATTTTGTAAGGGATTTATTAAAGTTGATTACCAAGGGAAAAATCCGTTGGAAATCCCTTGGAATATTTTGAATGAGATTACCAAGGGAAAATTCCCTTGGTATTCCGTCGGGACGTTATTAAAGGCTATTACCAAGGGAAAAATCCCTTGGGAATCCCTTGGTAATTTTTGAACAAGATTACCGAGGGAATTTTCCCTTGGTTTTCCGTCGGCAAATTTAAAAAAAAAAATTACCAAGGAAATATCCGTTGGGAATCCCTCGGAAAATTTTGAATGAGATTACCTAGGGAAAATTCCGTTGGTTTTCCGTCAGGAATTTATTAAAAAAAATACCAAGGGAAATATCCGTTGGGAATCCCTCGGAAAATCTTGAACGAGATTACCTAGGGAAAATTCCGTTGGTTTTCGTCGGGAATTTATTAAAAAACATTACCAAGGGAAATATCCGTTGGGAATCCCTCGGAAAATCTCGAATGTGATTACCTAGGGAAAATTCCATTGGTTTCCCGTCGGGAATTTATTAAAAAAAATTACCAAGGGAAATATCCGTTGGGAGTCCCTCGGAAAATCTTGAACGAGATTACTTAGGGAAAATTCCGTTGGTTTTCCGTCGGGAATTTATTAAAAAAAATTACCAAGGGAAATATCCGTTGGGAATCCCTCGGAAAATCTTGAACGAGATTACCTAGGAAAAATTCCGTTGGTTTTCCGTTGGAAATTTAGTAAAGACGATTACCAAGGGAAAATTCCCTTGGGATTCCCTTGGTAAAATGGCGCTACTTCTCCCGCCATTTTCATGGCAAATTTTCCTATGGAGTACCAACGGATTACCAATGGAATTGCATGTTACCAACTTCTGTAGGCTTTCCGTAGGATTTCCGTTGGTATTTGTAAGGGATTTTTTCTGTAGGATTTCCGTAGGAAAAATTCCGTAGGTTTTTGCCTGTTTTCTTGTAGTGGATGTATGTGGTGGATCATAATTTTGAGAAATATGAGTGTACCACTGATGACACTAACCCCGAGTATTTGTACGCTCTGTTGAATGTCGAAAAATTGCATGAAGTCTTGTACAGTTTGGATGTTGAAACAGAGACGGTCACAATGACCTCCGGCAATGTCGATGATGAAAATGGTGGCTCTTGAGTTTTAACTTTCTGGACCAAGGTAATTGTTTAGTTTCATGAATGGTTGTGGTTCAATGTTCTTTTTCTAAGCTTGTTTATGTCTTTTCTGTAAGATATGCATCTGCATGCTATACACACACATGCACATGTCGAAATGTTTAGTTCTATAAATAGAAGTAATTAACATTTTAGAAAGAAATCAGATATGCAATTTCGAGTGCCTATTTTGTGTTAAGATAAGCCTTTGTCGAAAATTTTGATAAGCATGAATTTAATGTTTTAATGCTGAGTTCTGCTAATCTAAGAGAAGCTGTCAGATTCATAGTTACAGACTACAAAATTAATGTCTATATAACTTGGTACTCCAAATTTTTACAATTAATACGAAACCTCTATTCAACTCTTAAGATCTCAAAATCGACACCTCTGACCCTAACTTTGGAGAAAATAACACTTTGGAGTATTCAACTAACAAAAAACACTTAAAATTTAGTGCAAAGCTAGTCTAATATTGCATTTCTTTTTTCCTTTTTCTTACTCTCTCTGTTTTTCCTTTTCTTTTGTTTGTTGGCAGATGTGGGATATACACAAATGTTTTTATATTATATGTATTGCACAATATACAGTGCCAAATCGTGTACACTTAGTGAATATACAAAATTAAATGAGATATGGTTAATAGTGTGGAATTAAATATTTGTTAATATTTTATGTGAATATAAAATTTTAAGTATTTGTTCACTAATATATGATCGTATTAAGTCCATTTGTATTATTTATGGTTTTGTGATTTAATTTACTATCATGCGTAGGGTAAATACTTTATACATTGATTGTCATATGTTTACCCCGTACCAGAGGCCACTGACAATTTCTTTTCATATTTATCTTTACGCATAAATATTTCATAGGACACAACAAAACCATAAGGCACACAAATAGCTAGTCTAAGGATGTTTGTTTGTTTTTGTTCCCTCACTTTTGCACAGTTGGTATTGGAATAATATGTTAAACTAAAGTTTAGAATCATGTTTTTATTTTTCATGAAGATAACCAGCAAAGAACAGCAACAGTCCCCTATATGTGTTGTGACCAACCCAATTGGGCTGATCAATTCGGTATATTTTCACTCCACTACGAGCTTGGAAGTCAGTGGACCTTAGAAGTCAAGTTTGATTTTAAACACTTCCACATGCTTCTCAACTACTGTGGTTTTGGCGATGATGGGCAAGATGGTACTCATCTCTAACTATTTGCATCTCTATGAGTTGTTCATGTTGTTTGCTGAATTAAATATAGGTTTCAAAATATATTTGTGCAGTTTATGTTATCTTTGCCAGTGAGACAATGACTTTTTACCTACTCGAACATGCTTCTAGGACTTACAACAAGCTTAGTTGAATTTTATAGATTTATCCCATCTTTTTGCTTGTAACTGTGTCCGTTTTCAGGTCATTGACTATACATATGATAGCTCCTATGGTCTGAACTATCCGCTCATAGTTACGCTCAACTTTCGTAACAATGCACGTGTCTCGATTTGGGATGCTATTCAGGCCTTTAACAAAGGCGACCCTGCGATGTTTATTTTTGCAGAAAACAGAATTCCATTCCTCCAGTTAGTGGTTCCAAAGGTTGGACGCATAGATTATCCTTTGGGGATAGTACCTATTACTTGAATCATATGCTAATAGCAAACGACTAATGTTAATGACTAAACATGATCATAGCACGCCACTTTACAGTGACCTTTGTACTTGTTTGCTTCTAGCTTAGTGTCTGCATATTACTTTCTTCTCTATCTGTTTAACAAGAAAGGTGGGTTATCTATCATTGAATCAGGCTTTCGTTTCTTGATATCTTGTGTCATGGAGTTTGTCAGTACGTTTTTAAGCTTTGTTGGGCATTTGGATGATTTATATTAGGCCAAGAAGGTGACAAATTTGGGCTCAATTGAATTTACAGCTGTGAATGGAGTGGATTTTAATCAAAACTCAATTCAAATTCAAGTCAAATTTTAGCATATTCGATTTATCAAAAGTATCCAAGAAAAAAAATTAGGGATTCCTTGGTTAGATGACAAGGATGAGACCCGTGACGAAATAGGTCATGGGTTCAATTTTCATATATGTGGACTTTGTTTTGTTGTATAATAGTTTAATTCTTCTACTATGTAGTAATTTAGTTATTTGTATTATTTGATAATTCTTGTATTGGATAATAGTGATTATGATATTGATATGGAATCGTACTATTTAAAAAAATATATGGAAAAAAAAACAAAAAACAAGGATATGCTTCTGACTTTGTCTTACAAAGTAAGATTCTTAATTACAAATTTAATTAGAGCCACATCATCTAATGCAAACAGAGACTACCATGGGACGCAAAGAAGAGGGCCTTCTTAGGTAGATTTTAAAGTTTCAAGGGAGTGTTCACAGCAATCAGAGATGCTTGTTTTTGTAGTAGTAAGGAGAGAGAGAGAAAAAAAAAGAGAGAGATGATAAAATTTATAATTTAACTATTCCAGAAAAATAAATAAATTTAACTAACTAACTAACTAACTATCTATATATATATATATATATATATATCCAAATGGGTAGGTAATTCACTATTAGTAAATCTATCAAGTAATTAGTGTCGGTGCGACTGAACTCATTACGAGTTAAAAAATTTCTTGGTGTAGTTAGTTTAATTGAAGAAAGAACATAATATTAGGATGATGTTATGTAAAAATTTGCAACCGAAATTTTGAGGGGCAAGGGAGCTAATACGCGTCTTTGATGAAAAAAAACATAAGCAACTCTTTTGCTCAATACTTTTACTCTCCAGATATGATAGTTTGTCGATACAAATCAATCCATTCTACAAAAATCACAAATGGGATCTACCCAAAAGAATGCCTGGACAAACCAATAACACCTCTACTCAAGACAAAAACCAACTGCATCATAGTAGAGAGGAGATGAAATGAAAAAAATCTTTTAATGATTTTTTCGATTTTTTGTTTCAATGATCAGGGACAAAATTATGAGCGACTAACAGGGACAGCTGCCCCTTCAAGCCTATAATAAGTTACATTATTAATATACTTCTTATTAAAGTTTAAATTTTTCCCCCTTAAAACGAACAAACTCCGATTTATATTTGTGAAGTTCCAATTTTGTCCCCCCAAAATTACCTCCACAGATCAAAATGCCCCAACTATGCAGTTCTTTAAGCCGAAGAAAAACTAGAAATCTCTCAGTCGCCTGGAGGGTGAGACCACATAGGAGGCATCCTGTTGGAGTTGATATGAGGCATTGCGCGAACGTTTATGTCGAGGGGGTATAATCGGTATTCTATGTCGAGCTCTTTGAAAATCTTAATCAATTCTTCGATCAGAAGGGCTCTCCTTCTAAACTTCTCTCCAACTGTTTTGGTAATTCATTCGGTGTCTCAACCATACTGATAGTCTCAGGGTGCTAATATTATCAAAATCCATCAGCATTATCGTGGGTGAGGGGTACCAATGGTCACTCCTATTCTCGATGTAACTGCAACGGCACAAACGAGTGAGAAGGAGGTTGATAAGGGTAGTCGTCCCCTTTCAACTTTATTTAAAACAATGCAAAAAGAATACTGAAATCAACTGTATTTTTTTTTTCATTGCATTTACCTTGTTATTCTTTGCTTCATGAGAGCAATCTTCTCTGCTGGTGTAGCAATATGGACTGTAAATTCAACCGCATCGCCCATATCAGGACTGCGATAAAAGTTACCAATAGGCCTCGCGGCAAGAGTCACATTCGGATACATTATCTTCTGATTGTCATATCTCAGAAATATGGTAGTCAAGATGTTCATTTCTTCCACAATCATCTGAAAATTTACCAATAATAAGGAATGATCAGACTACAAATATATAAATAAGAAATGGGATAATTACCCACACCCTCTTGAATTTAGGTGAAATTACAAATAACCCTCTATTATTTCGAAAATTACTAATACCCCATGACATATATCAATGTTTACAAAAAAACACGATGTCGTTAGTCAATTGCCCAAAATGCCCTCAGTCAATTTCTCCATTATTTTTTGAGAACCGAAATACCTTTATTTATTGTAAAGTTTTGAAACTTGAAGGGTGCTTATTGTAAGTTTTCAAGTTAAATAAGAGTATATCTAAAATATTTTTGAAAAAAAAACACACAATAATGGGCCGTGCTCTCCGGCAGGTTATTTTGGTGGGATTTGTAAGGTTCTTTGAGCTAATCAGAGTGAGCAATACGTTGGTGTAGTTCATTTTGGGATAGAGCTAATAGTGGTGGAGTAATTGGGGGAAAGAGATATAATGACGGGTTAGGGTTCAATGTAAGTTTTGTTCAATTAAATCCAAACGGGATGAAACGTTGAAAAAAATTGTTGAGGGGTTTTGACTGGCTTGGGGAGGGAAAAAAATCAATATGTAGCTTCACCATCTGGGTGGGGGCGATACGGCGGCGATGCGAGGTATTGTTCATGTCTAACATAAGAGGGAGTTATTTATAATATTACTTAAATTTAGGAGAAGTGAGGGGCAATTCTACTTTACAAATATCTATGGGTAAAAAGGATATTGCAATCTCTTGGTCTGATTTAGCAACAAGGGAAAAAAAACTCAGGGAGTATTAGTAATTTTCAAAACAAGAGTGGGTTCTTTATAATTTTGCCTAAACTCAAACTCAAGGGAAGGTGATCGTAATTATCCCATAAGAAATAACATGAAAAGATCATAAGGGATCAATAGATTTCCTAACTGTACCTGGACTCCATCAACCTCGCATCGATCCCCCACATCGAAAGGATGCATAACGAATACAAATATGATGGCTTCGAATATTGTCTTGCACGTGTTTCCAAAGATAAACGTAACGACCACAATCTGAGAGCTGATGTAGAGCAAAAACTTGCTTGTCGCGATTTCAAGAATGACTAGCCAGATGACGAATATGATGACACCAACTATGATGTTAACCATCCTGTGGAGCTTGTTAACTGCTGTTTTTGTATCGTTTAGAGTCAAGGCGAGAGCTCTTCGTTCCAGAAAGGCATTAACCTGCAGAAAATCAGACAGAGACACATGGTATGAACATAGTATCATATGACTTGCAAAACAATTGTATCCTTGGTCCCTGTCGTATCTCTTACCACCCAATTTTTCAAGGATGCTTTGTTGATCTTCTGACTTTCACCTGTTCCTTCAATAGCATCAAAGGTTTTCAAAGCTTCTTCTTCTTCTAAAAAAGTCATAAGATCCTCGAGGTAGATGAACCTGCGAAGATAGCAAACATTTTTGTCCTCAATGATCTTAAAGCCCATATTAGCAAACAAGTTTGATATATGTTTTTCATGACAGCAAAGTTGGATAATCTAAGCCTGATGATAGCTAAGGTTTAAAAATATAATCAGGCATACACCCCCTGAAGTTTTGTGCAAATATGCTTAGACCCCCCTGCAAATTTGCATAATTAAATAAACCACCCATGCCTCGAGCTTTCATCTTATAGTTAGACCCCTATAAGTTTGATGGCAGGCGAACCCCAGAGGATCTAAATGTATTTACACCAAACTTTAGGGCATGTTGGTGCAATTATCCCTTAAAACCTTCTTGGGATATTACAACTAGTTGGATATAAACACTTACTTTGCCTTAGGCTTAGCCACATTCCTAAAAATTTTCCTAGCTGCCCTTATGGCCTCGCGTTCACTTCTGATCTGAGTGGTCTTCTCGTCCCCATTCGAGGTGCCCACCACGTGCTCGTCCAACGTCGTCAAGACCCCATTCTTGACAACCTTAATCAATCTTTTCATATTCCAAGCAGAAACATTCTTAGGATTCAACCTGTGCAACTGCTGTATTGATATCCCTGGATCGTTCTGATCCTTAACCAGATGTCCGGAAACAATCTTGAAGCTGACTAATTTTCCGGGTACTCTTTTGGGCTTTCCTCCAGGGCTCGCGGACTTCCCGCTCTTGGTTCGCTGAAGAGACGGGCTCGCCAGATCCGGGGGCAAAACGGCCCCCGCATTCTGAAGCCTCCAAACCTCAGCGATTGTCCTATCCTCTTCTTCTTGATGCTTGTTCATCTCGACCAAGGGGGCCCTGATAGTGTCTCGATCACATACTGATTGAACAAGGATTCGTGGATACGGTCAAAAAACGTGCTGACATGAAACAAGGACGCGAGAACTTTAACCATGAGGGTCTTAGCGAGCCACAGAGTCGTTCCGAACAACATACACACCATCAACTTGTTGACGTACCACAGAAACTCGTTTCTCCATTTCTCTTTCCTATGAAATAGGTAATGCCAAGCAAGCAAAACTAGCCCCAACCAAATGCAATTCTGAACATCCATTCTCACTCCATAAACAAAATACAAAATTCTTTTCCTCATGAAAAAGTTCCTCTCAATGAAGAAAACAACTACCTTTATCCCCCAACCAGAAACCAATCTCCCACAAATCAAAACAAGAATCAAAACTTCCCACTTCCACAAACTCATCCCCCTCAGCTTTATCTCCTTCCATTTAGAAATAAACAGAGTACACACCAAAGTTGTGACCAGCAAAACCAGACTAATCCATTGTGCAATTGTCCATGCATCAAACGTAGTCTTCTTGTAATCATCCGGAAGATCCTCGCCGAACAACGGGTCATCCTCTTCGTCATCTGCAGACTTCCCCAGCACCCCAGAAACCCGGCCAAGAAACCCGGACCGTGGGCCCGACTTATTCGTCATGGTCCCGGACCTCTTATCCATGATCTCGGGCTGGTGATCGATCAACCTAGACCTAGTCTTCGCCTTACCAAAACTACCAAACCTTCCTCTGAGTTGAAGTGCATTTCAACACTCGACCATCATCGCCGCTGTTGTCGAGCGAATCCTGTGAGTTTGGAGATCGCCTCCGGTTATGAAGTCTTGGGTTTGAATCCTCATCGGACGAGCAGGAGGACTCCGTGTCCTCCCAACTATTATTGTCCTGCTCATCAGGGCCTATATCCACCACATTACTAGCACCAGGGTTTTGAGCCTCTAGAACTTCCACCTCTTTCGAGGGTTGAAAATTCTGAAAATCCTTGTTGCCACATTTGAATTTGGGGGTTGGTGGGAAATCTTGAGTGCTGCTGCTGCTATTGCTGCCATCGCCGCCGCCGCGCAGCTCG
Source organism: Petrea volubilis (assembly GCA_026212405.1). Lineage (NCBI taxonomy): Eukaryota > Viridiplantae > Streptophyta > Magnoliopsida > Lamiales > Verbenaceae > Petrea > Petrea volubilis. Next base: position 14,893,275 of record CM047875.1, read on the forward strand.
TCCATGTCCAGATCCATGTCGAGGCAAAGTTCGCCGCCGGCGGCCTTCTGTTTGTTCAGGAACTGACCGATCAGCTTTGACGGCGGATCCCGTTGCTGCTGCTGCTGCTGAATGTGGCGGTTCGCGCCATTCCTCCAGAACTCGAGGCTCGAGTCGCGGCCGATGTCGTCGCTGCGGCCGCGGGGGGTGGCGGCGGCGGAGGAGGTGGACTGGTCGTCGCTGCCGTCGCCGTCGATCTTCACTATCACTTCCGACGGCCCCGCCTCCGTGGGGCGACGGCGCTCGGCGGATCCCTGGTCGTGATCCGACAGAATGGGCTGCTGCTCGTGGGGCGAGTCCTCCTCGGCGATGTTGCTTAGGGAGATTTTTCGTCCATGGCCGAACGTTTTCTTGATCGAGGAAGAGAAGTCCATTGATGATGATCAGTATTACACACACACACACGAAAAAAAATTACAAAAACACACACTAATCAACGGAAAAAGGAAATCTTTTTCCGATCATAATTTTTTGTCACATGAGAGTTCCGTTCTCTTGATTGAAGAAGAGAAGTCCATTGACGATCAGTATTACACACACCCACACGAAAGGTACAAAAACACACATTAATCAACGGAAAAAGGAAATCTTTTTTCTTTTTCCAATCGTAATCTTTTGTCACTTGAGAGTACGTAACATTGAAGAAGAGGAGGGGCTCTTCGGAAATGGAAATTCTTGGTGTTTTTGGTATGGAAATATGATAGTTTTAGCTACTATTATATTAAATATAATGAGACTAAATATACATATATATATTTGATTATTTTTAATTTATTTAAACTCTTGTAATGAAGATTCTTGAGGAATTAGGAAGAGAGAACAGGTGGCGGCAGGGACGAGTTTAAGGGCGGCGATACGGCGGTAGTAGCGTGCTTTTGGTGTATAATTTACCTATCGTTGGAGAAGAAAATTCACACTATGTATTTTTATTTTTTTTTTATTTTTAGTGTTATATATATATATATATATATATATATATATATATATATAGAGCGCGCATGTGTGTGTAATTGTTTTTATTTTTTGTTCCTATATATGTGCATGTGTCTGTGTACGAGTGAGCTATATTTTCCTCATGCAATAATAATGGTAATGATTCATTAATAAGTGAACAAATAAATATTCATCATACCAAGAATGGGGTTAGAAACTTTTATGTTGAAGGTAAGTGCTTTTATAAAAGGTATTTTTATTATGCAGGAAGAGTAAAATTTTATTCGGTAAAAAATTGTACATAAAATTTAGCTTTATACAAATTTGAGCGAGAAGATTGCACTCCTAATTCCTAATGGCAGAGCCACATATAATTTACGAGTGCACTAATTTTAACATTATCTTATCTCATATATATGTACGTTTAAATTTAAATGACATTTGTAATTGTCCTGTTGAATATTCCATCCAGTACATCTCTTAATTTTTTTCTTTTTAGTTTAATTATTTGTATAGTTTATAATATATAATTAGTAGGTGTTACCCCTTACCCCAATGTCCTTACTTGGCCATTGCCAACTCCTCTAACTCCGTCCCAGCATCGCAGTCATGTCCTATGAGTCTTCAAGAGTTTATTAATTTGTGACTAGTGCAAGTTTGCATGGTACAATGGCCGATCTTAAGGTGGACGTGGGGGGCCATGGTAATTTTTTTTGCTAATTACCTACTATATGCACCCCCGACCCCCCTCACAAATATTAAAACAATAACCCATTACTAGTGTGGCAAAATGGCTTAGGAATATGAGTTGGGTCTTATTTGGTTGATATTGATAATGAATGGTACATAGATTGATTACGAGTTGATCAAGGTTGTAATATGGGTTATCTCATAAACAAATATATATATATCTAATTTCAATTTATTTTAGTATTTTAAAACCATTTAAAGAATATATGAATTAATAATTTATACTTTTCTTTTCTTTTTTCTTAATTAAACATAAAATAATCATGCATTAAACTACTTAATAACCATATCAAATTCATTTACAACCTACCTCCAACTTATTTACAACCGATCTTCAATCCACTTTTTAAAACTCATCTTCAATCCAACCCACTATGACCCAATCCAAACCCAACTCAACCCAACCCAACCCGCCCAATTACCACCTCTACCCATTACTCAACATAATTCAATTAGTGACTTATTACATCACAACATCTATTTTAAAAGCTCGCCCAAATGCCTATTACCAAGCTCAAATTTGATTTTTAATGGCTCACTTATATATGAAACTTTTACAATTAAAAGGTTCATCTAATAACTCATAATTGATTGTGGTTGTAATTTTGAATTGCAATTGAAAACTTTCAACTTCGGTAAATACAAAGTCGTCCCTTCTCGAACTCTCAATGCCTTGTTGCTCGTTGCCACATTCATGAAGTAAACATGTTTTTTCTTTCTTTTTTGTAAGTTCGTAATTGGTACATTAGTAACTTTCCTTTGTATTCTTTTAATATTTTTGTCATTTTGATTGCCATTTGCAAGGTTTTATATATATTTTTTCAGTTGTATATTTGTCAATTAGTATTTTTTTTAATTTGAATTTTCACTAATTATTTTGATATCTAACTAAATATTTGAAAGTGATACAATTATTTTGATTAATTGAGAAAGCAAAATGACCAAGCATAAATAAATTCATTATTTCTTTGAAAAAAACAACCTTCGAGAAAGAGGCAACATCTTGATTTCAATCAAATTCAAATTTTAACTCTAGTTCAATTATCGATGATTTCAAATCCATACAAGAATGAAATACAATATTTTAGATAGTAAATAATTTATAATTTCTTATTATTTATGCAATTTTTTAATTTAACTATGGTGCACATATTTCTTTAGTCAAGATCCGCCACTGGCATGGTATGCGGAACCCTTGTGGCCAAGAATTGTATATATATATATATATTTGTTTTTTTTTTAATTTTTTATCTCTGGTAGTTAAAATATTAGTTGGTCATGTTACTTGCAACTTGCAAGAAGACTGTAGTCTAATCATTTTGATGCGACTTGAAAAACATTCTTAACAAGTCAAATAGATCGGAATGGCGCGGGGTCAACATTTTTAGAACCTTTTCAAGCGTTCTTGCTAAGAAATACTATAGAGTAAATAAAATGTTGAAACAAATTATATATGATGCTTAGGTTATAATTAGAGCTGTTAGTGGACGGGATTTGAAGCGAATATGAAAAATGCGAATTCGATAAGCTCTATCAACATTTGAATTCGACCCAAAACATATAAAATTTACTTTCAATATCGCTGAATCCGAATTCAATAAAAAAAATTGAAAATCAATAAAAAATCTAATCCAATTAACATTTAAAAAAATTAAAATTTTAAAATCAAGTAACAAATAAAAAAATTTATTTTTTTATGTAAAAACTAAAATTTTAATTGAGTATATATTTATTATAGAATATTTATAAAAACTACACATTATTTTGTTAAAAAAAATAATTTGAAAAATTAAAAATAATATTTTTTTACTAATTATTATGGTTTATATATTAAATTTATTTAAGTTTATTTACTAAAATTATATACATAAGGTTATTAATCTAATGAAAACATATTAATAAAATTCGGATTCAAATCTTTAATATCATATCATATCCATTTATTTCGAATTACGGAATATTTATAATCGAATCTGATCCATCAAAAATTTTAATCGGTCAAATATACTAAAATTCGAATAAAATTTGGATTAAAATCCGCTCCATTGACAGCCCTAGTAATAATGATATTTACAGAACCGGATCAAATGCTTAAAAAGTTGAAAAGCAGGCCAAATTAAGGAAAGAATGGCTGAAGAAATCAGAAAACAAATTAGTATAAAACATTAGTTTGAAGGATGAAAATATAGCGCGTTAATGAAAGGAATACTGTACAGTGCACAGCTAGAATTAAAGGGCGCAAACAACCCCAAAAATTGGAGGTGACTACATTTCCAACACTGTTTTTTCTCGTCTCCCCTCCCTTTCAGTGATGTCCGCGTCTCAGGGCAGAAAAAAACCCTCCAGATTTCTCCTTCCTTTTATCCTCTCCGTCGTCCCCAACCTGTCACATATGGATCGGGTGTCGTCACAGAGGGGAGAGAGAGAACATAAGGTAATGGCCAAGCAAGAATCTCGTAGTTATTTAGCAAACAAGAATAAGAAAATCGTTCAACTGCAGTAAATGAAACAGTACCTCCTTAGAAATTTGCTGTAGTATTTCCATTACTTCGGAGAAGTCGGGTCTCAAAGAGGGGTCTTGTTGCCAGCATCTCTCGAGCAGCTCAACAAGCCTCGGATGAGTGTGCTTCGGAATAGTCGGACGAAGACCCTAAAACGTGAAAATAATTAACTTCTCATGGGCACATGTGACGTATACGAGTGGTAGTTACGGATGAAATAACCAACTAAACAAGAGACGAGGCAATGCTTTTTACCTTTTGGACCACTCCAACCGCCGCCTGTAAAGGGGTCAGGTATTCATATGGAATCTGAAAAGGCGAAAATTAAAATTATTAATAACTAATAGAAATCTAGAAGGATGTTGCCTTCAACACTTCTGAGATCAAAAGCTATTACCTTTCCTGTCAGCAATTCCCATAAAACCACCCCGTAACTAAAGACGTCTGCCTTATGATCATAGGGCTTATGTTCAATAACCTTCAAAAGAAACAAATATTTGTAAGAAAGATTGTAGATAAAATTGATTTCCAACTAGAATAAGCAGAACAGTATTCGGGACTCGTGAGAATTCATTCTAAGTATGTTCAGCTTTAGAGGACATTTTGTCTGGATCTTTGTCAAATGAGAAGGTGAAAAAATCGTTCTCTGTAGTGAGTCTAGTGACGCATGCCGATACTTAATGGTGGAAAACAAGAAGCAATGAATTAGATATCCCGAAAATATATCTTGCAGATTACTGTCGTGTCTGTCCACGAGGAAGTATGATAGCCCACTCAAATAACCTTAGCTCATCTACTACAATCTACAAATGGAGCTGTATGTTTCATAACTTCTCATTTGGTACAAAAGGGCATACCTCAGGGGCCATCCACCTATATGTCCCTGTTTCAGCTGTCATTACACCAGTCTGTGCCTTCACTCTGGCCACCCCGAAATCAGCCACCTTAATGACCTGAAAATAAAGACATTTAAGACCTTTCAAACTTCCAAAGGCTAATTAGCTTTCTGGAATGAATAAATAGCTGGAAAATAACAGAAAAGATGGGCTGCCAGAAGACAAACAAGACAGTCTTCATGCTTCCTCTGTAACAATAAAATAAAATGATTCTACTTTCACTTCTACCCACAAGAAGACTATCCAGATGACTGATTTCTTATTTTTTTTATTTTTCAATATTAAAACACATCAATCATAATCATATGCTAAAATACATAGATTTATGTAACCAAGTTCATCTTTTTATTGGATGACTCTACAATATGACAAATCAGAAACTGTTTAATTCTCCAGAGACAACAATTTCGAAACATAAACTACTTCATGAGGTTGAAGTACCATAAGCTTACTTCATTTTCATCCATTAAAAGATTTGCAGCCTTCAAATCCCTGTGAATTATGTTGTTTTGATGCAAATAATTCATGCCCTTTGATACATCAATCGCTACTTTGAGTAAAGCTGGAAGCTTAAAGGTACCCTTTTGCTTGTGTAAATAGTCATAAACACTTCCTCCTGACATGTACTCTGCAATTAAACAAACAGGAAAATTTGCTAAAACAACATAAGGAAAAAAAGATGGTATCTTTCTTTCTCTCCCTTTTTCTCTTTTTTTCTTCTCGAAGTTCTAGTCTAAACCCTGCATCTTTCAAAACATGGGTATTTAGTTGACACACACCTGTCACTATACACAAGTTGGGAGGCCTCGTGCATGCTCCTATGAACTGCACGACATTTTTGTGTCGGACTTTTCTGCAGGTAGCATATAACAACCAACATTAAAAGGAAAGCAACCATGAGAACAATAAACCAGTTTAGAATCTTCTTAAAGTTATGAGCTAACTTCAATATAGGTGCCAGTGTCGAGTTTATCAGGAAAAACCATGGCAAAACACTGGCAGAACTAAACTAGAAAGCTCAAGCAATGTGCATTGCACAAGAGTAAGGACCGAACTGATATCAGTGAGATAAATATCTTACAAATAAAAATTGCAGTGTAAGGCTTATAAAGATTGAAAGAAGGCCAACTAAATATTATTGTTGGACCATTTGAGGAGTATTCAAGAGAAAACGCTAGTTGAAGTAGAGCATCCCTCTACAGGTTGTAATTAATACTAAAATGAATATACCCTGACGAACCTCATTATATATACTTCTTGAGCAAACTCTTTCTGTAGCTCACTATTCAAGCGCTCTGTCTTGAGAATTTTGATTGCTACTTCCTGACTGCGGTAAGTACCTTTGTATCTGAAAGAACAAGGTATATATTAGGTAAATAGAAAACTCCACTGCAAGCATAATTTTTCAAAGGTAACATTCGTTGAACTTACAGATCACCATAAGATCCTGAGGCTATTTTGGACTCAAATTTCAAGCATTGAGGATCAATTTCCCAGACATCAGTACCATCATTTGGTATTGTCAGATGATGAGATTCACGTTTGATTTCTATTGGCTCTGGTTCATTGAGAGTAGGCAAAGAATGGGGATTTGGCCAAGAATTTTTCTGCATCAAACACAAATATCCCTCACAATCATTGATTTGAGAAGACTATATTGAAAAATCATGCACATGTAACACCCAAAGATCTTAGAGTAACCACAAGCAATTTTTCAAAGCTTATGCTCTATGTAGTAGTATCAGCATTATGTAACAGTAAGCAATGCAAATCAAAGGCAAGTTTGTGGGGTAACGTCAATTCAAGAAAAATAAGATCAACAATTATAGACAGAGCCAACACATAAAGTCATTAAGCAATAGTCAAAGTAGACTTCGTCCTGGCACGATAACATAAACCATGTGCACAAACTCTCATCATAATTCCTGTGCAGTCTCAATGACACAAGTAGCAGTAAAGTACCTCAATTTTCAGAACTTCTTTCTCCACAGTAGTCCGGAGTTGGTCAACCTCCTAAAATTAACATCAATGGTCAGAATGCAAATGAAAGTGTAGCTCATGGCATTACAAGTGAGCTTCAGGCCCTTCAATCGAATTCATTCAAAGGACAGGCCAGCTCCAAATACATGACTTAAATGAGAACACAAGATTTCGTGCATAAACAAACAACAATGAGAGTTGGAAAAAGGTTAATTTGAAAGTAAAGTGACTTAGAGCAAACATATACTGTCGAAAACCAACATTTAGCTGCTCATTTATCTTTTACCACAAAAGTGCTCTCAAAGTTCGTTACCTAGATAAAGTCAAAGAACTTTATCAACCAGAAAACAGATAATAGAATATATTTCACAAAAGAGACAAATATCACTTCAAGAAGCATAATATTATGGAAATAAACAAAAGTACAAAATGCCAATGCAATGGAAACAGCCTATTCTTATGGTGAAGCACCTTCCACCAAGCCACGTAGGACAGGCAAAACAGGTTGAACAATTTGCACACTGAAAATGATAAAATGAAGATGAAGATACCTCAAATGGCCAGCCATCAACAACAAAGACATCTAAAGAATAGCCATCTACGGTGGAAAAGGCATGTGCTTCTTGGATGTTCAGTCCAACTTCAGCTAATAAAGAAGTTAACTGCAAGGTCGATCGTTGAAGAGTTCACCAAAGTGCTAATATATGCCTTTTTTAACATACATTATTAAACAGAATGTGCAAGTATGGAACATATTAACAAGCAAACTCACTGTAAAACTCTCACACACACATGAACAAGTAGTCTATAGTTCTCATTGCAAAAACAGAAATCAATTAGGATTAGTTTGGAAACATAGCAAGCATTATAACTTGAAACTCTATTGCCAATTTTCTATGCTTATCAAGAAGGATTCCAACCCAAAAGCAGTATAACATTTTATCTTTCTTAATAAAGTTGAAGAACTGTAAACTCCAGTTGACGCTAACTCGCTTTGATGACAAGCAGAGCCATAATGCTAAGATTTGAGACTTATGGTTTAGAAAGACAGGAAACAAAAAAGATCCTCATGAATTGGTAAAGATAAGTCCAGCCATCAGTTCGTTCAAGCAAATAACCATTAAGTGATCGTCACAGCTCAGTGCATTAGAATAAGCACTATATTTACCTGACTTAGGAGCTTTGGCTTGTCATCTGTTGAAAAGGTAATCTCATGCATGGGCCTGCATTGACAATTATGGGAAAAATAAACACCTCAATACACACTTCAAGAATGACTGGATGCTTTCATGAAATGTTACAACTTGTCAAATAAATCCATTGGCGGGCTAAGAGAGTCAGATACATCCATTGGCAGGCTATGAGAGCTGGACAGTGGTCAAACAGAATATACTTCAGCATGTTATTAATTTGATAGCACGTTAACCCTTATACAGTGGCAATTAAGGATCGAAAGAACAAAGTGGAAATCATTTTACAATCATAGCACATATACCGTTTCCACAAAAAACTGAAATTACAGGAAAGTAAGGAATCTATAGATTAGTCTTTATGGTGGACAGTGGTGATATATTAAGTGTCCCAGTCCGTCAAGGTTTTATTCCTTGAATTTCTAATACGAGCAACCCCACAAAATTCAAGACCAAGGATTTAACATCTCAATAGAGCATACCTTGGAAACTTGGCACCAGCATCTACAGCACTGTCCCCATCTTGAATTTCAGATTTGTTTGCTTCAAATGCAAGTGCTTCAAGATTAGGAGAAGAACCAAAGGCAGGTGGTGGATGGATGCTGAATTAAAAAGGGCCAATAAATATAAGAAACGTCCAATAAACCTCAAAATCCTATGGATAATAAATGAACACATAAAAGATACTGATTGATTTAAAATCATGAATAGGCGTAATGGTAAATGAGAACTTTGACAACTGCGCAACAACAAAATTCAAGTTAATTTTAAAACAGCAGCGGGCCAATACCTTCCCCTTCTTGGTGAACGAGAATGCACTGAATCTCCAGAATTCCCATCAGAGACAGGCACAACCTGTACAAGTGAAACTTATATTCAACGTACGGATGACATCAGACAAAGTAAGAAATGTTACATGAAGACTGGTAGAAGAACAAGCTCAAAAGGTTGTTGGTTCATTTCTGATAAAATCCATTTAAAGACCAAAATGCATCTATAATAAGATCCCTCCATGAGAATGAAGACAGGCAGGCAGACGAGTAACTAATGAAATAAGCGTTTTGAGGATATATATGTAGTGATTTGTGTAATTAAAAACTTGAACATAAGCACATTGAATTTGCGCATATTCAAAAATTTTAGTTTTCAGTACAATTGGACTTGAGGACATACTATATGCTCGAATACCAGCTTCATGGGCCAAATTTTCCCTAAAAAGAGGGATTTTGACCCGGAATTGAGCTACAGGTTAGTTCATTGCATCTATCTCTTCCCCGACCTCACACTACGCAATCATTCACAAGACATAAATCAGTCTCAAGCAGACAAGCTTCTATAGTTCTTCTTAAATCCTTTTGATATGAGTGATAAGGTGGGGATTCCCAATACCTAAGCAGATGTATTTGGGAACCATCTTAGGCTCTTGCAAAATTATTTGGCGTGTTTTGTTTTGCCTGACTAGTGAAAAGATCTCGTTGGTAGTAGCTGCCAGCCAACTCAAGATCACAACTATCACCTTCTTAAAGAACCAATCCTCAGAAGGTACATATCCTGATTCGCATAAATAATGTTCCATCTAACTCAAATTCAAGGCAGTACTAGGCCAAGCGAGTATAAGCACTCCCCAAAGCAAATAATCCTAGAAATAAGCACAGAATATCCCAAGTCATAACTCATAAGAGCTTGTCTTTGGAAATCGTATGGTAAGAACTCACCTGCACAAGCCGGACTTCAAAAGCTGGCCTATTAGCAGGATCACATGCTAGCTCCAGTAATCGCTTGTGCGTGAGAACATCCTCTGCCCTCTCGACATTCACATCCATCGCATACCTTCAGTACAGAAACACAAAAACCATCAATCATTGAGTAGTTTCAAACCAAAATTGTTGACGAAGGCCCTACTAGCAGTGAAATAACCAAAATTCCAGACATGCAGCACATCGGTAACACATCGATGATTTTATGATTTACTCGATGTACTCGGATTCGATTGGAGCCCACAGTAATACCACCTTCAATCCATCAACCACCGAACAAATACGAAGAAATCATTTCACACAAAATAGAAACATAAGTCGCCAGAAATCCAAATTCATGAATCCAAAGAAGGCGTCGGAAAATCCCAACCAAAAAAGCAAATGAATAAAATATAAAGCCAGAAAAAGATCGACTCAACAGATTTTAAAAAAAAAAAAGAAAGAAAAAAGCACACCATGTTCGAAGCGCAAAAGTGAAGGTAAAGTGTTTTTCAGTGAGTAAAGGTAACCTGGCAGGGAGGCGATTGAAATGCGCCCAAAGCTGATCATCGAACTCCGGCTCCTGCGCCTCCGGATGGTCCGATTCCTTGAGCCGCCGCAAAACCTCATTGTAAACCTCAACCTTCCGCCGCTGCTGCCGGCTCTTCACCGCCGACGATTCCACCACCCTACTTCCACAACTCTCGTTATCTTCCATCACCATTTGAGATTCCGAAATTCACGACAAATCTCCGAAACAAAAAAACAAAAACAAAAATTTAACAACCACAAGACTTGATTTCCTCTAAAATTCGATCCAATCTCTTTTGCGGTTCGCATAAAAGCGAAATTTTCACCAGCGGCCCTGCTTTTCACGTAGCAGATGCAGATTTTTGGATGTTTTTAACCGAAACTTTTGCTAGTATACTATTACCAACTGGCGAATAGGATAGTCGTTGAAAGGACAGCAGGAATTCATTAGTGTGGGTTTGAGTTTGGGTTTTGAATTTGATTCATCCTTCCATCCATATCCGCTTCTCCTCTCTCTCTCTCTCTCTCTCTCTCTCTCTCTCTAAAAGTGTCTCTCTCTCTAACCAGATTCTGAAATATATATTTAATATTTGCGTATGTATTCACATGGTTTCGAGCCTCTTGGATATTAATTCCGGGGTTTACTTGAGCAAGTATGGTTTAAGTTCTAGGGTGTATTAAGGGTCCAAAAAAAAAAACCCTAAAATCACGTTTTTGCGAAATCTTTTACTTATGCAAAATTCATTTGGCAACTTGTATTTTGATATCATTTTCTATTTATTGGAGGTTTTGTTTTTAAAGTATGGATTGTTGAGATATTACTATTTGTAGATTGTACAATGTATTATAGATGAAATTTTCATTAAACACCAGCAGTTATTATTATTATTTATACTATATATTAAGTGTGAGGGGCTTTAGCTATTATTGTAGTATTTCTAAAATGCACTTCAACTACTTATTTTTCCTCTATCATTTATTTTCTCGCCAACATATTCTTTTTTTTTCTATTGTCACATCTCTCTCAGTTTCTCTCTCACATGTTTTTTTTATAATTATTCTACTTTATATTTTTTAAATTTTTTAATCAAGAAATAATTTTATTTAAAATAATTTTTAAAATTTTCATAAATTTAATAAATATATTATAATATACATAATAATAGTTAAGAAATATGTGTATTTACATAGAAAAATTAGTAGAAAAATAAATTCATATCATTAAAATTTAACTATTTGGCTAAATTATATCTCATACTTATTTTGCACGCGCATCAAATATGTTCGATATGCTAGTTATTGTTATTATTATTATTATTATTATTATTATTATTATAGAAATCAGTCTATTATATCCATAGTTTATTATAATCAGTTAATTGCGTCAATACTTCAAATGAAGAACAAATTATTATAGTTATTTATAAGCAAATAACAATATATATATATATGTATATATATAAATTACTATACAATAGAAATAAATTAGTATCAAATTAAAAAAATGCCCACATTTGCGGAAAAAAAATCATTAAATAGCAATTCTTTATTACTCCAAAATCATTCTTTAGTAAAACATTTTAACTTCTCATAGACATTTTCTTATTAAATTCACAAATTTCTGAAAACAATTCACAATTGTGGGGATTTGATTTTGCGAAGATTGATTTAAACAAACACTAACTTGTTACTCTCTTTGTCCCATAATAATTGTCGATTTAGAAATTTTTTTATCTCATAATATATGTCGTTCTCACATATCAAGAAGGAATTTGTTAATTTTTTTCTAATATACCCTTAGGAGAGAGATTAATAGCTTATGAGAGAAAATTAATAGCTTAATTTATTAAAAGGGTATCTTAGTTAAAATAAATTATATTTAATGCTTTTAATCTATTTCTTTAATTATTGTGCATAAGTTTAAAGTGACAATTATTATGGAACGGAGGGAGTATAATGTAACGTGAAAGAATAATTAATTCAAAAACTGTGATTAGTAATTACATTTAAAAAATAAATATATCGTTCTAATCTGAATTGTTATAATCAAATAATAACAATCACAACTTAAATCATAAAAAGAAAAGTTACATAAATATGGTTCAAGATGCTGATGATTACATTTGGGCAATGCAAACTTGAATTTTCAACTTATGTTGCATGATTAATAATTAATTTAATTAAATTAATGTGACAAGCACAAGGAGGACAATGTGGCCCCATATATATATATATATATGCCCGTATCAATGCGGGGGATTCGAGGAAATTATCCGAATGATTAACTTTAATGGATCGATTAAGTGATTGTTTAGTGACATAATTGAAGGGGCAATGCTAATTAACTTAAGTTAATTATTTATTAAATTATTAAGCCAAAAAAAAAAAAAGATAAAAATATTACTAATTGGGAAATGTGAATTTTTTTTAGCGCCGCTGTTTATGTTTTTCGGCTTCCTTTTTCCGCGATCAGACACTTTGTGCCACGTGGCACTGAGTCAATTTCTTGGAATTCAAGTTTTTATTTATTTTTAATTTATTATTATTACTTTTTTTTTCTTTGTTGGTGGGGGGGGGGGGGGGGGGGGTGGGGGGCTAGAAAGTCATGGCAATTGTGGCACCAAATTAATGTTTCATTTAATGAGATATCTCACGATTAAAGAAATGTGATCTCGGATGAAATAGTTGAAAATGTAACCGATTTTGATTTTTGAGATGTGATGTGACCCGATTTTTATGATTGATGTGTGATTTACTGTCCCATCTAATATGAGTAGTTAAAGATGAATCCTAAAATAGGGTTAATTACGAACCCATTTGATGGACTCTTTTTAGAAAATAAATATTTAAATATATATATATATTTTAAAATAAAAAAATTGTATTAAATTAATTTTAAAAATAGAAATCAGAAAAAAAAGTCAAAAATAATTTTTTAAAGATGGTTTCAAATAAAAACACTTTTTAAAACACGTTTAATTATTGTATCAAAATACAAAACTGTTTGCCTTTAAAAAAATTCTATTATAAAAATACTATTCAAGAAGCATTTTTTTTAAAAATGTGGCCTACATCTAGATCTTTGGGAGATTATGCATTTTGCAATTGTATCACTCTTAGATAAAAAAAATTACACACATTTTTTAGGCAATTTTGAAACTAACAGATGCACCCCTCTTTAGTAAGTTTTCTAGTCGAAAAATGGATGAAGTTAGTAAAAAATTTATGTGATCTAACTATTGTTCCCAGGTCTACGATTTTTGAAAATTTATTACATAATATGCCTTGATAATTTTGGAAACTTAGGATGGGATTGTATGTAATTTCCAAATTGGAGAGGGGGCATATGTGTATTTTTCAAAAAACATAAGGCAAAAAGCAGTAATTTCTTCAAAAGAAAACATTGATGATTGTAAGTCCAAAGGCATAAGGTAACCCATAAATGAATGAATAGATTGTATTTATAAAAACGATGATATTTTATATAAAAAGTATATTGACATGCATAATATATAGAGTGGTCCAAATTATTGTGTTGAATCAGTGATCAAATGTCTCTAAAATATACAACACATGTTCAGATACATCCCTCAATTTATATTTTTTTAATCAAAAATATTTTTATTATCTCATATATACTCATATGATGCACGTTTTTTCACTATTCTTCAAGCTAATTGAATTCCAAGACAAATTTAAGTGAAAATCAACAAAAAAGGTTTGCTACTCTAGAATCGTTATAATTGCAGTTGTTATTTATTGAGACTTTGATGGTCGACTCCCATATCATCAAGTCGTTAACTTCCATAACCTTTCAACCCTCATAATTTAATTAAATCTCTAGCTAACTTTTTGGGAAGCCTTTTATCACCTTGCTCATAACCCGTCTAGCCTACAAATGATAGTGGGCACTCTCTTGTTCCCTAGTCAAAGACTGGTTTGATGCACGATCTATTCCATGAGAAGCGGTATGAAGTAGTTATTTTCATCACAACGTATCTTTTCATACTTCTAGGAATGCTTAATGCCAATTCGCCAACTGGTGTTACTTGTGCTTTTGTGTCTCTCAATATGGTCAGCAGTGGGTAAGCTTACACCTATTTGCATTAGTTCATCCAAAGTTTCTTATACTAATGCACAAATTATTGAATAACAGATCTTCCATTCAAGGTTAAGAGTCAATTGAGCATCTTAGTAGCGAGATTGAATACCCAGATCGAATCAGAGTTCACGGCAGCCCAGCTCTAAACAAATAGGAAGCGTGGGTCGCAAGTCGCACATAAGCCACCGGGCCACATGGCATACATATCCTACATATATAAAACACTACAATGAAGTACTCCATCTACTAACGAAATTTTTGTCACAAATTTAAGATATATGTGATAAATTATGACATAATTCAATATAAAACAAAATTAAAGAAACAATAAGTGACAACACATTCACTAACGAAATAGTTATAAACGAAATACATAACAAAAATTGAATTTGTATCGAATCGATTCGTTATTAAAGGATACGTATTCTTGCTAGTCGAAGTGGAAAATTCTCATAGCAACTCAACATGAGATTTCATGGAGTGAACATGAGTAGGTAGATAAAGGCTATGAGGGTTCTTATTGTAAAATGTCATTTGTGATGCAACATTTGAGGTGGAGAGTTTAACAGTTGGGATAAGAAAGATGACATTTCCTACTCTTGTTGGGTTGGGAAAAAAAAACAGATGAAAGCAACATGAATTTTGTGAGATATTTTTATTAGCTTACCTAAGTGCTCTACACGCGTATACTCCTCCATGACTTTGTATTTTTTTTTTAGCACAAATATATTACAATATTTTTTGCATGACTATTTTGTCCAATTATTAAACTGTGGATAGGACCATCAACACTTGTTCGTATTTGATCTTTTGGAGTTTGTATGGTTTTATAGATAAGAACAACATGGTGGCCCTATTCACATTTTCTATTTTTATCATGTATGTTGTTATTATTATGTCTAAATGCGTTATAAACTCCTAGTACTTATTTCATCCACCCAAAATGTGAGAGCTTATATATTTAAATTAAGACATAATATTTCATACATTTTTTTTTTCTCTTTCCATTAGTTATTTCTTTTGTTTTGTTGTATAAGATTGGGATTGAGAATTGGGAGAACCCTAATTTAAACTCTCTCTCTCTCTCTCTCTCTCTATATATATATATACACACACACACACATATTGATAAATAGAGCCGATATAATATTATTTCATCCAAAAATCATTCCATGTTTTGTTCTATATAATAGGGTTCGTTCGTGAGAGAGAGAGAGAGCGAGAGAGATTTGGGGCTGTTTAAATAGATTTTTTTTAAAAAATATTTAACGAACAATGCTTTTTACGCTATAAATTTTTTAGTAATATTTTTAATTTAAATAGTTTTTCGGTTAGATGCAACAATTAAAAACGCTATAAAATGTATTTTATTTGAAGTTATTGACAATTTCTTTTAGAAAAAAAGTTAATTTTGAACTTTTTTCTGACTTCTTTGAAATTTTTTGTCATTGAAATGTTTATTTTTTTAAAAACAAATAATGAGCGTTTGTCTACTAAAAAAGCATATTCAAACGAACTCTTGGTCTAATAAGGTCTGGTTATGATGGGTCACTAATTAAATGCTAAATGTTGATCAAAGAAATTTTTTTATTATTAAAAGGTAAATCAAAACATGCTAATTGTGTTTTATTTTTTTATTTTTTTTCAATTTGTTGCCGTTGATCAGTCAATAGCGCATATCCAAGCGTAGAGGATCGTGAAACACGACAGGGCACTAAAGATCTTATAAAATTAATTAACATAATCGCTGATTTCATGCACCGAACAATGAACACGAAAGGCACGCCTCTATTTGATTATTAATTAATTAAGTTGTTAACAAAATTAATACGATGGTTGGTGTTGCAACCATACGTGAAAATGACGGAACTTGTCCCTGTCCCTCAAATTGACATAGTACATTAGATAATCAATGAATCAACGACGCTCA
This sequence comes from Petrea volubilis, assembly GCA_026212405.1. Lineage (NCBI taxonomy): Eukaryota > Viridiplantae > Streptophyta > Magnoliopsida > Lamiales > Verbenaceae > Petrea > Petrea volubilis. The sequence continues at coordinate 14,909,863 of CM047875.1, forward strand.
ATGTGTGTGAAAAATAAAAAATACATATAATTTTAGCAATGTATTTATATTTTAATAGTATAAGGACTGTTTAGATGGGTTTAAAAAAAATACTTACGAACAGTGTTTTTTGTAGAAGATTTTTTTTTAAGCTGAAGTAGCTTTATGTTTTGATACAGTACTTAAAAGTGCTTTAAAATATATTTTTATTTTAAGCTACTCTCGAATAGCTTCTAAAAAGTCATTTTGTTTTTTTTTTAAAGCTTCTATTTTTTTTTTAAATCCCATCCGAACACAATTTTTTTGATCTAAAGTATTTTTTCTTCAAAAAATAAGTGTTTGTTCTCTAAAAAATATCCATCCTCTGCTAGCTAGGACCCCAGGATAAAGCGGTGCACCTATGAATTATGAGTTACAAATAAGAAAAATATTTTGAAAAAAAAAAGAAGAAAGAAAATAGGGACTACACAAAAAGGAGTGTTCTAAACGACAATTAGGACAGACAGTCTAATTTAACTAGAAATACATAGAATAATATTACTTGTTTTTTTGACCTTTAATAATATTACTTGTTTTGCTCCTAAAAAAGCAAACAAATAAAACCAAAATTAAGTAAATAAACATGCAATTAAAGTTGACTTGGTTTCTATTAAAAACACTGGATTCTCATATAAAAAAAAAAGGTGTAAACCTTTCTTAGCATCGTGATTGTGATCTAATCATTTGCATTTGTTTAATTCAGTCTGACAAATATAGATGTTAGAGGCCATAATAATATTGCTACTTCTAATGAATAAAGAACTCTTTGTCTCTTAATAAAACTTAACCAAAAACCAACATGAGTTTAAAATAAGGCATCTTCATAACAAAATCTTATATGTTACATGAACGCGCATGTATTTTGAATCGATTGGTCAAAACCCCCATTTGCTCTTGTTGCGTTGAGAATTGTTTTAGAACCCGTTTGGATGGACTTTTTTTATAAAAAAAAAAAATTATTTTTTGCAAAAAAAAAAAAAATCACTTCACAAGAATAAAAGTGTGTTTGTATGGGTTTTTTTTAAAAAACAGAAATAAAAAAATCCAAAAAGGCTTTTTTTGAAAAAGTTGCCTTAGAGTAGTTTCATATAAAAACATCTTTTAAAGCACATTTAATTACTTTATTCAAAACTGCTTGACTTCGGAAAAAAAAACTCTACTATAAAAAATATTGTTCGATAAATATTTTTTTTTAATCCATCCAAATGGACCATTAATCTTAAATTATTAATGATTCTTAATTATTTTCTAGTTTCATTTATTTTAAAGGCCAAATACGCTTCATGTTTTGTTCTAATTTTTTATGTAACGAGCCACATGTTATTTATTTATTTTTTTGAATATATCAATTTCTTTGAATTAAGCTGCCTATTACGTCTGGGCTTGTACTTTAGTAGTGGGGGCTTAAATTCGACACAAATAAGGTATTGAATTCGAATCCTCTTTTCTTCTTCCTTAGATGTGTGAACGATGTTTCCACTGACATCTATAAAATGTCCTGAGCAGATTATGTCATAAAAAAAAAAACAATTATTACATATCATTAATTTTTTGACAAACTAATATTCATATTCATACAATTTCAAAGAATTCGAATGCTTAATTCTATATCGAAGAACTTTCATTTTACTATTGAAATCGACCATCGTTTTTATTTTGACACAAAAGAAAAAAAAATTGAAATTAAGGAAAATGAAATGGGCCCTTTGACTTCCATTAACATTATAATAGCACGTGACTATATATATATACATATATATATATGTGATGGTAAGAGTCAAATATCCTCCTACCATGGAAATTAGAGCTGATCCACCACAATAGGGGATATGAGGATTAGCAGGCCACGTGGATGGATGGCCCTATGCTGACTTGGCAAAACTGCCCTTTTGGGTTCTCCAAGGGCCACTTAATCAACTCTTAATTTTCAAATAAGACCACTAATCAAACTTTAATTAGGCCTAGCCGGAATAATCCCAAGTCTTAAAATTCTCCCACCTATTTTTATTTACACAAAATTGTGATATTTTTTGTATAAAATATTATAAATGAAAAAAGTTAACTAATTGTTGGGAAGTTTGATATTGAAATTTAACGGCACATAAATTATATTCATTAATAGAGATGAATAAATCATAAACTTCGGACTCGATTGAATTTCTATGGAATATAATGCAAAAATTTTGACATTTTTAGGAAAATAAAACTTTATATTTAGCTGTGTGTATATAATATAAAATTTTATATAAATTTGAAGTGGATAACTGTCGCTGTCAATCTCCTCGTCCCTCTATTATTGTCAATGAATAATGATCCGAATTGATTAGATATGAAATTTACCAATTTTGTATAGTTTCATATACAAATTGTCAGATACATAATTTAATAAATAAAAAAAAAAAGCTATCATACCTAGTTATTATTTTCAATTTCTCTCTTTCAAATCAACGTCTAAGGTTGTTTGATGTGTGCAATGGCATGGGCAACTTGAATGTGAAGACTAGGGACCTCTAAACTACTTGCACTATTAGTGAAGGGTTATCAATATAATTATTTACACTACTTAGGTGGGGTGGGGGAACACAGTCATTGTCACTAGCTCTCTCTCTCTCTCTCTCTCTCTCTCTGTATACATATATATATACACACACATATACATGTGTGTGTGTGAGTAAGGATTCATCACAAACCTATCCATTTGAATCCATTATTGTGGATAATATTTCGTCGTATAGCTCCAACATGTGGGGAGCAAAGGGGAAACGGGCAGAGTGGGGCAAAACAAAGTATAAACTATTTTGGCTCGCCCTCATAATAGATCTATACAATATTCGATCTGAATTAGTCGGTCAGTGAGTCAAAATTAAGTGGCTAAGATAAATGGAAAAAAAAAAGAGCCAGAAATAAACGAATTGAACTAAATTCACTCGTATTCTTAAGAAGTTTTTCGTATATAACATTAAAAAATATATATATGTACTAAGAGTTGAAGATGAAATAATTAAAATATTTATGGTGACAAAATCCAAATATCGTACGTGAATAACATATGAATTTAATCCATTATTCAGTCTATGTACAACCTTGGTTCTAAATGACGATTGGTTATTTGAAACTCTAGTCATAGACAAGTTGAGAACCATGCCTAACATATGAATACTTCTATTTAATTTGTCAAATAACAGTCTCAACCCTGCGTTAATCAAGACAATATTAGTATCATTAAGACATGCTTTGCATTAATTAAGGGACAAAAAAAAATCAAATCGTATCAAATGAAAGCCAATATAATATGATTAGGGTATCTTAATTATAGTGTAATTCTAGATAATGTTATCTTCCTAAGCCAGTTTTTTTTTTTAATTTTTTGTCATTAGTTGAGTTATAAAGTTGTATGTGATATACGGTCAGAGTCCCGCTTAACACGTCAGTCATAATTTAATAGAATATTAGTTCTTTTTTTCGACTTGAAATTATCGTATATAAATACAAAATAGCCCATTCAGATGGACTTTTCTCAGAAAAGAGAACTTATTTTTTGAAAAAGAAAAAAACACTCCAGTAAAAAAATTTTGTGTTTGATTGTGATTTTTAAACAAACAAGAGTCAGAAAAACGCCCCAAAATGACTTATTTTAAAAGCTATTAAAAATATATTCAATAAAAATATCTTTTAAAGTACTTTTAATTATTGTTCCAATACTTAAAAAGGAGAACAAAAATCGTACTTTAAACAGTAGGACTTAAAAAAAGCATATCAATATTTTATCATCAAGTGGGCCTAATATATATATACATATATATGTATATATTCCGTTTGTTTTTTTATGAAAAACAGTAGAGTCAATTTCGTTGTTACATCAAGTGTGGGCTAAGAAATAAAGCGTTTCAATATTTTATCATCAAGTGGGCCTCACGCCGCCCTGCAACAGGCCGAGCCTGATGGGCCTAAAAGGCTCCATAGATTTTTACACAGCTGGGCCTCCTGTGGAATTAACCAACTGTTTCAGAAGAATCTTGGAAATGAGGGGTAAAAAAAAAGGATATAGAATTTCTATTTTAGACAATTTTTTTCTACTATAGTATTTGGAATTTATTATACAATAAAATTTCAGCAATTATGGCACATAATCCAAACACTAAACAGTAATAAGAATGTCCAGGCTTGCAAACGTGTAGCTGTGTTCGGGAATGTGCACATGCGTGAATATCTACACACACAATCACACATACACTAAACAGTAATAAGAATGTCCAGGTATATACACACATACATGCGGGCGAGCCGGCGCGCACACGTGCAAATGTGTAACAGTGTCTGCAAAGTATACACGCATGCGTGTGCTGACATATACACACATGTGTCGCTGTGTGCGCATGCGTGCATATCTACACAGACACACTCAACAGTAATAAGGATGTCCAGGTATATATCCCACACATACACATGCACAAATGTGTAACTGTGTGCATGTGTACACATGCGCGCATACCCACACACATGTGACTGTACATGTACATGTAGAGTCGAAGCCAACAATGAATTCATAACAGAACACCAAACAAATTCCACATGCCAAGCGAACACAAAATAATACATACAACAGTGGATTCATTCTATACAGACCACGGACCACCCACAAGCAGAGACAACGAAATCTAGGTCTCACAATTCAAGGATCCTAATAATCAGCACACATATTAAGATCATACATTATGTACAAGACAATATGAAGACAAGAACACAAAACATCGCTTGATATTACTTACCATATTCCGAATAGAGTTGCACTCATCATTCAAACAGATCTGCCATGTCCAGTGCATCTTCCATCTCATCATCACTCATGTTCTCTTCTCCCAGAAGCCACTGCTCAAGTTCATCAACTTCCTCGTAATCTTGTAAATAAATATCATCCAAATCGTCCCATTGGTCCATCCCCAGTTCCTCACCACGAGTAGCAACATGTAGATACGGTCTACTTCTTGCTAAAGCATCCACCATATCTCTATTCAGAGATCCCGTGACTCCCAACCATCTCAATCTTGGGAAATAAGGCTTTTTTAACCACCGAAATGCAAGTTGAGTAATGCCACCACAGTTATAAAGATCCAACAATTTCAAGCTACTGCCACGCCACACGTTCTCATCAACTTGCATCGATGCTAGTGCCATTACAGAAGTATCTCCAATAAGAGGGCACTGTCTCATCCGGAGCTCGGATATTGGGACACGACTTTTTGCCAGAAAAAGCACACCAGCATCAGAGAGGTGAGGAAGATTTGAGAGGTCCAATTCTCGCAACTCTAGGTTAGAATTGCCATCAAACAGGGAAGGAATGCATCTGTCTGTAAGTCTCTTACATCCTCGAACAGACAACGAAACAAGGCTATTCATCATGCCCTTGCTTAAGTAGGACAACCCCGCATCACTTATATCACAACCATCCATAAGTAGAGTCTTCAACTTAGGAAGCATATTGACAACTCGAACAGCTTCATCTCCAAGATTTCTACAATCCCTCAAGTCAAGCACACAAAGATCTTTATTGGATGTCAAGCGTGCAACAGCCAAGTTTGTTAAGAGATTACACCACCTCAGGCTAACATGTGTCAGTGAAAGGGATGTTGCAGTGATGTCATGAAAAACCAGGTCAGTTAGATGGGCCCCATGAAACACCCTGAGCTTATATAACTTGGAGCAGGAATGCAAAATTGTTTTATAACCTGTATCTGTCACCTGGCAGAAGCCACCAAGAGAAATGCTTTCCATGGCAGAGCATTTGTCAGCCATGAGAAGGATTCCAAGGTCATTGACTCGTTTGAAGTATGTTGGAGCAATTTCCTGGCTTCTTACCAAACAGAGGTGTTTCAGTTTGCCATGTGCATTGATTTGTTGGAGGCCATTGTTAGTGAGATCAAATGCCATTCTAGGTTCCATTATAGGTGAGTCTCGGAGATCTAGATGGGTCAAGGAGGTAAGAGTTTTAGAAATTGTGCTAACCATGGTGTCAGTAATATAGTCTACAGAGAGGCATAATTTTTCTAAATATGGCAATATGGACAGTCGGGTATGATTTGATGATTGATGAGGTCCTGCAGGAGGGCTTAGCAGTTCAGTCACCATAACTGAAGAAATATAACCGATCTCAAGAGAAATGAGCTTTGATGAGGCTAGAGCCCAGACACGAGCGAAGTTAGGACGCATAAATGTGGAGACATCAAACATCAGTATCAGTGTCTGCAAGACAATATACCAGGGTCAGCAAAACTGCATTCTGACAAGTAAATTTCATATAGAACAAAAAGGGTAATGCAAATAGATGAAAAACTAGTTACTCACAACTGATCAGTACATAGCTACTTATGCACTATGTTGTGATAACAGGATAATTAAGCTTATGAGTCTAACGAATCAAGCTACAAATGTTTAGCGATAATTCCCAATCAATACAGGTATGCCAGTCAATTTATCAGCATATCTGGAAGTTATAGGAGAACATCTCGTCATAAATTCTTACAAGCTTGGCCAAACACAATCTTGATTTCTTTTCATTTCATTACCATCTCTGGGATTCAAAAAATCTAAATGCATATTTCAGATCCACAAGGCCTGAGAACCTAGCTTTACACAGGACCCTGAGCACGTATTTAGGCTTATTGCTGTGATTAATTCACCAGTCAATGAAGTAATGAAGCATTTCTGATACTCACTAGATACCACAAAGAGATTTTGTTCTAGCCGAAAGTACTATCTTGTTGTGCTGTAATACATGTCAAGGAGACTAAGCCAGGTTAATCTAAATGATACAAAGCGTTCTCCAAATAATAAAGCTATACGCATGACAAACCTCAAAGTTAAATAAATCTCCACAACTCATATGTAGTTAAATAACAAAATGTATATCAAATATTGTCACATTCCACCTTCAAAACAATCTATGAGATGCACGCTAAATGCAATTTTAAATGCTATTAATTCATTCAATTTCTTTAATCTGAAACCAAAACTTGCCAATCTAATCTCCAACAATTTTCCCAGTCAATCATGAGATAAACACTTACTTCCAAGTGAGAGCAACCACTGAGCAATTCCTCTAGATGCAATACATCAACAGATCTCCCCCTTTTCTCTGCTACTGAACTCAAGTGCAGAAACCTGAAAGGATGTGATGTCAAACATAATACTCGAAGAAGAAAAAAATTGCATTCAATGATATACACATTACACACAACCAAGAACCGATAACAGATGAAAAAATTCCCAAACATGAATACCAACCAACAGCAAAATAGCACAAATACCACAAATCAAGCAATAAATATATATAGAAAGGGAATCTGATTCCCAAAAAAAGGTACACAGAAACACAAACCTGAGGTCTTTGCAGACGCGCCCGAGCTGAGAGAGGAGCTTGCCGCTAAAATCAGCGCAATTGCGGAGGCAGAGCTCGTGCAAAGAGGGGCGAAGGAGAAAATCCAGAGACGAATCATCGAGGCGCGTGCAATCCACCTTCAGGCTCCTCAAGTGGGGGTTGCTCGGAGGCAGCAACGGCCTCAATAAATCCATCGACGGCGCAATATCCTCAAAAAATTCGAACAAAATTGGGAAAAAAAATTCAGAAAAAAAAAGGTTGCTTCCATGGAAATGTTAATCTGCACTGGAGAACTTACTGGGACATGGAAGTTGGGGAGGAAACATAGGATGTGGGCGGCGCAGGAGCGGAAGGTGTTACAAGTGGATGCCAGTGATAGGATGGAGGGAACGTCGAGCTTCGTCATCACGGTGGCGATTAGGGCGGAGGGGAGGTGGTCCAGACCCGGATTTCCCGGGTACGAATCTCGGGGTGGGTCGGATGGAGCTGCCATTCTCTCTCTCTCCCCCTTTCTCCCACTAGAGAAACTGCGGAGGTGAAGAAGACGATGGTTGAAGTTGATTGGGGCACGAAATGCAACGTGGGGCGTGCGTCCCGTTCTGTTCAGTCTCTGCTTTTGGAAATATTTGGAGCTTAAGTCGGTGTTTAGAAATAGCGATTTCTAGTTTAAACGTGGTAATGGTTATTTATGGGTGCGATTTCAGATCTAAGTGGCGGAAGTTAAGCTATGTAATAAATGGACTCCAGTTATTTATTTACTTTTTATTTGGGATAGTTTTATTTTGCTGATTCATAGTGTCTATTGTCTATTAATTAGGTGTTTTAATATTATGAACGCATATCCCAAAGACTCTTCGTTTTCACTTAATTTTGGGTATATAGTCCACACTAATTCGATGTTAGAGGTTTGAATTTTGATAGTGTACATATGTAGATCGTATATGTGCGTATTATAAATAATCATAATAATAATTGTCTTTCATAACAATATGTAGCTTATAGATGCACAAATCTTGGAGTGACAATGCTCTTTTCCAACAAACCAACACCTCTTGCTAATATTTGTATAGTACAGCACAATAAGAATAGTTTCAATCAAGTTCACCCAACATTGTCTTTTACAAGTTGCGGACCTCTAGCCTAATGGACATGTATCCCGTTTTTAGAAACGTGATGAGTATTGTTAGGGATTCGAATTCTAACAATTTAACTTATAGATGAACAAATCTTGGAGTGGCAATGCTCTCTTTTAGACAAGCCAACACATCTAGCTAACATTTGTATAGTACAGCCCAATAAAAACAGTCTCAATCAAGATCAATGCTAAAGCCTCTGTGAGAAGCATAATCAAGAAAACCATGCAATGGCAACACCTTGTCACCATATTTCTCCAAGCCCTCTAACTCTTTCTTAGCCTGTGACCTCAAATCCTCAGCCACCTCCATAGCTTTCTCTACGCCGTATACTGATACATAAGTCTTGCTTCTATCCTTCTTCACGTCTCTCCCATCCTTCTCCTTCTCTGTTTTCGCCTCCAAAACATCCTCCACCACCTGATACATAACTCCAACAGCCTGACCGTACTTTCTCAACCGTTGGATCTCATCATCAGAGGCACCGCCGAGTAGGCCTCCACACACAGCCGAGCACTGCCCCATTTCGCCAAACTTCTTTTCTTGGGCGAAGTCAAATGCGTTGGGGGCACCCTCGAGATCAAGAAACTTACCTGCAGCCATACCGGTGGAGCCAACCGATCTTGCAATCTCTGCGATGACCTTAACGAGGCGTGATCTGGGGACGATATCGGTTGGTGTGTGCTTGACAATGTGGCTAAAGCCGAGGGGCAACAACGCATCCCCTGCTAGGATTGCCATGGGCACGCCGTATACGATGTGGTTGGAGGGTTTGCCTCGCCGGGACTGGGCATTGTCCAGGTACGGCAGGTCATCGTGAACCAACGAAGCAGCATGAACCTGTTGAAAAGGTGCATACACAATTAGGGATAGAGCCTTGCAAAATACAGTGCTGCCACTTCCAGAGGGGGTGTCTGTGTAATTATGGAAGTTACAGTGGGACTTCGTGATTTTGATTTTCTTGGATGGGGTCTAAGTGTAATCAACCCTTTTCTAAATTCTAGTTTCATGAGTTAAAATATCCAAAACACACGATTTATCTCGGATCAGAGGGACTAAATTAACACTAAAAAAATAGACGATACAGACCCCATGAGCGTGCTATAGCTTAAAAGGACAGTAAATGAGTTAAGTCATTGAACCAGATTAGAGATCTATAGACAAATCACATTGATTTAGGCCAATAGAGATTATCAATGATCTTTACCAAGATGTTTTTAGTCTAATTAAAACTTGACTCTTGGGGCCAACCTAAATAGAAGATCATTTCACCAAGTCAATTCAAATATCTTCAGATTAAATAGTATAGATGAAGATCAATTCAAATATGTTTTATTGAAAACTAATTGTTTGATTGATCCAAAATGTTTATGAACGACTTAAAAACCAAGAAAAAAAAAAGAAGTAAAACACACACACACACACATAGAGCAGCAGCAGCAACAACAACAACCATCAGAAAGTTTCGGAATTCAAAATTGTGAAGCAAAAATCAGTGTTGCAGATTAATCAACCCGTAAACGAACAAAACAAACACGAAAAAAGAGAAGAAAATGAGCAAAACAGCGAACCATTTCGAGAGCACAGGCGGTGGGGAAAGCGGCTGCGCGGTCTCCGCCGAAGAGCTCACAGGCGGCGATGCACATGACCGGCGGCGCTCTCTTGGCGCCTTTAGCCAGAAGCGAATAACGCATGGCTTCGTGGATCTGTTGCGGATACAGCAGAGGCGTCGCCTCGTTGAGTTTCAGATCGATTTCTTCGATCAGAGAGGTCCAGTAAGTTTTCAGATCAAAATGAGTCGAAACGCTCGCGGCGGAGCACCGGATCGTCCGGCGGATGATCGGCGCGGCAGCGGTCTTCGGGAGGTATACTTGCGGAGATGAAGTTGTCGTTAGTGCTGAAAAAGCCATAACTGAAGCTCGTAGTCTTTCGTGTGTGTGCGCGCGCAAGAGAAGAGAGAGAGAGAGAGAGAGATTCCCTCCTTATTCAGTGTTTCTTTTCCTTTGTTGTGCATGTATAAATATGCAAGCAAACAGTGATTAGTGGCTGCTCTCAAATACAATTAGCCCAAAAAGATTAATTAAGTAGTTATTATGATATCTAATCATGTTTATCAGCATTAATTAACTGGGATTAGTTGAGTCAATGAATATGAAATTGAAGGGAAGTGGTCATCAAATACTTGGAATTGACTACATTGTTGTGGAATGGTGTGTGAATCACATTTCCTACAAATAATATCAGTACACTCGATACATATATATATATATATATTAATAAAATAATATAATTTAACAGTATATTAAAATTTTGATAGGATTTATATTATTAAAATATTTTTAACTATTTGTAATAGATTTTATGAAATTAGTGATAAATAAAAATAAAGTAATTTAAAATAAAATTAAGAAAATAATTACAAAGAAAATACAAAAAAAAATGATATTGAAGAACGTATGGGAGATAAACGAGGATAAAAAGGGGTGAAAGAGGGTTTAGTAGATGCTGAGGTGCATGCCCACTGGGGAAGCGCCCCTATATTTTTGACATGCGTTCTCTTTAATTTTTTTTTCTTTTTTATTTTTCTGTCTAATAACACATGTGAGGTCTCAATTTCTGAATATGGTTCTTTTCAATTTTATATTTCTTCTTATAAAATAAAGTATAATAGTATAGATAGTATAAATATTGCATCGTACGTTGCCTTCTAATTGTCACTTTAGCAAATAAATTTTATTTCAAAATATTTGCCGTTCTCAACCGATAAAAATGCATTTATTAAAATTTTAACAAAAGAACCATTTTACTTCAATAAATATCTTTCTTTTTTTTTGTAAGGAGAAATCAAGCCACAAGCCTAAGCTTGATCCTCAGATAACAAAAAGTAACGAACCCATTAATTAGATTAGAATTCTTAACAGGTACTTTGGACACATTAATTTAAACTTATGGTTATTTGTTGCCATCATTAATGTCTGTGCAAAAACCTTAAACGAGGGAACTGAGGTAGTAATATTTTAGATTCTTTATTGATGTTGTAATGTAGAAATAAAAAACAAAATATTAATTGAAATAGGAAAATGCAAATTAATTTAAGAACAAACCCCTCATCATACATAGCACTAACAAATTGAAATTTTCCACAATAAAGATGTCGGGTCTATAGTTAATAGAATTTTAATTTGTGCCAAATCGAATTTATAATCTCGTTATCTATACTACTAACTAGCAACACCGCACACTCTACGTGCGTGTAAAATATAAAAAATATATATTTCAATTTAGTAGTTAAATTTTTTTTAGGATGAAAATATAAACATATTATTAAATTTCTTTAGTAAGAATACCTTTTTAAGAATTATTTGAAATACTTTATTAAATTGTAGTAATTTTAAAATAAAATAATTATATGAAATAAAGTTACATGATAAAGAATAAACACAAAAAGGAAAAAAAATTCCAAATAATTGTAATTAGAGAAAGTGGATTGTTGGTTGAGAATATGGATTTTTTAAATTGAATGTAATATTACAACATTGACCTTTTTATTTGTTTATTTATTAAATTTGTTTTCTAATTAAAAGGATAAAATTGACACATTAAAATTCGGTATCTAAATTGAATCGATTCATATGAATTTTCAATTTTAGCCACAATTTTACATATCTCTACTTATTTCACATAAATTGAAGGACAAATTTTGTAAAATCACATAAATAACAGCCATTTGTGAAACAAAAATGATTTTCTTTTTATAATAATATAGATAAAATGGGAGGAATTTACAAAAATTCTATTTCCCCTACCTCGCTTCAATAGTTTCTTTTATTTTCTTTGTTATTTTCTTTTTCTTAAAATACACATATCATAAGTTTAATAAGTTTATTGGAATAGTTAATGCATATTTATACCAAAAAAATAATAATAATAATAATAAATATTTAATTTTAATAATTAAATTAATAAGTAAAAGTAATGAATTAGATTATTGATCACACATATTGTACGTGCAACACGATAATGACAATAACAGGTATCATTCTTAGTAAGAGCAAACAGTTGCTGAATTTGAACAATTCGTACCTCGTCAACTTTGGGGGCTTGAATATGAACAAATTTAAGGAATTTATTCAATTGAGTCTGAGTGTTGATAAATAAGAAGTTGTTGGTCTATAACGCTATCTGGGAATTTATATAATATACTACTTTTATTTTGTAATAATAATCGTTTAAAATTGTGTCACATTTATTAAGAAAATTTCATTAGTTACGATTCTTATATTCTACTTGACTAATTTGACCTTATTAAATATTAGTGTTTATAAATAGAAGTTTGTCTGAATGGTAAATAATGTGAGGATAATTTGAAAGAAAAAAATGCATTAAATACCATATTGTTTTCATGAAACGATCATGTTGTAAAACAAAAAGTTTATAATAATATGACTAATAATTTATATTATGTATAAAGTACAAACCCCTCACATGTTAGCTGTTCAGGATCTTTGATTTAATGGACATGTATTCCATTTTTAAGGAGTAGAGAGTGTCAGGATTAGTATTCAAATATTAGTAGGTGTACGTATGTGGGTTGTGGTTTTACATAAATAAATAAATAAAACCTCTCATGCGAGTTAGTCTTGGTTTGTCCAATTATCCATACTATATATTAAGTACCAACCCCTCATCTTAGTTACTCGTGGTCCAATTAATTATGAACTTGCCAAAATACCCTTACTAAAATTGAACTATTCAGTTGACATTCATCTTTCAATTTTCTTTTTTTAATTTATAATTTTATTTTTTTAATCAAAATAATAATTTCATTTTTTAATCATAAATTTACTATACATATAGTGAAAAATTAAAAAGATGGTATAAATAATAAAAACGGTTTAGAGAGAGATATATTTTATAAAAATAAATAAATAAAATTTAATTTTATGCCACTAATTATTAAATATTTAATATTTTTTTTCACACACGCATTGAATATGCCGACTTAAGCTGGTATGAAATGGAGATGGGTAAGTCCAATTTGTGCACTTGGATTGTGCCCAATTTCTGTTCAATAAGAATTTTAACAGTCAAAAATGAAGGCAATATACATGTTTTTCGCCTGCTTGAGTACGGTGTCGTTATAAAACATATTTTAAATACATAATAAAAGACCGGCACTGGGCTCATTAAAAGATAATATTTACCACAAAGAAAGTTTGATTAATCTCATTATTATTGATTCCATTGACTTGAATGAATGGACTTTTCTTTCATTTGCTCTCACTTTCAGTTGAAACTTATTTGTTCCAATATAAATTAATCCAAGAAAGTTGAACAAAAAGAGGCAGAAATTCGATAATTGATGCAGTAATTATAGAATCCATATTTTAAAGTTTTTAGTACTTCATTTTTATGCAGTAATTAACGCTACATATAACTATATACCCTTTTTGTAATAAGATCCAAAATTTATGCGTCAATTTATATATATTTAATTTTAATATAGTAATTCAAGCAACTCCAGCAATAAATTTAATAATAAAATTATAAATTTTAACTAGGCAATGTAGGGCTTTACCCTGGATTACAGGGAGCCCTTCCAGAAATTCTCGAAGGCCAGGGGAGAACCCAGGCCTAAGAGGGGGTTTGGAAATAGTTTTCAACCAGCAATAGACGCGCCTCGGTTAGAACCTCACAAGCTGCGTCATTGCCCCAAGCGCAAAGATGAACAACATTCTTACCTCAGGTCCTTTTTATTACCTTCCCCAATTGTTCGCTTCAGTGAACTCTCGATGTGGGACGCGAAACTAATTTCTAGTCACCAGACTCTAAGCCTAAATTGAACCACAAGAAGGCCACCTTTGCCCCTTTCATTCCACATCGAAATATGTTTCTGTTTTCTGTACTGGTATGATTCTCTTTCGTTTGCATGTTTATGGAGTAGATCGTTTCTGTGGATGAAATGAAATTCGATTTTCAATTTCATGATACGATTGCCCGAAGTTTCAATTTACACCTTAAATATTCAATTATAGATAACTCGGTTGCACCTTATTTGTTCAACTATTGTTCCAGGTACTTTCGGAAATAACATCTGCAGCAACTGACATACAGACGAAGCACATCTATGCACTCAATATTAAAACAATTGAAGGATATGAACATATTTTTTTCCCACAACAAAGCGAAACAAAAGATGGATGGGGCTATCAGCTACAATTTTTTAACGAATTTCAGATACCAAAGAGACACCGAAAAATTAAACTACAATTGTTGGGGCCTTTCCTGTTTAGGAAAGACCCTCCCAAAAATAGCGTATGCTGCTTGTATTGCGGCGAACACACGGTATTCTTTAGTAAAAGGCGAAAGAATAGTTCGCTTTGTGCTCACCGCGCAGCTGCGTGAGTTTAACTCAACTCCCAGCCGTCATTTTTATCATCAGTCTCTCAACGCCTTTCTGTTTCTCTTCGATGTGGGATACTTGTGCGGGTTCTAATGCACTAGTACACCCCGGTTCTCGTCCCACCAGCACTTCCAATATATTTCTTTGCTTGAAAATCAAACGAAAACATGATTTGGCGATATCATCTAATAATTCAGAAAACTCCCATGAATCTATAGGAATTGATCAAAATAATAGTTGATTTGCAGTGGACTTCTACAAAAAGAAGAAACTCCACCTCTCTTCTCTCAATCTACTGGGAAAAATTTTGCATATAACCAACTCCTCTGCTATTCAAGCTTAGGAGTCTTTTATTGAGTTTCAGTAACATGTGCTCATTGCACTTTTTTTTCTCATTTACATTTCTGTGTTAGTCAAGAGTGAGTTTTGCTTCCTTTTGCAATGTTTGCTCAATTTTCTTCAGTTCAATCATATAAGCAATGTTTGACCTCAAGTACTCACTAAGGCACATATTAGTCTACACATAAAGCATAGGATAGTTAGGTTACTAAAGGGATTCAACTAGTTAAGGTAACCAGTAAAGTTCGCCATCTATTGACGTATGCACCATAGCCCACCTTCTGAGTGATATCCTTAACGGATTGCACGGGCATCTAATCCCTAGTAGTGTCCAAGCCCTTCGTGTTTTGCTAACATTTGCACCCATATTTTCATAAAATTGATCAAGCATGAATTCACAAAGTTGGAGATGCAGTTATGATATAGTGCTAATCTACTATGAATATGAAAACAATATTTTTACAATCCAATTGATTCTCCACTATTTGTTGTGCATTTTCATCCCACCTCTTTCGGCACTAAGAGCCACTGGACAACCCTTAACACTTTTTGCAATCAATCACCTATCCTTCCTTGTCTTCCAATGCAGAGTACTACCTTTGCTCTCTTCCTTTTTACTTTTCTTGTGCCATATAAATTTCAACTCCAAGAAAGTATTCTCCGATACATTAACAATTGGAATAAACTAATATAGGCTACACCAATGATGGGCCTCTACTAAATTCTCTTTTTCCTGCGTTTCTTATACTGAATCATTGAGTTCCTTGACTCTAGCACGATTATAATTTCCCTTAGATTTAAAAGATCCCCGCATACAATCGTGAATACAAAGAACAAGTATTCGCCTCAAAATAAGAAAGAAGTCGTAGGCCTATAATTAACCCTTGGATTTAGAAGGGACCACATACATCCGTGAATATGAAGAATAAGTGTTCGACTCAAAATAGTCTTGACGTGCAACAGCTTTTGCTAACATTCAGGGAGTTGCTCTCGAAAATAATAGAAATACAAGACGTTAATGGACCGAGCTCGATTGGAATACCACCAGTAGAGTTTAATCAATAAAATATCTGCGCCTAAAAATTTTTGCATTTGAATTCCTGCTGGATTTACCCATCGATAAATAAAAAATAAAAAACAAAAAACCCTGCTGCATTTTTTAATTATTTAGAACTTCCTTAATCGACCAATAAATTATATACACCCACTCCTTGTCCCGTTTGTCCTTCCTCTTTAAAATATAATACAACGTCTACCAACAACCACCCAATAGCCACAACGCCAATACTTCTGTTCTTTGAAAACACTCCAATATTATCATCTTCCTCCGCAGACCCATACTCCCAAATCTTTTAATACTCGGATTGGGTGGGGGCCGCGCGTACGCAGGCCCCCTCTGCCACAAATTATGACGTAGGCTCGACCGCTTGGGCCGACCTTAGGCGGGCGCCCCTCCAAAGTGCAATGGAGGTCGCCAACCTAGGCCATGGACCTTCATGATCGCCCATTGACCCCGTCCAGGTAAGTATGGAACTCAAACAAATTTCTTTGCTTTATGTAACTCTACCACCCCCCACCTACCCACTAGCCAACCGATGTGGGATAAACGATACTTTATCAGATACTAGTTTTCTTCATCCTTCTCGTAGTTCAGGCTACATAACCTGAGTCTTGTAATCATCGCAATTCATCTCAAAGTCCCAATTTACTTGAATTAATGCTGAGGCGTGACAATTATTGAAGATAAACTATAAATTACATGTCAAAAAAAAGGAAGATAAAAATTAAATGGTTTCATTACATTTTTTTTTCATGTATTTAATGAGCCAAAGTTGAGAACAAATTCACTAATGTTGAGCTCTCTCCTCTTTCTTTATAGTATTTTTTTAAGTAAGTGGTTTAATTTGTAACACTTGCTTCCTAAATTGGTATGATCGAAACTTAGTTATGCAAATGATAGTAAACGTTGATATGGGCCATACGCTCGATGAGTTATAGTATAGTATTGTATCTTTTCAAAAATTGAGATGCTAACGCTATTTAACAATATTACATACGATTGCTCGTATTTATATTTGTTGGAATTGAAATGCAATATAATAACGTTGTCGACATCACTTGTTTCTTCATTTGTTTTATCTTTTCTTTCTTGATGGAAATATAGGTCTTTAAGTTGATCCCTTTGACATTTTGCATCCTAATAATGCAGCTAAGATCATTAATCACCTCAAATGGTTGGACAAAGTGGAAAAACAAGGCATGATGCGTGAAACAATTTTTGGATGATTGAGGTGATTGAAGAAGTGTGAAAACATTAGATAATTATAATTGTAATTCGATAACTTAACTTATTTTGTTGGGGAATCTCAAACCAAGATTAAAAAAACCTTGATCGGTTCAATTTGAGAACTATTAGAGGAATAAATTGATTATTATTATTATAAATTACGAAATTACGGTTTGCCGATCCTAAATTACAAAAAAAAAAAAAATACGTAAAAAGAGTTATCTATACTATACATAAAACATTAGTAATCTACACTACTTTTTGATATTTTGAAGTGGATTCACTAAATTAATCATTGAGTTAATTTTCATTTTTTTTATATACTATATCTCTCATCTCTCATATTTTTGGTTTGATTTTTATTTACCTTTTTTTTAAATTGTATTATTCAATTATTTGTTTTATGATTATAAATTTCCATAAGTACATAAAAAAAATTAAAATGCTAAATATATACATATAAAAAAATTAATAAATATTAAATTATGAAATAGTGATTATAAACACCCATGGGCTAGTCTAGATTAATAACTTGATACTTTATTATAGAAAAAGGCCCAAGCCCATGTGAAAAATAAAAGGAAACAATAGTGTGGGCTAAATCCGTCACAAATGCCCGTCTCGTTCCCCTTCATTTTTAGGCACCTTCAGGTCAATGGCCTGTAGTTGAAATTCTGTTTATCGGCACCTATGGCAGCAAAATTTGGCAGCATTTCCAATTGAACTCCACACATCCCGTCTCTCACAAAAAACGCGCACAACACACACACACTGCGTGCTTTATTTACACAGAACCAAGTGATTTTGTGAAGAGAAGCAGGAGTTAATATGAAGAAGGAGAGTAACGGAGGAGGCAAAAACCCGAAACCCAAGATTTTTGGAGCAAATCCACTCCCAATTAGTGGAGACGACGCTGCAGGGCTTGTCGGCGGCATAGTCGAAAAGGGCTTCTCCGATACCCCGCAAACCAGGCCTTTGGGTCCAACTTCCGCCCCTCGCCCCACCGTTTTGCCTTTCCCGGTGGCGCGCCACCGCTCACACAACCCGGTATGTGTACTTTAGTTTTTGGGATACCTTGGTTCTGTTTTTGTTTTCATGTTATAGTTAGTTGCCCGGCACTGATTCTAGAAATGTGGGTTTCCCATTGTTTATGTTATCTCAATGTGGATTGTGGAGTTAGCAGAAAGGGTTTTACTTTTCGTTGTACATACTCTCGCGCGCGCGCGCGCGCGCGTGTGTTGACTCGAATGCTTTTGTGATCAGAGTATTGGATATAGTTGAGATAGTGATTGTTCTGTTGACGACTTCATGTTGTTTAACAGCATTGGGCTCCTAAAGTTGGAAAAATCAATGCTATTAATGATAATGATGATGTGGATGATGATAATGGAGAAGAAGAAGATTTTGATGGGATGGAACTGGTTGCTGGTGTTGCCAATCCAGTGCAAAGAAAAGAAAAGAAAGGTATGGATTTTAGCCGGTGGAAAGAGATAGTGAAGAATGAGGGTAATTCCGTGCTTCATGAGAAGAAAAACAAAAAGCGTTCAACTGGATTGGAAGTTAGCCGCAAAGCTCAAGAAAAAAGTTCTGTTGATTTAAGCAGACAAAATGCTAATCTAGGTGATGCCAAGTTGTGTAGTACTCAACAAGTTGATCGTGCACTAGAGCAGCATATGGATATGGATTACAAGAATGAAAACATTGTCCCTAAATGGGAGAATGGATTGAGTAAAGAAAGAAAAGTGGATTTGACAGTACAAAGCTTGCAAGAGTCCCACATGACTTCTGTTTTTGATAAACAGAACATGTTAGGTGGAGAAGAAGGCAGTCTTGAGAGTCAGATTGATGCTGAGAATCGTGCTACATTGGCAAACATGTCTGCTGATGAGATTGCTGAGGCACAAGCTGAAATAATGTCAAAGCTCAATCCAGAATTGATAAATGCCCTTAAAAAACGGGGGCAAGCCAAAGTCAAGAGGCAGAAGTTTTCTGCATCAGATGTTGGTACAAGTGGTGAAGTAGACAGTACACAACATGAGAAAAATGTGGCAAAATTAACCAGGGGCTTTGATAACACTACCTCTGATGAGCCTGTGAAAATAGTTCCTCAAGAAGCTCTGAAGGATAAAGATGATAAAGCTTCTCCAAATATAAGTCCACCAAACCGTAGCCTGTGGGATGCTTGGAGCAAAAGAGTTGAGCATGTTAGAGATATGAGATTTTCCTTGGACGGGAACATTATTGGCAGTGATTCTTCTCATGGATCAGAAAATGGTAAGGCTTCGAATCAAGCCAAGTTTGGCCCTTGTTTATGTAAGGTGAAATTCATTTGTTATTCGAAATGCTGGTGCAAGATATTATTATTGATCCCCAACCCTCCTCCCAAAAACCCCACCCCCAAGAAAATGGGAAAATGGGAAAAAGAAAAAGAATAGATAAATAAATTGCTGATTGCAAATGTCAACTGATTGTAGGTAAGGTGTCATCTGAAAATGGATACAGCGCAGACAATGTGTCCGAACGTGATTTTCTCCGAACTGAAGGTGACCCTGGTGCTGCTGGTTATACAATAAAAGAAGCAGTGGCCCTAACTAGAAGTGTGGTTAGTGAGAATTATTTGTCGGAACCAGTTTTATGTACATGCCTTTTAGACAATATCCATGTGTTCCATAGTCTTCATGAATGCTTTTGAACTTGGTTTTCAGGTTCCCGGTCAACGCACTGTTGCTTTACATCTAATTGCAGTTATCCTTGATAAGGCAATTCGTAATATCTGCCAGAATGAAGTTGCTAAACCTTCCAATGTCGCTGATGCTGAGGTGGCTGTTGACTGGGAAGCTGTTTGGGCTTTTGCTCTAGGCCCAGAACCTGAGCTTGCTTTAGCACTCCGGTAAATCTAAATGCATTATTGCTTATGTCTTGTTTAATTATATTGACTTCTTTTTTGTCTATCTAACTAGTGATCCTTATATGAGGTCACTAATATTTAATTTACCAGTTTCTAAAGTCTATTGAATGTCTTTGTCTTGCAATTTTGTTGTAGTCCCCCAAAAAAATAAGTATTTTCGTCCATTAATGTATAACTGAAACACAGCACTCCACCTGAGCCTTCAAGTTTTATTCACTTTGATGCTTTTGTCTCTATCCTATTTATAGAATGTCCCTTGACGATAACCACAACTCTGTGGTCCTTGCTTGTGCCAAAGCTATTCTGTGCGTGCTAAGCTGTGAGATGAACGATATCATATTTGACATCTCAGAGGTACAGTTTTTTAATATCTGAAGACAATGTTTTCTTATAATTGTTCTTGGGCTAAAAATCCATCTTGGTAACTTGTTACTTTTATCTTTCTTCAGAAAACACCAACTTATGAAAGAGATGTTTGCACCGCTCCTGTATTTAGAAGCAAGCCAGATATTAATGTTGGTTTCCTTCGTGGTGGCTTTTGGAAGTATAATACTAAACCTTCAAATATTCTTCATTTCGGTGAGGAGCTGGTGGGTGACAAAGATGAAGGTGACCAGCCCACCATTCAGGATGATGTAGTTGTTGCTGGGCAGGATATTGCTGCAGGTCTCGTTAGGATGGGCATTCTTCCAAGGATATGCTATCTGTTGGAGGTAAAATTTTGATGCAAATTGTCTAGAGTCAGCTAACCTCCCCTATAATTATATGCTGTTATACAGACTTCCTCTGTTAGTTTCAAAATTACAAATACCCCTTTTTGATCATTGAAATTTAATCCAAACTTGAAATGCAAAAAGTTAATAAGAAATTTGGATAACGTCGTCCATATAGCTGAGAACAATTTTGAAAGTTTACTAAAATTTGAATTATAACATCATTTAACTATGTAATAATCGATAGAAAGGGGTAAGTGTACGGTGGAAGTAAGTTACACAGGTGGTATGAGAAACTTTAAACTAAGAAGGGATATTTGTATGACTATATATATAGTTACAGGTCAAGGTCGTACAATTAGTCCAATATAGTTTATCTCTTGCAACTGAACTTATAAAATTCCTGTGGTACCAGACAGATCCTGCTCCACCATTAGAAGAATGCTTAATCTCCATACTGGTTGCGGTAGCAAGGCACTCCCCAACATGTGCTGCTGCAATTATGGACTGTGAAAGGCTTGTCCAGACAGTTGCTAATAGATTTGCCTCAAAAGAACAAATGGAAATCAATTCCTGCAAGATAAAAACTGTTATGCTCTTAAAAGTAAGCTGTGCCTTTATGGGTTTCTTTTTTTGTTTCTTGTCTTAAACATTTTTAGTGGCAAAATATAAATACAAATATATAGTTTTAATTCTTTCTTGGTGTTTTGAAGGTGTTGGCTTGGCTTGAGAAGAAGAATTGCTCGACATTTATAAAGAATGGAATTTTTCGCCAGGTGACCTGGCATTTGTACCGATATTCATTCTCTCTTGACCAATGGGTAAAATATGGGAGCGAAGCTTGCAAACTCTCGTCAGCTTTGCTGGTTGAACAATTACGTCTCTTTAAAGTCTTCATTCGTTATGGATATTGCGTTTCTGACTTTTCTGACTTGTTACCTTCGTTATGCGTATGGTTGAGTGTGCAAACAATTGAGAGGCTTATGGACATCAATGTGATGAATGAATATTGTGCCATCACAAAGGAAGCGTACCTTCTTCTGGATGTTTTAGCCAGTAGACTTCCAAATTTTTATTCATGCATGCATGAAGAAATGGAGGACACTGCTCAAGATAAAGAAACTTGGCTGTGGGGTCAATTTGGTTCTATTATTGATCTAGCCCATGAGTGGATAGACTTGAAAAGCATTCCACATGTATTAAGACTCTTCGATCGCCAAAGAGAAGATGATGAATATCAGGCTTCAGAGGTAAATTCCTTGTTGTGGGTCATTTCTTCTGTTCTGAAAATGCTTTCAAGTGTGCTCAAAGCTGTGATCCCAGAGGATATTACAAGCTTTAAGAATGGTCGTCTACCATGGCTGCCAGATTTTGTCCCTAAGATTGGACTCCAAATTATTAAAAATGGATATTTGAGCTTTTCAGGAGTAAGTGATGCAATCGGTAATAACCATTGTTCGATGCTTGAGTATTTATGCAATTTGAGGCTTAAGAAAAGCCAAGAATTGGCAATATGTTCCACTTGTTGCCTTCAAGGATTTATCGAAGTAGTGGCTTCTGTTGATAAGTTGATCCAGCATGCAAACCTCGACATTCATAATTCACCATCTAAATTTTCATGGGAAGATAAAGTTCTTGCTAGTGGGATGCTTAGGTCCGGAGTAGCTGAAGTTCAATATCTGCTGATGACTTTAATGAAATTAATCTCCAGCGAATGGCAATCCTTGCAGCCCATTGAGAAGTTCAGTAGAGGCGGGCCCGCTCCAGGAGTTGGTGTGGGTTGGGGTGCTTCCGGTGGAGGGTATTGGTCCTTAAATACTTTTTTGGCTCAGCAAGATGCAAGATTGCTCACATACTTGCTTGAAATGTCTGAATTACCCTTTGCCAGAGCCCCATTAGAAGCTGAAGAGACGGGCCATGTAACAATGCAAACGCTAAATTGTGCCCTTTCAGCTTGTTTAACTGTGGGCCCAGGGAATAGCGCTGTCATTGATAAATTACTGAATTTCATATTCAAGGTACCTGTTCTGAAATATCTTGATTTTGGCATTCGTCAATTTCTTTGTGTCAAAGAAGGCTACAAACCATTCAAGTGGAATTATGAAGAAGAGGAATATATGTTGTTTGCTAATGTTTTGACCACTCACTTCAGAAACAGATGGCTTAGTTCAAAGAAACGAAAAGCCATTGAAGAAAACAATCGCATTAGCCACAAAAAATCTACAAAGAGAGGAAGTCGTTCTCTAGAGACGATTCATGAGGATACAGATGAACGAAGCTCGGATGGTCATTATTCATCTTCTTTGAGACTGGAATGGGCCCGCCAAAGATTGCCTCTTCCAGCACATTGGTTTCTTAGTGCAATCTCCACTGTTCATCATGAGAAGCAGGCTTGTCTTCCTGGTCTTTCCCACAGAGACACATATGCAGATGTCCCTTCAGATTTTCTTGAAGTTGCCAAAGGTGGACTCTTTTTTCTCTTAGGCGTTGAAACAATTCCTGCTTTTCTTACCCCTGAGATCTCCTGTCCTGTGAAATATGTTCCAATTGTATGGAAACTGCATGCATTGTCTGTAATATTACTTTCTGGGATGGGCGTTCTTCAAGATGAGAAGAGCAGGGATGTGTATGAAAGCTTGCAGAATGTTTATAGTGAAACTCTTGATGAAAAAAGGTTGACAAATTTGCATGACGACTCATCTGCGGGGCCCCTGAGATTCGAGTCAGACATACACGAGAATTACTCTACATTTATTGAAACACTAGTGGAGCAATTTGCTGCTGAATCTTACGGTGATGTATTATTTGGCCGGCAAGTTGCAATTCATCTACACAGATCTGTTGAAGCTTCTGTAAGGCTTGCCACATGGAACGCGTTATCTAATGCTCGTGTTATGGAGCTTTTGCCTCCTCTGGATAAGTGCTTGACAAAAGCCGAGAGCTATCTTGAACCTATTGAGGTAATATGAGCAAGCAGAGTTTTTCTGCATTTATATGAAGTTAGTTGCATTAAGTAGGTAATATAGAGGCTTTAGAGTGTGTGTGCAAAAACTTAAATGAAGTGCTTTTGAGCTTTTCACTTTCCGTTTAGTGGCTGAAGAGTGTATGGCATGCCTGCTTGTGTTCTTTTTAAAGTAGGAAAAGATAATAGCACCTCGTGCCCAACTTTAAATTTCTAGGTTTATCTCGTAAGCTTTTTCACTTTTGTTAGCTTCTAATTTCACTTACTCCAAACTTTTACTACTAACCACTCTCTTCCTAAATCTCTAAAATTGAGCGCTTAAAAATAGCAGAATTCTTCCAAAGACTCCCTTAGTTTATTTTACAGACGTGTTCCACATAACCGAATCCGGGAAAAAGGATTTGTTGTTTCGTGCCTGTTCATTCCAATAGATTGTTGATTTTCTGTAGCAAACTCTTGAATGATTTTGGTGCAGGACGATGAGAGGATCCTCGATGCCTATGTGAAATCATGGGTCTCCGGTGCAATGGACAAAGCAGCAACACGGCATTCAATGGCATTCTCTCTGGCGCTGCACCATCTCTCATCTTTCATTTTCGGGGATGTTGCTGGCGAAACACTCACACTGCGCAATAAGCTCGCAAAATCTCTGTTGCGAGACTATTCTCGCAAGCAGCAACACGAGGTACGGTTGTTCACCTTTCGGCCACTAATGAACTTGTTGTGATGATATATTCACGCATTTGTATGATGATATTTCGCTTACATAACATGCTTATGCGTTTTCCAGGGGATGATGGTGAGATTGATATGCTACGAGAAACCCAACACGACATTGCCCATCTCTGAGATGGAGAAAAGGTTGAAGCTACTGAACGAGATTTGCGAGGGGCATGCGGCTTTAGTGCAAAAGCTCGAGTCGTGTGTCAGAAGAAAGTTCGAATCCAGGACCTAATTACAAAACCACCAATACGTTTTCATTTGTACTCCTCTTGTATATACCGTAAGTTGATATGTTTCTGATACACTTTTTCCATTTGGTAACATCATACATAGTCGGATACTTCTTGTTTTTCGATTGAGCAGGCACTTAGTGTAGTGTATATTATGTAGTGGTGCATGTTCTATATCCTTTTTGCTAGTGCATATATGTGCATCTTCGCCTGTCGACTAGGGCTGTCAATGGAGCAGGTTTTAATTCGAATTTGTTATTATTCGACCTATTATAATATTCGTTTATAAATATCCGTATATCGAAATAAATGGATATGATATCGAATCAAGCAGTTCGATACGTTAAAAGATCCGAATTCAAACTATTTTCCATTAGATGAATAACCTTATGTATATATAATGTTAGTAAAGAAACTAAAATAGAATGTAATATACAAATTATAATATTTAATAATACACTATTTTTTATCTTTCAAATTAATTTTTTTAACAAAATAATATATATATATATATGTATATTATATTTTAAAATAATTTTCTATTTAATTAAAATTTTGTTTTTTACATAAAAAAATATTTTTTTTATATCTATTATTAGATTTTAAAGTTTCAATTATTTTAACTGTTAATCATATTGGATTTTTTTATTGGGTTTTGAATTTTTTTTATTAGATTTTGAATTTTTTTTATCGGATTTTGATTTAGTAGTATTGAATTGAATGTAAATTATATAATATTCGGGTTAGATTCAAACATTAAGAATGTATATTGGATTCGGATTTTATTTTCCAAATTCAACTTATTGACAGCCCTGGTCGAATTTATTGGGCTCCACTTGAATTGGGTAATATAACTCCATTGGTAGAGCTCCACTCTTGCAATTGAGTCGTTGCGATTATGGATTGGATGTTTAATTGTTCATGTTTCGAACTTGTTTTTTATTTTTTTATTGTTTTGGGATTCAGACTCGGCAATAATCGATACATATCTATAAAATTTTGTTCGAATCCGGATTTTGAAAAAGCTAGTTCGATATGTATCTTTGGAATTTTATTTAAATCCGCCCCGTTGACAATGCTAACGTCAAGTTTTCAACTCTGTAGGCCCCATTAGTGCAGCTTTTCTTAGGCTGGACCAAATATAAGGGCCTGCTTTCGAGCGGCCCAGTTGCAAACATAATTCTAAAATTATTTCATGAAATGGCTCAATAAACCGATATGGTCCATTATATTTTTTGGTAATATGGCCCAATAAATAAAGATAGATTGTTAATAATGCGTTTAAGGGATCTAATAATTATTTTAGTCTCTTTCCGTATCCCACTGTCATTTATATTCTCTTTCGTCTCTCTTTTTCCATTAGTAATGTGCTTTTAATTTATGTATTTTCTCATTCCATCTCCTCTATCAATATATATATATATATATATATATAATATTTTCATCTCTTTTATTTTTTAAAAACTTTTTATTTCTTATTTATTTGTTAATCTTATAATTCTACCTTTATTTTTAACTATTTTTTTATAACAAATTTAATCAAATACAAACATTACAAATAATTAAAAATATTCAATCTAATAAATAATTTAATTTTACATTCTTAATTTCAATCTTTAATTAAATTATATTTTAATTTTTTTTATTTTACACATGCATCGAATATGTTCCACCAATTAGTTTTTAATTATATTTTTTACTTCTATTACATCGGTTACTGTTATTAATTTCTCAAGAAAAGAGAAGCATCCTAGAGTTACTAATTTATCAATCAATTCCTTGATTTAACCATAAAAGAGTGACAAGCAATTATGATCTTCAATTTTCGGCCTATAATAAAATTAATAAATAAAAGGCCTAGAAACAGAATAAGTTATGTAATTGGTCTAAATGGTCAAATCGTTTGAATCATATAAAAAATGTCTCGTGTTTTGTATACATAAAAATCAACTATGAAGAAAGTAGTCGTCATAAAATGTTTACAAGGTTTGTTGTGGATTTAGTAGGATTAAGTCGGGTGCCAAATATTAAGTTATATAACTGATTCAAGTGGTTAGGGTTTGAATCAACTAAAAAAGCCTCGTGTTTATATTTGAATATTGTATATATATTTGAATTTCGTATACGTAAGAAATAATTATTGTAAGAGTAGCTGTCTAAACGATCATGATTTGTGTTTGAATTTGAATTTTTTATACATATTTGAATTTGTTGGTGTAAAAAGTAATTATTGTGAGAATGACCACCTAAACTCTCGTCCCACGACGCCTTGTTGTGAATTTAATCGGGTGGAGACGGTGCCGGACACCGGAGTTCATGAACAAAAAAAAAAAAACCGGAAATAAGTCATTTTTTCATGCATTATTATACTCTTACGTCAGATCGAAGGCCATACTTCTCGGAAGTTACACGCATCTAACGTGTCATCTCACAACAAATCCAGCTCGCTCTCTCTCTCTCACACACACACACACAACACCCCAAAACGAGCAAATCAATCGCAAATCCAAATCCCAAACTGCTTCACTCTTCTACAATGGCGGATTGGTCTACCCTTCCCACGGAGCTCCTGTACCTCATCTCCCAAAAGCTCCCCACCTCAACCGACGTCCTCCGCTTCCGCTCCGTCTGCGCCTCCTGGCGCGCCTGCCTCTCCATCGCCGCCCTCCGCCGCTGATCGCTTCCCCATTCTCCCTAATTCCGGCATTTCAGAAACCAGCTGGGGTTTTTATCTCTCCAAACGGACAATCTATTCTCTGCAATCACCGTCCGCCGATGATCCCTCGTGGATCATCAAGCTCGAACGGGATAACTCGACCCGGATGCATCTCCTCAATCCGCTCTCGCGATCCCAATTCAAACCCTTGCCCAATTGTTTCCCCAAGAGTTTCAGTTTCTTCGATGTTAGGGTTAAGGAATTGGGCGGAGAATACGCGCTGCAGTATATCAATTTCAGGCCGATGGCGAGCTCGATTGGCGAGGCGGGGAATCTGTACATGGAAAAAGTTGCGGTTTTGAACAATTTGGGTGGTGGGTTTGTGCTCTTGACGATTCATGTCTCTGGGAAACTGGTGGTTTATAAGTCTGGTGATGAGAAATGGAAGCTTATTGATGATTTGCCTTCTCCTTATGATGATGTGATACTCAGGGAAGGGAGATTCTACGCCGTCGACAACACGGGCCGGCTTGTTGTTGTGAATACCGTTGGTTTTAATGTGAGTGTGGTTGCGAATTCGATCTTCGGTGGTGATAAGAAGTTTCTCGTGGAATCAAATGGGGAGTTGTTGTTGGTTGATATGTATTTGAGCATTGGACCAGCAGATGATTTGGGTTTCGATGAAGGGTTAGAGTTTTATGAGGAGTTTGATTGTTTCATGAGTGAGAGGACTGTGAAGTTTAAGGTTTTTAAGTTGGATGAAGATGCTAAGAAATGGGTAGAGATGAGTAATTTGGGGGATAGGATGTTGTTCTTGGGCGACAATTGCACGTTTTCAGCATCGGCTTCAGAAGTTTTTCCCGATGATAAATGTAAAGGGAACTGTATATTTTTCACTGATCAGTATTGTCATAGGGAGGATGACGGGGTGTGGAAGAGTCGAGGCGTCGGAGTGTTTGATCTGGAGAGTGGGAGTATCGGGCCGATCAGTGGTCATGTTGGTTATTCTAAGATGTTTTGGCCACCTCCTGATTGGGTTTCTTCAACTCCATCTATAGTTGTGAGTTCTTGGTTTATCAGTTTTCAATTTTCTTAGCCAAATAAGCTCTGGTTTAATAGTTTGAGTTCCTTTACCAAGTGTGACATTTATGCATTGTTTTCGCATGTGAATTTATTGAACTGCATCTATAGAAGTAGGTCCTTGGTTTATTGGTGTTTATTTCTTTGCCAGATCAAGTGAATGTTCTTGTTGATACAGCGTTATGAACGGTGTCAATTGATCAATTCTCTTGCATTTATTAGAGAGTTTTAGTTAACTAACTTGGAACTATATTTATGCAATATCCATGAGAATTAGTTGTGAGCCTGTTTGAGAATGAAACGGTGAAAGGAAGTGTAGTCTTGTATTTGTGCCTCGCACAAATATGGAGGTGCATAGAATCCTCTGTTTAGGTCTCTCTAGGGTTGGTTTAAACGCCTTTCGATAAATAGTTTTTAGCAGTTCCATGAGATGCAAATGAAGTAGAAATCGTCGCCTCTAGCTACAAACCAATTGTGGATTCATTTTTCTTTGGTCTCATATCTTATAGCTGGTGAAAGACGATACAAATGAACTTCTTTCCAATGTCGTGCTTGCAAACTGAAATCTTGGTCTCGTTATCTTCCCTGTGCAGGCTGAGATGAATCGGCTGAACATTTAATATTTCGAAAGCAGAGAAATCAACAGCAAACAGAGGTGGATGAACACACGCCGGCCATTAGTCATGGCCCTCTCATTGATTGCTAACAGCTCGTTGATTAACCTAAGCGCTACCGTATTGCCATAACTCGTAAGAGCTATTTGATCAGTCGAAGATATTTATAAACCGTTGCTGTTGAATTATTGTGTGCATCTCTTTCCGATGCCCGAATGCCTGTATTGCTTTTCTTTGTATTTTCCTAAAACTTTCTAATCTTCTTCCTTAAAATCGATTATAATCTCAAGGTGCATTCCCTCGTTCAGTGTTGAGTTCATGTTTTGTCTTTAGTTCATGTTGTCTTGTGTTGTTATTCTACTTTCAATGCCAAAGCCATTCGAGAGGTTCAGGGTTAAAAACCTTAAATAACCTCAAAAAGATCAAACTAAGGAGGAGGGGCTTCAGAAACGAAGGGAAATATCGACAAGGTTGAGAGTTGAAATCTTTGGTTTACAGCAGTTGTCTGTTTGTCTGATGATTTGTTTGATAGATTTTATCAAGTGCGAACGCAAAAAACCACTTTATATGATGTTTGTCTGATGTTTTATTTGAGCCCACTCTCTCTCCTCTGCCCTTTTGTATGGTGTCGTCTTCTATAGTCATATTTGATTATGCTTAACTAGTGTATAAATTATGTAACTTTTTCTTAAGTTCAAATTTATACATACTTCTTTGAAATCAATAAACTAAGTTTGTATATTTATACGCCGCTAGGTCTGTAATTCCGTGGTGCGGATTCAAATCGACACAATTGAGATCTTGAGTTTGAACTATCTTGTCCTATTCCCTTCCCCTCTGGGTGAGTATGCGTGTGCTGTGTGTTGGCGTTTCCAATTGATATCTATAGAATGTTTCGAGTTGAATTGTATCATTAAAAAAAAAAAAAAAAGAAAAAAGTTTGTATATTTATACATAATTGCAATCACAAAGCACTAAAGCTATTTGTGTTTTCTGGCCCATTATGTTGGTTCTTTGAAGACAATAGTTTCCTCATGATGTACCCCTCAAATTGCTAATGATGTTGTTATCACGAGTTACTTGCACCTGACCCCCTTCATTTTTGTACCCTTTCCCCATCATTGTCATAACTCATAAACTTATTAATTTATTTAACTTACCGATAATACTATTATTTCCTCAATTTTTTACACACACCATCATTGTCATAACTCAAACTTATTAATTTATTTAATTTCCCGATTTACTCTTATATATATACACTATTTTTTTCCTCATTTTTTTACGTACACATAGGTGCATGCTACCAATTCTTAGGGGACAGGTTTTCTTGAAACTTTAAAATTATACAAGGTCTTTTTCGGCAAATTATCTTACAAGGAAAATAAGGATAAAACAACTTTTTTTACAAGCAGAAAACAGATTAATTTTCACAAGTATAGCTCGTAAAGAACCTTTTTCCGATTTTCATACCTCGCGTTTATCACTAATTCTATTTTGCTCTCAAAAAGCAATTCACTTTTCATTCCTCTCTTTTACCACCTAATTCGATTTTGCTCTCGAAAAGCAAGCAATAAGTACGCATGGATATTGCCAGAAACAATTTTCAGCAATCAACAAGATGTAGACTACTTTAATCCCAGTAGTCAACAAGCCCTACCCCTCCTAATGCATATTGAAATTGCAAATTGCATAGCTACAGTAAAATAAATATAATCCCAAGTCATCTATCCAAGTGCTAAAAAAGAAAGAAAACGTTGGTCAAAACTTCAACTAGAAAAATACCTATATGCTAAACCAAATATACAGGGCATATTAGAGATATTTGATCAATCAGTCACGCTCAGGAGCATCACCGGAAACTCTTCTGGAACCAAGATTCCCAGCATGAGACCAGAGTCTATCCAAGTCGGCCGGCACGACTTTGTCGAACTTGTGATTCGCAACTCCGGTGAGGGCACCTTTGTTTGGTGGAGTAACGGACTTTCTTGGGCTACTTGGGAGAGGTGGGGACGCGCAAAATGTTGGAGTAGCGAAAGGAGATGCGTATGGTGTGTGTTGAATCGAGAAGGGACTTGGCGACATCTTCTTCTGAACGGGTAGGCCGTTGAAACCTCCTCCCCTGTTGAAGATTGACAATGGCCTCTGCTGCTGCACAGCGCTTGGTGGCATCGTCTACGAACAGGACATCGTCGATTCTTGCTATTATGTTGAAGGCTAAGCTCTCCATTACCCTTGAGTAGCTTTCGAGAATCGAATGCCCAACATCCTGCGAGAGAAATGACAGGGTTTGGTAAGAAAAATGTGTTGTAACCAATCTGATACAGTTTAGATCCTCTATTCTTTAAGCTTTGTTAAATTTCATGATTCCAGTATATTGAATATTTAGACGATGAAACAGAGAAATCAATGGAATGTATTTAACAAAAGCAATGTGCTTATATCCTTGACCACAGACAAGCAGACGAGAGAGGAAAGCAGATTTGGATTAACGACCTTGTTGTACTGAATTTTGCTCATATCTAGAGCAGTTTGCGGGAGACCAGGAAAACGAAGTCTAAGACTTTGCAACAGGGTTTCAGCACGTTGAGCCAGAAATTGGTTCTTTTCTCCATCAGCTGCAAAGCCATCAGCTACGAAACCCTTCATCTTACCACCCCATGACTTGCGTCTAGGTTTCGGAACACTGGGGTGTTTCTTTCTTTCTTTCAGCTTCCACACGTGCACAGCTGCCTCAATTCTATTTGCCACATCCAGTGTGTGATGTTCTGATGATAAGTCGAGGCAATCGAGGAGACATTCTGGTGAGAACTGATCAGCAGTTATGTAGCGGTAGATGATATCTCCCAGACAATCTCTTCCATTCTGCAAGGAATGTTTTATGTAAAGTAAGAAAAAGGCCATTCAGCACAACTACTCCATCAGATCGCCCATAACATAACAAAAACTCGATGAACATGTGTTGAAGTGTCGGCCTACAAATGCTAATTCAACATAACTCACAATCCAAAATGCAAAAACAATGAGAATGGATATATCTAGTAAACAGAGTAGACCAAGATAAAATGCAAATCCAGTTCAGTATCAACAATACTCTTTCATTGAAGACCCATGCTCAGTTTTACCAAGAGTACCTTGGGTAAGGTCTCCACGTAGGCAGTTGGAATGTCCATCTCAGCAAGCACATTGCTGTTTATGGCCAACGCGGCCTTAAGTATCTGGTTTGTGCAATCCCTGCACTGCTGCAACCGCTTCCTTGAATCTTCAGACAACCCCTTTCCAGGAACTTTAGGACACGGAAGCCACCACTTCTCTTCCTGTCTAACCGAGGGCCTCCCGCACAACACGCCTGATGAATACTTGTCCACAATCATCCACAACTATCCCACGATCAACATACCAAAACTCCGTGTCGTGAAAACCATCAAGAATGCTTATCAACATAGCATCGAGCTTCTTTAGTGCCGGTAAATTCATATACAAATCAGACCGTGGTCTTGTCGCCATTACTTCATATGTACCCCCACCAGGAAACTGTTGTACTGACGGAACAAGTTCCACAATCGAATCGCTCACGGATAAGAGCCATTCCATCTCTCTGCACCACATTACCTTCTTCTGTGGAGCCAGTGGCTCCAGCCTCCATAATTCCCCAAATACAGTTGCTGCAATTCGACACGAAGATTCAGATCACATATACGCTTACAAGTATCGATTATGAGGAAATGCGTATAAGGGGACATACCGGAAAGATTTGTAATGGCATTTGAAATGGCTAGTGCAGTACAAACTCCTTTGCCCCCTCCAGACATGTCTTCACCCAGAAGAAGCTTAGCAAATCTCTCCTTCATCATCTCAATTTCTAAAAATATTCCGAAATAAAACAACAAATTCAGAAAATTATTTCTAACTTTATGAAGCCTAACTTTAAAAAACCATGAAGAAAATTGCACAAATTCGCAGCAGGAAACTAAAAGACACCCAATAGATAAGTGAATCCAAAAGCATTACAACAGACGATGGATGTATAATATAGCTATCCTCAATAGAAAAATATGCAGAAATCGATCGCTATTTTTCAATTTGAAGGCTACATTACAATTAATTAAAAGAAAGGGTATAAAAAAACTCGAATTCTCAGCGACATTTCTACAGCATCAAATTCTAACATCAGTGAAGTTGAGCTTAAAACATTTTAATTTAAAAAAAAAAAAACCATAGAAAATCAAGCAGCAATCACGAACCGGACAAATTAGAGCCACGTTTCTTCGGCTTCTCGTCCCAAACCACCACATCCTTGCCTCCGATCACAGGGAAACTGAACGTCGGCGTCAACGGCGCCGAACTCCCGGCGCCGAACGGCGAAAAACCGGCGGAACTCGACGCGCCGCCGCACTCGTCCTCCTCTACTTCTTCGGTCGAACTCTCCGATTCGCTGACGTCGGCGCTCAAACTGTAGCTCCCGCACCTCTCCTCGCTCCCATCCTCCGACGACACACTCCCCATTGTCAGCCGCTCAGATGAGAAAACACAAAAGATGAGAGAGATAGAGAGAGAAAATTACAGAGATCTCAGATGTACATTCTCGTCGCTTGGCCGTGCCGTTACTTGGAAAATCTTCGTGTTTCAGATAAGTGTGGTGGTGAGGATGGTGGAGAAGGCGAAGAGTGAAGAAAAAGTAAAAGCCGACAAGTATAAAAGCAAAGCAGCAAAGGTTCTCTCTCTCTCTCTCTCTCTCCCCCTCTCTCTTTCTCACTCTACCCTTTCGGCCTTCCTTTCTCTCACTATATGTGTTGGTGTATGTAATTATGAGTTGACGGCGTTATATTCTTGACGACAAAAGTGCGTTTTGTTGTGATGAACGCTGCGAAACGGCGTTAGCAGTTGTGGTTTGTGTGTGTGTGTGTGTGTTTTTGGCAAACAGGACATTTTTATGGGTTCTATTGTCTGTTGCCAACGTGGACTAATTTGACTAAAGGGCTTTTTGGACTTGCATTGCCAACAACCAAAAACTACGGATTTTTGCGGCTATTGAAGAAAATAAAATATGTGCGAGATAAATATTTATATATTAGTTAATGGCATATAATGCTAATAATTTCTAAAATTTTGGTTTACAATCACTTGGATTGCCCCATCTTTGAATAGCAATATTTTCACCCCACGATTTTTAATTTGATTTCAATTCAATCATTTGACTCATTTTTCTGATCATTTATGGTCGAAAAAATACATACACATGATCCCATCATCATTTGCAAAGCTACATGCAATCGAGTGGGGTTTGATAACCCTACTCGATCTTAAAAATCTCTCCATTTAAATGTATGATATAAACAAAATTTTATAAATCTTAATTTTTCTTTCTTTATGGACCCAACTGAAAGTAATAAAAATCCTTATACAGTTGGTCTAGGCATTAAGTTTGTCATTATCTATTATGTGTGTGTATAATTAGGTCAACTTATAAAAAATTTTAGAAAAATTCACTGTTTTTTTTTTTGAGTTTTCGTCATCTCTTTATAAGTGACTCAACTGAACTATTTTACTGGATAGTCAATGCTAATTATATGTTTATTTTGAAACAAGCATAAACTATATATTAACAAAAAAAATTCCTAAATCCAGAATGCTTGGGTCGTATGCATACTATTTCGGCCAAATATTACTCAAAAAAAAAAGATCTAAGGACTAAATTGAAATCAAAATAAAAATTAAGTTAATAAAGTATTGGTTTATAAAAAAGAAAAGATTAAAGAGCAAAGCCATTTTAAACTTAAACCTTAGGAATTGTTAATGTGTGCTTTCCAATTTAAGAGTTGTCTAGACTATAATTGTCTCGTTATATGTTAATTATTCTGCGTGATTTCATTAGCTGCATTCCATTATTTAGTTGAAATAAATTTCATATTTAAAATTATATTGATGTAATTTTATATAGATAATAAATGTTCGAGGATATAGGAATGTGTTGGGACCGCCAACGATTACTATAATAAAATATATATTAATTGAATGGCACAATTCAATTGCTACATGATCATATCAAGGTTAATTAGTAAGTCAAAGTACAATAAAGAGAAATATAATGCACTTTAAATGCGTACAAAAATGAAAATCCATAGAAGCACAAGCGATTGTTATACACGACCCGTTTGAATAAATTTAAAAAAAAACTTTTAAAGTTGGGTTTTTTTAATGATATTTTTTTAGTTAAATAATTTTGCATTTAGATAAGTAATTAAAAGTATTTTAAAATTTATTTTTATTTGAAACTGATTTGAATAGCTTCTTAAAAAAAATCATATTTTGACTCTTTTGTTTTGGTGGAAAATATATCCAAGCACAATTTTGTTTAGAAAAGTGTTTTTTTCAAAATAATAATAATAATAATAAGTACTTATTTAAAAAAAAAAAGAAACTATCCAAGCGGGCTCATATTATATTTCTTAAAGAATTTGTAATTCTAAGCTAGGACCAAAACTATAATTTTGGATTTTATATGAGCGACTATAATTGATTTAAAACTTAATATGCTTTTCATTGATCATGAAAAATATTAAACAAAATATATATTAAATCATATAATAATTGTTATTAACTATGACATAATTAACACTAATTTAATAAGGCTTGATTTAGGTTAAAAATCTTTTAGGATGCCATTACACACATAAAAATATTTTTATAGATTCCAATTATTTTAGTTTAGCGAAGATGGGGATTAGATTGGTAAATAATAGTTTATGCGTATAATATAATAACTTCTTTGTATTTAATAATCAAAAAGTGATTGACATTATAGTTTGTATTTATGTAATAATTTATTTAATTTAAGAGTATTAATATAATTAATTGATTGTAGTAATTATTTTTTATATATTAAGAATAAAATAAATAGAAAGGGTTTTGTTTGGAGGATGGTGTGTGTGTGTGTGTGTGTGTGTGTGTGTGGAGGGAATCTGGATTGCGTTGGAAGTGGAAGAGATGAAACGGCTGTGTGTTAATTTTGATTTTAATAATAATTGAAAAAGGGTGAGAAAATATAAGAAGCGGGCTTCCCCACGATGAGAAAGATGGACTCTCTTTCCCAGGCGTTGGATCGGAGATTCCGGTGGTGGGATTTGGGTTCAATCACTTTCCTTTCGCCCTTTATTTTCTTTCCTTTCTTTATGTTTTGTTCTTTTCTCTCTTTTAGTCTCAATGGATACTTGTATGAAGACCCCCAACCCCATGTTGTTACATTGTGATTTTAACCATTTGATTCTCGATTTATTGTTAGATTAATTTGGATTTCAGCACTGTAAAATTTTAATACGGATAAACTTTTCAAATTTAATTGCTCAATTCATAATTTTAAAATTCAAACATTGGACATTGGTTAATCAATTTAGAGTCTCATCTCGACCAACCGACGGTTAGTTCATAAGTTTGTTTTGTTCAACTAATGTGTATGTATATATTAAACAATAAAAGAAAAATTAGTATATTGTTTTGATTTGGATTGGAAACTACGAAACTATTGTTCAAACAATCAAAAGAATTCAAATGGAATTTGAAGAAGTATTTCTTCACATATTCAATTGTATGAATTAAATTTTGAGTCCCATAGATGCAAAGGCGGAGTCAGGACCTCATATCAGGAGGCACACTTAGTCAATTATGGGCTGCCAATAATACAAATAATGAAGTAAAAAAAAAAAAAAGGAGGTGTACTGAAGGATGATCGAAGAGCATACTAAAGGACAATTTGAATAATCATTTAAATTTAACCATACATGTGTCACAATTTTGAAGTCAGAGGGTGTATACACATCCATCAAATTATATGTGGCTGAAGATAATTTGAGTATTCATTCAAAATTAACCATATATATGTCATAATTTTGAAGTTAGGAATGTACCTGCATCTTCTAAACTATGAGTCCGTTTGGATGTATTTTTTTGAAAAAGAAGCATTCATTTATTTATTTATTTAAAAAAAAGCATTTTAGAGCAAAAATATTGTGTTTGTATGAGTTTTAAAAAAAAGCAAAAGCTAGAAATAAATTTTAAAAAAGGTTTCTTTTAGAAGTTACCACATAATAGTTTTAAATAAAAATATTTTTTAAAGTAATTTTAATTATTGCATTCAAACACAAAACTATTTGACTTAAAAAAGTTCTACTATAAAAACTATAGTTCAAAAAGTATTTTATTTAAACCCATTCAAATGGCCCTATATTACATACATGCAACCTAAATAAAATTTTAGGAGTCTTGAAGTGTAGCGCAAATAAGAGCCATATAATTTCAATCATTCCACATTAAAATTATTAATTCTTTTAGTTATAAAATTAATGTTGGTTGTCACTTCATTAAGGAGGAAAACACACACATATATAAATTATTTTAGTATTATTTTAAATAACTGAAAATGAACATATATTTTGGACCACAAGATGCATAATAAATGACATTTCTTTTTCAATAAAACACGAAATAAACCAATAAAACGTTAGAATTTTGTTCATATTTAATTTTTGTGTCCCCTACCCTCGTGGTATTGTACATTTGTTCCATTTAAATTTTCAAAATCAAACTTGTGTATTAATTGATATTCCGCTTCAAACAGAAAATAAAATAAAATTTTAAAATAAATCTTATCTACAAAAGTTACTATAATATTTCAAATTTACATAATATAGGTTTATTTCATATTGGATTTTGACGATTTGAATCATCTGCTAGTATGTTCTTCTCCATTGATCAATATACGTTATGTATATTGATGAACGACTAAGATAAGAAAAGAGAAAAATTAATACTAAAAAAAAAATTCAAAATTTTCTTTTTTTATTTCAATCGATCATAAATATATGCGTGATATGTATTGATAAATGAAAAAAAAATGGTATAACAGATAATTCGAATTGGGATTTTGACTGCAACAAACAAGTACAGGGGAAAAAAATAAAAGAAGGATCCAAATCCATGTTCGAAAAATTCAAAAAAAGATTTCGAAAAAAAGTCTCGTGGACAATTTCAAACAAGAGAATGATTGTGGATTGTACTTGTGTTTCTTATTCGGGTAATAAGTGACGAAGTAAGAGATCCGGATGCCCGCCGGTAACGAGTTCAAAATCAAGAAACGGATCATGTTGGGTTATTGTGTTTGATTTGATAAATATATTTTGCCCACGTCACAAAGATTTGACCCATGGGTAAAATGGGGTTCTGAATTATACTTCTACTTTTATCGGCTCATAATAATCAACAGCTCACATGACTGGAGTAGGTGAGCGTTTGTTTTTTATTGTAGTTTATTGGCACATGACTGTGGCCTAGCTATTAGGGTCTGAGCCCCATTAGGTCGGCTGGTCCGGTACACTCTTGTTCTTCAAACCTCTAGGGACTAGGCGGGTCGTTGCTTTGGGTTTTTTTTCCCCGTCCACACAATTTTGTATTTCAAATATGCATCAAATAATTTTGTATTATATCATATCATTAATTTTTTAAAAAATTAGTTCACAAAATATAATATGAATTGAATTTGGTGTACGAAAAATACGCATCTCCCTCGTGTCGTCATTCAATGCAGACACATGATACTTATGTGGCGCAGACTTACGAATATGTATTTTCGAATATGGCCAACTTAAACCTCGAGCGAATGAGGAGTCCACTTTGTCCATTCTGATGAGGTCTTGGGATCTCTGCTCGGTGTGGTCCTCTACTTCTCCTTGGAATGGTTCCCTCCATAATAGTTTCTGATATATCATTGCACTCAAATGTCTCCACATTATGTGTTATAGAATATTCTTCTGTACGGAACGATAACGATCAATCACATCGGTCCTAATTCTATCCGTTCCAACTTCTTACTATGAATATAACGTCTCCATAGTGTAGTAGAATACGATTTCCCTTGTACTTGCATTTTTTATAATATATTTTTTTCTAATATTTTGCTCGATACACTTACTGACTTAAGTATCAAAAGATTTTCGTTTAACATGCTTCCGGTTAAGTTTAATGTGTATTTCTTCCTAACAGTTTGAGGGCCACACTAGCATAGTATATCCTTTTTCTCGTCGAATCCAATCAGTTATTGCCCAAATTGAAGAGACGATGCTATTAGAATTGTGTAGTCTACATATGTACAGTGTTCAAACAAATAATTTATACAATAATTTTTACGAGAGAGTTATGGTTCAAGACAATTTTTGATAGAAATATAGCTACCATATAGGTCTTCTTTTTAAATAAAAAATAATATAAAGTTTGATAGCTTGAATACCGTCGTGGTTGCATTAAGAGGATAATTGTCTAAGTTTATTTAAAAATATTTTATTTACTTTGATGATGCGTTAATTCATTATTGAAAATGGAAGCACATTTATGTAAAACACTGTCCCGTTAAATGGATTACATTTTAATCAATTCTATTTAATTTTTGAATTAAATACAAACTATTAAATTATTCTTAATTAACTATCAAAGAAACAAGAACACTATCTAATAATATAATGATCACTATCTACGCGGGTAAGTTTGTAATCATCACTTGATATTTAAGAGCATGATTATCCTTTTCATCACGCTCGTAATTTTAATTTTCCCTCAAACTCTCTCTCTCTCTCTCTCTATATATATATATATATATATATTGACGATCCTATTCATAATTACGTTTATTGACAATTATTTTTATCATTAAAAGCCCGCGATTTTATTATATAATAAATAATTGACACTAATGCTGCCTGCTTATTATGTGGCGCTGATTCACATGCCTAAGACCGACGTTCAAGATTCGAATTAAATGTGCCTTCTTACCTTCAGCGTTTGGGCCGGGCCTTCACGTGATGTTATTGTTACTATTAGTTATTACCCTTTTAAATTTTAAATCTTTTTTTTAGCCATCCCATTCCGATTCCAATCCGGATCTATTGACCGACTAATTCAAATTGGATACTATAAAACCATTATGAGGGTGATTCTTGCAATCCAATTATTTTTTTCACAACTCTAGTATTTGAACAGTAAATATTGTTTAAGGGATCTAGCGTCTCATCCAGTTAGATCAAATGATAATTTAATTTAGGTCATTTAATTCGCCGATTTTTTTTGGTTTTTCTGGTTGTCAAAGATAAAATAACAGAGTGGACCTTTCATTTCATTCGGGATATTTAATTTGCCTATTTTTTTGGTTGGCTTTGCACGTTATTGCATGTGAAAGCACCTGGCCTATGTGACCCACTCCGCCAATACAAAGAAAACGAATTCATGGGAATTTTGAGATTTTTATAGGAGTCTCAAATTTACAATGCAAAACTTGTATAAAAAGAATTTTAAAAAATATGAATTAATTGTGACATGATATAGGGCTTGTTCGTATGGACAATTTTTGAGCAAAAAAAAAAAAAAAAGCATTTGTTTTGGTTTTTTTTAGAGGAAAAGTTTCGAATGTGATTTTTTTTATGCAATTATTGACTGTAACTATTTAAGGAAAAATACTTTTTGAAATACTTTTGAAAAATGCGTAGCAATGGTTTCATATATGCTACATGCATGTACAGTTATTTTCTCTATTTCAAATTATTAGTCTTTTAAAGAGTCCCCTCCCCCGCCACCCAATACACACACGCACAATATTTGTCATTTGAGTAGTTCAAAAGAGCATTTATTTATTTTCGTCTTCAAATTTATCCTCATCATTCTCAATTAAAACCCATTAATAATGTTTTAAAAATAAAGAGTATTTTGGTCAAATTATTATAAATTTAGCTGCAGCGGAGGATCCGCAGGTCTGATGGAAAGAAGGAGGCCCCTCCCCCCGGCAATAGAGGTCTGAAGTTCAATTCTTAAATATGTAGGTCTTAGTCTATTAGATAGTAATCTCTTCGTTTGTAGAACTATCAATATTTGATAATTTTTTGGATTTGATTATGAGATGTACCAATTTGTGGTATAATTCTTCGTGATTATGGATGTATTGTTTGAGTTTGATTATGAAATGTAACAGCTGTGCAAATAATTGTTCTTCGTGACTATGAATGTATCAATTGTGCTTGATTTGGATAATTGATATAATTATTTCAAATATATTGTGCCCATCTTAAAAAAAAAATTATAAATTTAGCTGCAAACGCCTAATAATTGAAGAAAATGAGGAGGTAAATGGGTAGCACATATCAATTTATTTATTTTTACTAATTCACTTGACCTTTTTTTTTTTATAATTTATAATTTTTACCTTTTTAATACAACACTTAGACTAATCACCCGCTGAAGGTAGCATCGAATGTACACGACACAAAATATAAAATATCATATGGGTCACGAGATCCCAGCCCATATCTTGCAAATAATATTGTCCACTGTGGGCCCAAAATTATTTGGGCCAACCATAGAACCATCTGGTCGGAGGCCCACAAAGCAGGGCCACCTTCGTCCCTCCAATTTTTTTTCTCCCCATCTGTTTCCCCCTTTATTCTCTACTCAGAATTTCTAAGTCGGTGAACGATTTTCAAATCTCAATAGCGCAAGCTCTAAATTCAATTCAATAACCCTAATTCCCAAATTGATTTCATCACAGATTTGATTGCGAAATTATCACAGATTCAATCGCAGATTAAAGCAAATATAATCGGTAAAAGATGCCGAAGAAGATGGGAGTGAACAGCAAAGCCGAAGCGGCTAGGGCTCGAAGGAGCGCCACCGAAGCCGAGCGCAAGGAGCGGGAGGTCCGGGAGAAAGAGGACCAGTACTGGCGCGAAGCCGAGGGAGCCAAATCGCGGGCCACGAAGAAGCGGGAGGAGGAGGCGGAGAAGAGGGCGGAGGCGGCGGCCAAGAAAGCGGAGGCGCGCCGATTGGCCGAGCAGGAGGAGAAGGAGCTGGAGAAGAGCTTGAAGAAGCCGGATAAAAAGGCGAACAGGGTCTCGGTGCCGCTACCGAAGGTGACGGAGGCGGAGCTCCGGCGGAGGAAGGAGGAGGATCAGGCGGCGATGCAGAAGCGCGCGGAGGAGGAGAAGAAGAAGCAGAGCCGGATTTCGGACGAGGAGGAGTACGAGAGGATGATCAGCACGGTGAACACGAACCGGGACGATTCTGTTATCGAGGCGAGGACTGTCGAGGAGGCTATCGCGCAGATGACGGTGGCGGATGCTTTGCCCGTGGACAAGCATCCTGAGAAGAGGCTCAAGGCCTCGTTCAAGGTACGATTTAGAATCTCAATTATCTCGAGTTTTCTGTTTATTTTGATTTTAGTCAAGAATCAGGACAGGATTTTTTTTAAACT
Organism: Petrea volubilis; assembly: GCA_026212405.1. Classification (NCBI taxonomy): domain Eukaryota; kingdom Viridiplantae; phylum Streptophyta; class Magnoliopsida; order Lamiales; family Verbenaceae; genus Petrea; species Petrea volubilis. The sequence continues at coordinate 14,952,586 of CM047875.1, forward strand.
GTTGAATTTAGAGGTCCACAACTTTCTCTTAGTTTTATGTTTATTGCAATTTTAATCAAGAATCATTATAAGTTTTTTGTTTAACTGTATGATTGGAGAAGGAATTCCGTGATGTTTATGCTTGGTCTTTCCTCTTATTTGTTGGTATTCGGACATTGTAATTGCAAAGCATATTGTGTTGTTCTATCCCTTCTATTCGGCTTCTCGAGTTAACATATATATTGTTGAATGATTTTTTGTGGAATTTCCATTTTTGCAGGCTTTTGAAGAAGCTGAGCTGCCAAAGTTGAAGGCAGAGAAACCAGGTTTAACGCACACTCAGTACAAAGATATGATCTGGAAACTCTGGAAGAAATCTCCTGACAACCCCCTAAACCAGGTCTAAAGCTCATTTATTTGTGTCGGCTGATTGCAAAATCTTTTTTTTTTTTCCGATTACAACAATAAGAAACATAGAATTAAGCCAGATTTAGACAATACGTTGAGCTGCAGACTATATTGTCTGATTATGTGACGTTATGTAATTTCTGAGCTGCAGTCTATATACAATCATTGTATTTCTATGGTAGACTTTGCATGGGCCTACTAATTGTTTTAAAGATATACTATTAGAAAATGGTTTTTCTCCCTTTTAGACATATACTGGTGAGTTTGACAAGGAGCGAAGAATGCAGACAATAAAATATGGCAGGAATATATGTGTCTATCAGAGGAAGTTGGAAAGATGACGGTTTTCATGAATTGAAGCAAGCGAGGCTGCTAACTGCAGACCACTAATCCTGAATAAATATTTTCTTTCGTTTGATATGGATTTAAAATCAGATATGACACTAGAATGAAGACAGGTACAACAACCATTTGGAAATGATGATCTAACACCACCGTGTTAGACTGTTTGAAATTGAGGCCTTATATTCATTGATTATTAATAACCTGTGTTATGTATAGGAGGGAAACCAAGAATTAGTTTTGCAGCATTTGACATAGTCTGCAAAGTGATTATACAACTTTTAAGGACATCTTTCTTCAGAATAGCTAGTTGTGGTGAATTTTATTGTGAAATACTTTGTCTTCAATGAATAAAATTGAGGCCTGTGGTGCGGCAGTGAACATTCCTGCTTTTGATTGCCTTTCTCTTAGGCAGTTCTTTGTACCGAATTGGAATATCCCATGTTTAATGTCTAGTGTGCCTGCAAACATGCATTCTTCTGTGAGTAGCTTGTTAGGCATTATCTTTTCCTCCATTTCTCATTTTTTGAACTCTCTATACCTTTGAGACTTGCAAGTTGATCCATGCTCCCCAGTATGCTTGCCGTTTTGGTTTCTTTGAGACTTTATGTCGCTGTATGGGATCACAATTCTAACACCACCTTGTTTTTCATCCCAATATTTGCAGATTGCTGAGAAGTCGTGAGTGCATATCTGACGAGGAGTCTGGTAGTTTCCCTTTGGGACTTTGCTGAAAGTGAGCTGCAGTTTACAGTCTGTATGAGTATATATCGATGAGCACGCGAGACAGATTTGGCTTCTCGCCTGAATTTGCATTATTCATCTTGGCTTCTGTGCAATAGGTTGAGACAATAAACCGCACTTTGTAAACCAATCGAATAATATCTCATTGTACAATTACATAAAGTGCATCTTAAGATACCTTTGGTTTTTGCAGTAGAGGGTTTGCTTGTAATCACAGATTTATTTGACTTGTAAAGATATTGTTGCTTCTATTGAAGATTGGAACATTGTGAATCTCAAATATCAGTTTTGATCCTTAAGGAGTATATTGCCTTTAGTTGGAACTTTACAATTTGTTGTTGTTATAGGTCCTGGTTTTATTATGAAAGCTGGCACCCTGTTTTCATGGCCCCCTTTTGTTGTCTGGTGGGTTGGATTTTCATTTCATGCTAGCTACTTCATTATGGCTCATATTCTGATCTGTAGAATATCCAGACCTCTATGGATTGCAAAATTTATTACCATTTTATACTGTCAAATTTGAATCTTGATGTTTGGAAGTGCAATTCGGATTTCCCATCATGTAACTGTGCTTTCATTTCATCCGCTCATTAATATACGGTACAGTTATGTGATCGTATTCATGAGTTGCGATCAATCGTTTTGTGAATCATATTCATGAGTTGCGGTAATCGTTTTGTGAAGTTTATTGCTGTTGGAAATTTGTTGAAAGTGAACTTGTAGAACGAGGATGATGGAAGCTTTGCTAATTATTTGGGGATAGTGTGGGTTGGGAGTATGAGTTATCGGTTTACGGTCATCAATCTGTCTCGTCGTGTCATTATTTGGAAATATTGTGGGTTGGGAGTACGAGTTATCGGTTTACTGTCATCAGCCTGTCTCGTATCATTTGTGTCATTATTTGGGGATATTCGGGGTTGGGAGTACTGCGGTCACCAGCCTGTCTTGTCGTGTCATTCGTGTCATTCTTTGGATAGAAGGTCGTGTTCGTTTGTGCAAGAAAAGTGTTGTCACTAGACTTATGTACTGGTTTTCAGCCTAATATTCCTTGGCATATATTCACTTAGGTTCTGTCAAATCATTTTCTCCTCATGGCCAGTCTCATCAATGGTGGTCCATGGTTTCATGTGCAAGAAAGATAATCCTCATCCATGGACATGGGACGAAAAAACAGAGTAAATTTTTATTACTCGAATCAATTAAATGATTCCTACCTATATGTTTTTCAAGATTTATTCTCAAGAACACGAACCCCACACGGATTTGATCAAGTTATGCCCAGTAAATCTGGTATTGTTTTTAACTTTCTTACCAAACATCACTAAATGCTTAAACCAAACTGAAACTTATGTAATAAGGGGCCACCATTTTCAATGTCAGTAATGTAAGAAAAAGACTTAGAAATATATCACATTCCTCGTCCAAATAAGAGATCTCGAACTGGGTTGTTTCAGAAGATTGAAATTCTTGCAATGGGATGCTCCCATTTCACAGAAATACCCTCTGCCTATTATGAATGGAAACCTGAGAACCATCTTCTCCCGGCTAGGAACGAGGGCGGCGAAGGGAAAAAGAATTGTTGTTGGATTGAAATCTGATAATCACAGCAGAGAAATGCTGCTCAGGTTGCTGAATCTGGTGGCTCTAAAAGGGGACAGTGTGCTTGCTGTTCATGTTCAACTGACCGATGACGATTATTTAGATCTGAACACGTTTCATATGCATGAAGATCTTTGTAAATCTAAGGAGGTAACGAAAAGTTTTCTACTTCGTTTTTTTGTAAGATTTTGGACATGTTTTTCTGAGTTTGTGATTTTAAGGATGTTGCGTGATCAGGTGGAGTTTGAAGTCAAGATTTGTACCGGGAGCTGCTATATAACAGAACTTAGCCACCAAGTCCGGACAACGTTCGCAACGGTTCTTGCCGTGGGATGCAGCGGCGACCGGTAATAGTAATAGATAATTACAACCACCTCCCCTGTACAACTGTATAAATTTTCGTATTGGTTTCGAATTATCCATGGTTAGAATGCAAACAGATACAAATACAAGAGAATTAGCCCTTTGAACAGTGATGGAGCCAAGGGGTGCACATGCACCCTCTGACTTTAACATATCTCGTATATATGTAGTTTAACAAATACAAGAGAAGTAGCCCTTTGAACAGTGACGGAGCCACATATAACTCAAGGGGTGCACGTGCACCCTCTGACTTTAACATATCCCGTACATATGTAGTTTAAATTTGAATGACCGCCCTGGTTGTCCTTTAGAATGCTCCATTCGGTGCACTCTTCGATTTTTCTAGTTTTGATTATTTGTGTTGTCTGTAACCTGTCCCAGAGTCTTGGCTTCGCCACTGCCTTTGAATTAACAGTTTGATTTTTTGTGCAGCCCACGAGATTCGACAAGAGGCAAGTTCCTTAAATTATTGCCTCCAACATGCGAGCTTGTAATAGTGGACGATGGGGGCAAGATCGTGTTGCAAGAGAAGGGAACTTCACAGCAAGGCTCGAATTGTCGAGCTCGCCCGGCTTTACAGTCGTCTCTGTCAGATCAATCCAGCAGCTCTACTCAGCCAAGAAAGACGATAGTCCGAAAATCCCTTTCAATGCCATCTCCATCATCAACATCATCCTCGACAACATCACAACAATCTGAAACCGCGAAAAGTTCTAAATTCTCTCACAGATTGGCAGTGTTGGAAAAGAAGGCTCATGATAGGCATTTCACGGTCGAACAACTGAGCCAAGTGACACGAAATTTCTGTCCCGATATGCTGATCAGAGAGGATGCTAGAAGTCGGGTTTATAAGTGCGTTCTCGAAAACGGTCAGCCTGCGGCTGTGAAGGTACTAAAGAGTTCTCAGTACTGCGAAGAGGTCTTCTTCAGAGAAGCGGAGATGTTGAGCAGCTTGAGACACGAAAATGTAGTTGGATTCGTGGGATTTTGTTGCTGTAACGAAACGTATGCAGTTGTTTACAACATGTTCAGTTCGAGTTTGAAGCAAAGTCTCAATCAGTTGAAGTGGAGTGAGAGAATGCGAGTAGCCATTGGCGTGGCCAAGGCGTTGGAGTATATACATTCTCGTTATCCTCCTGTTGTGCACAAAGATGTTAATTCATCTCATATACTCCTCTCTGAAGATGGTAAACCACAAGTAAGCCCTATTGATCCTTTGATCTTATAAAGTTGATGTAAAAACACTTCGCCTTCTGAACTATGTACGTTTTTATATTTCGCCGAATAAACTACTTTACCATTGCTCCAAGAACTAGGAAGTCTCGGTTTATATTTGACGAGTACTTAACAATTTTTTTTTATTTCCAGCTATCAGATTTTGGAGCTGCAATAGTACATCTATCAACGCATCGGTCATTTGCACATGAAAAGCTGACTCATGTTACCGGGACATTAGGATACTTGGCCCCTGAGTACATAATGTATGGCAAAGTTGACGAGAAGATAGACGTATATTCTTATGGCGTGGTGCTATTAGAACTGATCACGGGAAAAAAAGCCGCTATTCAAACAAGTTCGCCGCCAAATCAAGAAAGCTTAGTAGTTTGGGTAACCAAGCTTGAATTCGAGCTATCAGTTTGTTGTGAAGAAACTTGTTAGCTCTTTGATTAATGAGGATCATTATTTTCTTGTTCGCAGGCTAGGTCTCTGCTCACGTGTGGCCTAGAGGAACGTCTCATTGATCCCGACCTAAACGAGGACTACAACAAGGATGAGATGAGAACATTGATAATCGCAGCGCGTCTCTGTCTCTTGCATTCGTCTTCTAGACGGCCAACCATGAAAACAGTATGTCATCTGTTATTTCAATACTAGAATAGCAGCTCTTATACAACTAACAAGAAATGAGTGTTGTGTGTGAGGGAGGGAGGGAGGGAGGGATTGAACTACCATCTTGTGTAGTTGGCAACAGCAAAACTCATTAGGCTATATATATGATCCACTCATTGACTATCAAGCAATGTTTAGTTTGATAAGTACTTGTGACCAAAATGAGCCAAATATTTACGACGCACATTGGTAAAAGAAGATGGTTTTTGTATTTTTTTCAAAATTTTTGTTCTTTTTTTGGGCAGATTTTGCGTTTTTTGGAAGATCCGAATACCATGTTAGATATGCAGAAGACGAGAGAGGACCTCAACGAAATCGGACACGAAGATGAGAACTTTGACAGAGATTCCAATTCATCAGCTAATAGTGACCTTTCGCATGTAGATGATTCCTAGTTATTCTTTTCAACATATGCAAGTTGTATCCTTAGATGATCACTATATTTATTGCCAGAACGCCTTAATCTTTAGCATAGTATGTTCCATAAAACTTCTAAACTCTGTATAAAGTTATCATATATATAACATATACTTGTTAACATCATAAAACTTCGACTCGTTAAAATGAAGAAAGCGTCTGTTCTGGGGAAACGAAAAGTAACATCTCAGATACTCTGGCGTATCTTTACTGATAATGCTTGCTTCTCAAAGTAAACAGGATCACACAATATCATAATGATCTCTGTCTCAGTTCACTTATGCTTGAAAATGTTGCCAAACTTAACTTTCTTGATGCTAAGATTCCTGGGCCAACTGGGAAAAATTAATGGGGGATACATAATAAGGGGGACCATTGTAGAGTGTTCGTGCTGCGAGAAATGAAGCTTTCTTGGTGGGGTGATACATATCCCAGAACAAATACTTTCTTCGATCTGTGCAAAGCGATGCTGTCGAGTTACATATGGCTTCGGCGTTTAGATATCCGAATCCACAGCATGCTGTATCCACATTGTTGAATCCTATAACAACGGGAAAAATGGAATGTTATAAGCTGCATACCGATCCTCTCCAACCCCATATATATATGTGTGTGTGCGCGCGTGGTGTGTTTTGATGATTCATCCACGACTCTCAATGATTCCATCAGTTTTGATCAAATTTCAAAGGAAAAGAAAGGTGTTCGCAATCTTGAAACGAAAAAGAAGGGAGTTCAGTGTAATTACACATAGCTATACGATTATCAATTGCTTACCAGAGGCTTGTGGATGGCTTATGACATCGATTGTCATGTTGTAGCCATTCCCGAGCGAGTATTTGAATCCCGGGAGCTGTGAGCTCATGTTGTACAAAAGGCTATTCAGCTGTGAGTGGAAAGTTATGGCGAAGTCATTCTCCGGCTCATAGCAACCATCTATACCATTGACGAGTTTTTGGACGACCCTTTGTGACGGACAGCACCCCAATGGCGGCACGCTTATGATCCCGAACTTTCTTGCCCCGAGATTGTACAAATCCTATTCTCCAAGAACAAAATACGTGTGTGTGTGTGTGTGTGTTTAAGGTAGACACAGAGTCAGAAATTTTGATTTGAGGGGTGTTAAAAGAAAGAAAGAAAGAAAGAAAGAAATCTTACAGTGATGTGTTGTGAGTATGCAGAGATGAGAAGGCCAATGTAGAGATCCTTAGGCGTCGTGAGACTGTTGTTAAAATAGGTGAAAATGTCGTTGCTTCCAATGCTGATAAAGTACAGAGATTTCAAAATCATTTCTTCTGTTGCTGATGAACCTATCAGGTTTGTGAGATTACTCTTCACTGTGACAAATTGATCTATCTGCTGTGATAAGGGCACGACGCTCTGTTGGCGACATAAACACGAAAAGGTAAATTACGAAAACATGAAATTTTTTCGAAGCAAAATGCTGCAAAACTACATAAATATCAATATAAAACTTGTTAACAGATGATGAATCAGTGGCACTTACCTGGTCTGGACCTGTTGTGTCAAGAAGGCCAGAACCAGCCGAGGCGAAGTTGACACCGTTGAACAGATGCTTCTGGAAATGGTTATGTTTGAGGGTTTCGAGAAACAAAAAGGGCGGTGGGCTTCTCTTGAAGCCGAAAAACTTAGCTGATAAACGAACATCGCGATAAAAATGTTAGCTCATAACGTATCATCAGCATCTATAAATGCATATACTTTGAGAGAAAAAGATTATATGACTAGCTAAACTACAATCTCATGCAGCGGAAAATGTAACACAAACACACACACATATATAGTTGTATTTTACATGTATTTTTACTAAATTCAAAACTTTTGACTCCTCAGAACGAGAAAAATTTCTGGCTTCACCCCTGGTATCATGCACGGCCTTGTTATTTGAGTTATGAGACTAACCGACGAAATCAGCACTGTTGAAGCCATTGCTGAACCTTCCAGTGGGCCGGGAGTGGGGAAAGTCGATGCCATAGTACGGGAAGTCGGCTCTCACGACGCTTCCTTGCAAATACGTATTCGTTCCAACATCTGCAGTCGAGTCGCCAAGAATGAACATCGTTCCCGGCATTTCATCGGCCGAGTGAGGGATCACATTTACCAGTACTATCAACAGACTAAGAAACTGAGCAGTGTGTATCTTTGCCATATTGATGATGGTGAAGATATTTTGTTGAACTCAAGCACTTCATTTTAAGACACTCTTTAGAGGCTTTTTATGCGTGTAGAGTTTGCTAAAGTTTAAGGATGTAACGATAAGAGGATTGGCTGGGCGGACAGTCCAAATAAGGACAGCTGATCATATAATAGTTTTCAAGAAATACAAGAATGAAAAAATATGGATTTATGTAACAAGTGACTTAACTATGGACCATGAAATTTAATATTTGGTAATAATATGTTTTTTAATTTATTTCAAGAGGATGCCGAATAATAGAACCTTGCAAGAAGGCGGCAGATCAGACAACAGAGAAATGGCTATTCCTGCCTTGTAATGATAGTTACAAGGTTAAAAAAACTTTTCAAGATAATTAAATTTACTAGAAATAGTAAGAGAGAGAGAGAGGGGTATATGGCTGTCTGTTTAAAACAAAAACATTTACTTTTGTGGATAATAAATGATCTTTGAACAACGAACATATGAATCTTTGTTCAAAACATAAGACAGTTAACGAGTTTTTCATCTTCATTTAACATTTAAAACAAGATCGTTTCTCTTTTCGTATAGGAAAATTTCACTTGAGAAACAACTCAGAATCCCCTGTCACAGTTACTCATTGTGAAATTCGACGGGCTAAGAACTGATCAATATATGCAGAAATGATTCGAAAAGTAGAACTTAGACGAGGAGTTCATTAAACCATATGTGTATGTATAGACCGGTAAATGAGGTGACTGTAACATAGAGATACATTACAAGGGATGTATGTGTAATTTTGAAAAAGATAAAAGAGGGGAGATTTATGTAATTGCGCACAGTTACAGAAGGGGAATAAACAACAAACAGATGAATGAATGAATGAATAAAAGAACATCAATATATTTTTTTTCTTTTCATTACTCTATTTGACAGAGACACAAAAGAATATGACTGTAACATTCAGAGGCAATTCTGACGATTATACAAATTTGGTCCTAAGCATACAATCTCAAGTATTACAATGTCCTCCCCTCTGCTCTTCCACAGAGCAAAGCATTCTTTGGAATATGATACTCGTCCCTCGGAGACTGGATTGGCGTATAAACACGCAGATAAAACTGTTGTCCGAGGTACTGTCGTGCCCAAAACTCGCTTCTCAGGTTCCACATTCCTACGTTATCGAGCGCCACGTAAATCGCAGTCCACGACCTCGGATAAACCTGTAAAACAGACAACATGAGTTACACAGAACAAATAGTTACGACTATGTATGACTTTATAGAAGAGAGTTTTTAGTAATGTTATTGATGCTGTTGATTGTTTGAACTATAACAATCTTGATTGTCACCTGTGTCGTGGAACGTGAGACGGCATCCACAAGATTGTACTGATTCCGGCTTCCAGGCGTCCACGAACCTCCATCCATCCTGCAAGAAAACAACGCATTTCTTCAACTTTCAGATGAAGCAATCATTTGATATACATATATATCGTCATGTGATAGGGGTCGTGTTGGATATATTAAATTTTTTCCAGACGGGCATTACCCTACTACGAAGAAGGAGTATCCGTCGAGATGCCAGCTCAGCATGATGTTTTCGCGGTTTTCAAACACAATCTCCACGAAATCTTTGTGGTTTGCTCCCATGACCGAAGTGTCGAGATGGATGCCTCTCTTCCCGGGAGGGCTATCGGGGATGCTCCCGACACGGAACACGCCTTCGATCTTGAAATAGTCTGCCAGCTTGAGAGGAGTGTCGGCTGGAACGAATGACACCCCATTTATCGCGTAGCGCTGCTTGCGGTCCACCTGACCGGCCGAATTCGCTAGCCTGATGGTCCTGCTCACTGGTATCTGGCCATAGTGGTACGAGCCCTGGGGGTTCGGCCTCGGTCCACTGGCTGTCAGGTTAGTCCTGCATAGGCACATCGTGTTACATTTTGACCAAAAAAAAAATGTCGAGCATATGTCCGTTAGCATTGCTATGTCTGTGTAGTATCGTGTGTGTGTCCGTGCAGCATACTGAATCATTTTCATCGAATACCTGATGGACCGAGCTTGTCTCAACGACGATATGATGTCAGTGGTGGGCCCCGGCGGTGGGGGGCCGGAGACACCCTTCTGGGAAGTTGGAGTAGTGGAGCACTGCCGTGGCGGTGAGGACCGGGTCGGTGAACCGGGTCGAGACGGCGATGTAATAGTCCCGAGCCGGCTGATCGGCCGTAACGAGGACGGAGTAGGACTGGCCTACGTGCACGTCCAGGGTGGATAGTGTGGTCTGCACCGTGTGGGTCCCCTCCACCTCAACCAGCTTCATCGTGTGGCCCTGGATCCGGAAGTTGAGTGAGTTTCGGAGCCCCACATTAGATATCCTCAACCTGTATGTTTTGCCTGAAAATAATATAATTAATTATATGATCAAATTATAACATTCTTCTGGAAAATTTTCGACCACTGACTGAAAAATTATAATCCAAATCCAATCCGATCGAATCATCGTTAATTACTTGACGAGTGTTTTACACTATCCTTTAATTGGTATATAATTTAAGGAGAAAATGGATAGCGGCTAATAATTTGGGTAAGTAAAATACACTTATCGTATTTGTTGAGTTCAATCAAAGCAAATTTGAGTAAAAAAAATTTCGTAATGTCCTGTGATGTGTGTGAGATCATAATTTGCAAATGAGATGGTGTACCTGGCTCAACTGTGAACTGTGCACCATTGGATCCCCGCCCGTTTATGAGGACCCCGTCGGGAAATTTGAGCATCTTGCCTTTGTCTAAAATAGCCTTCAAAACCTGCAATTTTGGGACAAGGATTAAAGCTTAAAAATTTTACAATCTCTTAAAAAGTAATAAAATTATGTTTTATTAATATGACAAAAAATAAAAATAAATAAATTAATGAATTTGGCACGCTAAGACTATTTGTTTTTTTAGCATGTATGTTTTTTGGTTGTGCATTAGTGGCCTCTTCCGTTAGTGGACATGTATTATCCGTCCATCGAGATGTAGGAAGTTTGTCACCAAAGTTCGAATTCTAATTGTGTGCACGTGTGGAGTAACTTGGTGTTTGCGCGTAATATAAAAAAAATTAAATAAATTTGAGGCATTAGAACTATATGTTTTTTTGGCTATATACATGTGTCAAGCAGTATGTGCGCACGTGCGTAATACCTTGTGATTTGTTTTGTACCAATCTCCAATAAGAATTGTGAAGTCCCCGGCGGGCTCAGGGAACGGGACGGGGATTTTGGGACGGCTGAGAATCCTAATCCCGCCGAATCCACCGGCTGCTTTGTGGAATTCTAGTGACGGATAATAATAAAAGCTACCAATTTGATCCTTCATTTGGAGATGATAAGTGAAGTTCTTGCCTGGAGGAATTGGACATGTTGTCCCATATACCCCGTCTTGAAATGAATTTTTCCTCTGTTGTACCCCATTCCTAGAAAAAAATATCCGCAATAGTTTAGTATCGGAATTTAATGTAAACTGAACTAAAGAAACAACCAGCAACAAGACATTTTAGTAACGGAATCATTAAAAACTAATTCCGTCATAGAAACAAAATTCATTGTATATTGATTCATCACTGAAGGGTATGCATTCTTAGAGTGATAGATGACGCTAATTTCCACTCTTATTGATTTTTTTTTCTTCTTTTGTGTGTTCTTTAGGCACGTCCACATACAAATCATGTTGACACTCATCGTCGACAAAGAATTACAAAATTCTTTACTTAAAAACCGAAAAAGAATAAGAAAATGTAATTGTATAACTGCTTGCTATTTAATTACAATGATATTATAACATTTAAAGAAATCATTACCTCAAAGGGCATGCATTCACATTAAACGATCAAAGTTATTTTAACCAAAGTTGAATTTTAGTTCATATAGTTGAAAACTATTAAAAGACTGTTATTGCGTGAACGTAACGAAAGTGAAAATTTGATATATATATATATATATATATATATAAAGCAAATTCTTTATGTAAGAAAAAGACAATTGCAGTTAGACTCTGATTGTGACAATGCAAATTCCACACGTAAATGCCAGTTCAGTTAACAAACAAATGAATAATCTTTGTAACACAAGACAAGCATAACTAGCAATTTTCATTGTACGCATATATTATGTGTGTTTTACTGTGTGTAGTGTGCGCAATTCTGGGTGCCATGCAAAAAATGAAGGGAAAACAAGTGTGTGTGTGTGTGTGTGTGTGTGTGTGTGAGTGAGTGAGAGAGAGAGAGAGAGAGAGAGAGAGAGAACTAACCAGGAGAGAAGGAATGGGTCGGGCAAATTGTTTTGCACATTGATTATGATATTATCATTGGTGACTGAATATATATCAGGTCCAGGAAATTGGCCATTTATCAAAATTCCCTGCACTCATTCACCAAAAAAAAAAAAAAAAAACCATTAATTTTATTACAACATATAAGACTAGTAAATTGTTTTTCTTCCTTAAATTACAAAATAATGCTTGTCGACCTAACTCAAATTTTTGTTTAAATTACTTGTTCTCATGCAATATTGTTGCAGTGAGATATAGTAACACTCTCTCATTCACAATAATATAAAATAGAATCACACGTCGGAGAAGCTCCTTTCCTAAAACTTGTCTAATTTCATGTCACACTTGTAACATGATTAGTCGATTATGACGCGTAGATTGAAATGACTTTTTCGTGTACGAGTAATAAAACAGTGTAAATTAAAGATTCAAATGACTATATCATGAAAAACACACAGACACACACACACATGTGTGTATATATACACACACACACACAAAACGCACACTAACCTGTTGACGAACACCCAAGGGATAAATATCACCATAGGTAACAACCCAATTATAGAATCTATAAGGATCTTCAGCTCTCACAATCCCAACAAGACATAGAATAAAAATTACAGAACTTACAAAACGCCACATTTTAGTATATCTATTACAAGAATTATGCACGAAAGTGGCCTATATATGTATGTATATATATATATGTGTATGTATTTATAAAATATATTGTATTCTTGAGAGAAATATTATGAACACAGGAAAAGTGTACATGCACAGAGTTGCGATAACGAAGGGCTCATTTATATAGGTGGTATAAAAGAGGCCAAAAAAGAAAAAAGATAAATAAATAAAAATGAACTGGAAACAGAACAACATGCGACTTTCGTGGAAATAAGAGTTTGATGAACATATGAAAAAGAAACTGAGTGTGTAAAAGCCGTCAAGAAATAGATGAGCTGTCGGTTGAGACTACTGGGAAAGTTCTACTTCTTTTGCCTATGGTGCAACCAGTGATCTGCATTAATATGCTTGAAATGACCAGAATGCCCTTCTTGAGAAAGGAAAATATGTCTTAGCCAACTATCTTTCACATAAACGCGTATATATATATATATATATATAGAGAGAGAGAGAGAGAGAGAGAGAGAGAGATTGAGGGTATGTTTCCTTTTGCAAAATTTTTAACCGAACTTTATTTGATTGAACTCAACAAATCATATGTCAAGTATATCACACTTGTTAAGTGATTGATTACTTTCTTAAATTATCTACCAATCACAGAGTAAGTATAAAACACTCGTCTGCGTGATTAATCCCGATTCGATTGATTCGGATCTATGTGGTTAATTTGAACCTAATTTGGTCAGATCCAACACTTCATATGTCAAGTATATTGTATTTGTTAAGTAATTGATCATTTTTCTTAAATTATCTACTAATCACAAAGCAGTGTAAAACATTCACCTGCGTAATTAATTATGGTTCAATCAATCCGGATTTGTGTGATTAACTCAAATCTATTTTGGTCGAACCCAACAAATCATATATCAATTGTCAAATAATTAATCATTTTTCCTAAATCATCTAACAACTATAAAAAATATAAAATACTCGTTACATAATTAATCATGATTCGATCATGTGCTAGAATTTTCCTTTCCTTGTTTGTTTGTAGTTAGGGGTATAGCTGGAAAATCCGGCGCGTCCGTGATTATTGACAAGACACACGGAGTGTCCATGTGTATGTGCATATTTTACCAAACTTTTAACTCGTAACCAAATTATGGCTTTGACAGTTTGAGCCCTTTGAGCTTTTTCTTTCTTATATAATAAATGAAGGCAAAATGAAATAAAGGTCATAAATTCAATGCCATAACTTTCAAAAACTTGCCAAAATGGTCCCAGGCACCATTGATGATGAAATTGTGGCCAAACTCATATAGGGTGCTTGAAGTTTGTGGATTTCACCAATATGCGGATAAATTTTTTTATTTCAAAATGGTGTTTTATCTCTTATTTTACAATTTATATTTATGGCACGTGTATAAAATTGCGTCTTTAATTATATACTTTACTTGAGATCTTTATACTTGAAGTATATTCAGACATTAGATCGGAATATGAAACATGATTTGCAATTGAGGATTTCATGTGGCAAAGATGGCAATCTGAATGTGCACTAATCCAATTTCACTAGCAATGGGGCGTTGGACCAATTTGGCGAGTCCTCATAATTTATGGCAATAACTTTTATTTTCTATTTCATAATTCATATTCATTAACGTGTATAAAATTACTTTCTTAATTATGTACTTGGCTCTACACTTGGCATATATATATATATATATATATATATATATATGCATTAGAATAGAAGATTAAACACGATTTAAAATAAAAGATATTGGATGATATCCAACGAGATCAAATAGGTATTAGGGCAAAGTTTTGGGGTGGTAAAGACACATTTTCCTTAAGTGAGAGTAACTTATGATTATTGCAATCGTGTTGACTAAATTATATTAACTTTAAAGGTAAATAGCACCGAAAATTAGATAAGCATTTAATATAAGCAATTAGAAACAAATTAAGGGTATGAATGGCGATGATTGTGAATTAGGATACGCGGTTTCCACCTTTGTACAATGAGATGTATACATATAATCTTTGACTTTGTTTCCTCTGTCAAGTTACCTTTGATTTTATTTTAAATACACTATATTAGTTTAAGAATAATTTTGAATAGTGGTTTGACTAATAATTGAGTTCTATAGTTACCTAATTGTGCAACATTCTAAAAGTTATTTTAATATTTCAAAGTATTCTAGACTTATCTAGATTACTTATTATATATAGGTTTTTTGTTTTTTTCCCCTCCCTATTAAATACATAACGTGCAAGAAACTCCATTAAATTAAATAAAAGGGCAATCCACCCCCTTAAACTTTTTTCAACTACAACATTTTACTACCCTTTTTTAAGCTACGCTTTTTGTTATACAATTTGAGACATTCTTTTTGGTTTTGGAGTATACAACATTATTTGTATACTTAGTTAATAAGAGTATAAGTGAAATATTACTCACTTTTTGCAATTTTGTTGAGACTAATTCAAATATAGAAAGAGAGTTTGAGGTGATAAAATAGTTCACTTGAGTGAAAAATTGTAATTTTTTTTTAATATTTCACTTATATTTTTATTAAGATTGGCTGAAAATGATATTGCATGATCCAAAATCAACAAATTAGTTTCAAATTACGCAAACAAACAACAAAACTTCATGTAAGGAGGTAAAATTCTTTTTTAAAATGTTTAAGGAGGTGAATTGCTCTTTTATTTAGTTTAGAAAATTTTCTTATATATTATGTATTTATAGGGATGTAAAATGAAATTAACTCATTATATATCTATATATATATATATATATATATATATATCTAAGAGCACGTTTATCAGCCATAGGCCCATGTGACCAAAATGTTATTACAAAACGGAATGAAAACAAGATTGGTGAGGGATTTTTTTTTTCTTTGTTCACAGATTGTGGTAAACCGTTTCAATATGGTAGATCCTTTGTGATTTCTTTCATATCCTTGATATTTGATTATCATATGTTGTAATAGTTTTTTTTTTCACGTGATAATATTAATATAGTTGATTGATTATAATAGATGATTTTTTATAAAAAAAAAATAACTTAATAACTAGTGCTGCCACAACGTTTTGCAATTTTCTTGAGATAATCATTTCCTAAGCCTATTTGGATAGGTTTAAAAAAATAGTGCTTTTTGAGCTGTGCTTTTATGGTAGAGTTTTTTTTCCCCCCCTTTTTAAATCAAGTAGTTTTACGCTTGAATATTGTAATTAAAAGTGCTTGAAAATATACTTTTATTTAAAGGTACTATGAGTAGCTTTTGGGAAAAAAAAAAACCCCTTTTTGGTTTTCTTTTTTTTTCCCCCTAACTTTTGATTTATTTTAAAGAAAAACATATCTAGATAAAAAAAAATTCTTTGATGAATTTGTTAAACAAAACGTTTTTCGTCCAAAAAAAGTCCATCCAAACGGGCTTCCAATCTTTGATTGGCTGTTTTATCCCGAAATATTAACCGTGGGCTCCAAATGTGGCCCAGTTATAAAAGACAATTGAGCAATGGTTTATTAGGCCTAGGATTGGGCTTTTTTCTTACCAATGGGCTTCTAATTCATCACCTAGAGCCCATGTGGAACTGGCCTATCCTTTTGAGATCCGTATAGGAACTAATAATCTTTTTGTTTTTCTTGCTTTAATTTAACAAGCATGAACCATGCATCGGATCTATCATGAATAATATCAAACTCATATACAATATTTTTCAACTCATTCTTTAAAATTCATCTTCAATCCAACCCAATATAATCCATCACAATTCGCCCCAACTGTCGCCACTACATCAATTGCTTGTCCTATTTTTCAACCAGTATTGACACTAAATTAAGGACGAGATTGAATTTTTATAAAATATAAAAGTAGTTTTAGATTAGAAAATACAGGTATATAATATGATTTGTTTTAGATTCGAAAATATGCTTTTATATAAACTTAAAAGAAATATGATCATTTTCTACCAAACTCCCTCGGGTTTTTTTTTT
Organism: Petrea volubilis; assembly: GCA_026212405.1. Taxonomy (NCBI): domain Eukaryota; kingdom Viridiplantae; phylum Streptophyta; class Magnoliopsida; order Lamiales; family Verbenaceae; genus Petrea; species Petrea volubilis. Next base: position 14,969,428 of record CM047875.1, read on the forward strand.
TTTTTTTTTTTTTTATATATTTCGCGTGAAATTGTTATCACGTGTGTAATAAAATTAGTACCAAATGAAACCTAAATGTCAAAGCACGATTGTGCTATTTGACATTAGGAGAAAGTGTTTTTATATTTCAACTTCACTATTTTAATAAGATATTGACAAATGTGCAAATAATTTGATGATAAACTTTTACGTCAATGAAAGAAATAATAAATATTCCCTTAATCTTTTTTATTTTTTTGGTCTTAGCCACTCAATTTTAATTCATTAGCCGATTAATACGGATTAGGTATTATATAGGTCCATTATGGGAGCGACCTCCCAATCTAATTACTCATTTTACAGCTCTATAATGTGAACCCTAAATGTTGCTTAAGATATTCTGTTAGAGCTTGTTTAGATAGACTTTTTTTATAGAAGAAGCGCTTCTTTTTTTGTAAAAAAAAAAAAAACAAAACACTTTAGAGCAAAATAATTGTGTTTGCATAGATTTTTTGTTTTTTAAACTAAAGCCCGAAAAAAAGTGAAAAATAACTTTTTTTAGAAGCAACTTCAAAATAGTTTCAAATAAACGTACTTTTTGAAGTATTTTTAATTATTTTATCTAAATACAAAATTATTTAATTAAAAAATATATATATTATTAAAAATATTATTCGAGAAATATTTTTTTAAATTCATGCAAGGATCCAAACATGTCCTTGATTTTGTTAGTGTAGTTGATTTGTCTTTCTTTCATCCCGCGTTTGGTACTAAAACTAAGGGGGGCAGAAATTAAAAAGCCCTTTTTGCATACTTTTACCCATAAATTTAGGGCGTGACAATAATTTAATTTAATCAAATTCTCCAATAAAATATTTGATTTCAGCCAAATCCCATTTGCAAAAGTGTCAAATACAATCTCCTTATTTTCATTTTCTTTGTGCCTTAAATCCTAAATCCAATTGTGTTAACTTTATTGTGAATTGCGACCATTGTTCCCAAACCAAAGCCAACACCATTTGCTCTTCTAGAGCGTTCCCCTCACGCCCCACGGATATTCAACACCATCACAAGGCTATCCGTGGGCCCGTTTGGATGTATTTTAAAAAAATATTTTTTAAACGATGTTTTTTATAATATATATTTTTTAAAATTAATAATTTTGTATTTAAATATAATAATTAAAAGTATTTTAAAATATATTTTTATTTGAAACTAATATAGGATATCTTATAAAAAAAACTCTTTTTGCCTTATTTTTCTGGCTTATACTTTTTTAAAAAAATCAATTCAAATACAATTTCATTTTATTTTTTCTCTAAAATATATTTTTTTTCAAAATATAATACTTATTTTCTAAAAAAAAATCCATTCAAACAGGTTCTATATTTGTTACGAGGAAATTAAGTGGAGAAAAAAAAAAGACACTGTAAAATGAAGAAGGGAGATGTAAAGGCAAAATTCTAGCCCAAATCCACTCGTTTGAATCAGTGTTTAATCACATAATGAGTGTTTTATACTTATTCTGTGGTTGAAGTATAATTTAGAGAAAGTGATCAATACTTGACAAGTGTCGTACATTTACTATATAATTTATTGGGCTGATCAAACCAAATTTAAGTAAAAATTTTCTGACATTACATCGGTATTTTGGGTGAATGGACATTTATTTTTCACTATCATGGGCAAATAAGAATGAGTATCATTTAAAGAAAATTTTCATCATTTAAATTGGCCAATCATTCTATATAATGCAAGCTTTTGTAATAAATAACTAGCAAGTAATGTGAAAATTAAAGTAGCTTAAATTTATTTCTTGATAACTATACATTATAAAATCTAAATTTTCCCTCCAATTATTAGTAGTACGCTATCCCAACCCCTCCATTTCATGAAAAAAGACATCATAATTCAATTATGCCAGTTGCTTATAAATATATCAAATATATAATCTTCCATGGACAATTCCCATAAATTTGTAATCAATCTATGAAAAAATTTCTAAAGATTTGTAATATCTGTCATCACTAACAAAAAAAAAAGGGAAAAAGAAAGTAATTAACAACTCAAACACAACCCAATTCTTCTTTTCTTCCCAAAAATTTCACATTACATTACATTCCAAACTAAATACCCATCACACTATCTATCAAGAAAACATTGTTGTTTGATGAGAGGTGATTTCAATAAAATAAAGTTGATGCGAGAATTTGATTATTTGTCTTTAAGATAAATTTGTCCCGTATAGTACTTATGGTTTAAACGACAATTGTCTCCCAAGAAACAACGACTTTTTTTGAGATATGAGCACTTTAAATCCCAAGAAGAACGAGTAAAAAGTGTCGAAAACTCTTGAAACAAGAAACAAAATGCCTTTCGAAAGTGTGTGAACTGAAATGTAGAAAACTATAAAATGTTGCTGGATGTGAATGAACGTTTGGGTAGAAGAGGGGTATATTTATAATAAATGAAAAGTTGTGACTATTCACTGAATATGTGCAAAACACACCTCTTGGACCAACCCATGCACTGGTTTAACTGTGACCGAGCCGCACCGACCTAGAGCTGCTGGAGCTGACTGGCTTGCACCGGTTCGGCTATGACCGAGCCGCACCGACTCGTGCACCATTCGGACATGCTCTGAGACCTTGATCCAGATTCGGGAGACTTGAATTTGGGTTTGGTTCAACTCAAAATTCAATTCAGACTTAGCCTAAAAAAAATATATTCTAATTAGTCCAAGTCCAACCCAAGCCCAGCCCGGCCTCGCTTGGCCACCACGTCAAGCCGAGCAGGCCGAATGGCGGCGGCGTGCCCGCGTGTGGGCTTTAGCCCGAACCTACTTGGGCTTATGTCCTTGCTTGTTTACACATTTGGGTATCCCTAAGGGATCCCAACTCATTGTGAGTTTTTTGAACTATATTAAGTAGTCAATTTCTCTTTATTTTTTCAATATAGGATAACATTCTTAAATATTTTCTCGATTTTAGCTTCATCTATCTTTAAGTGGCCGACTTTGATAATTAATTTCTCATTCGCCCAAAATTATATTCATTCGAGTGAATACACTATTCACATTTACTTTTAAAGTATAATTTATTAATGTCAAATTCAAATTGTAATCCACTTAAATAATTATTAAAAATTAATCAAATAGGAATAGAATTTTCACACACACACACTCACTCTCACTCTCCTCACACTATCTGTCACGAAAATACACAAACTCCTAACCCAAAATTATAGTTTAAACTCAAATAGATCCAATCAGTATTAATTAGGTGATGATTGTTTCATATTTAACTTGTGACTGATTGATAATTTAAGTAAAGTGATTAACCACTTTATACATACAATACATTTACCATATATTTTATCGGGTTTGACTGAAACAGATCCGGATATACAAGAACATAGACCCGTGATCACACTGACATTCAAAAGCCCCCATTCTCGAAAGCACATAGACAAGAATGAACGAAAAAATGGGGGGGAGCGTGGAGTTCACGCACTAGAGGTGTATTATCCTCGGAATTCACACAAAAACCAGACAAACAAACCCATCAAAAAAATAAATCCAAAATAGAAATTCAACACATTTGCCCACTTTTTCAAACCTTCCATACTACCATTTCTCTGCATTAAACTCACCATTCCCAATAGTAATCATTCATTCGCACCCCATTTTCGTATTTTTTTCAAAAAAAGCTCCATTTTTGTTGCACGAAGCTTTAATTTCTTCTCATTTTTTCTCATTTCCTCTTCGAAAAAAAAAATCTCCAAGAAAAGATAGCTATGGGGTTGGCAGTGCATGTGAAATCGGACTCGGAGGTGACGAGCATCGACGCCTCATCGCCGCCGCGCTCGCCTCGGCGGCCGCTGTACTACGTGCAGAGCCCGTCTCATTCTCAGCACGATCTCGAGAAAATGTCGTACGGGTCGAGCCCGTTTGGATCCCCGGCCCACCATTTTCAGTACCATTGCTCGCCCATTCACCACTCGCGCGAGTCGTCCACTTCGAGATTCTCGGCCTCGTTGAAGAACCCGAGGTTTTCCGGAGGCGGAGGGTGGCGTCGGATGCAGAGGAAGTACGACGAGGTCGGGGTGGCGGAGGAGGAGGATGGGGAGGATGAGGATGAAGATGGTGGCGGAGATGGTGGGCAAGTCAAGTTTTATGTGGGTTGTTTTTTGTTCTCGTTTGTGGTGCTTTTCACCATATTTTCCTTGATTCTTTGGGCTTCGAGTTTTGCTTACAAACCCAGGATTATCGTCAAGGTTAGTCCAAGTTTTGATTCTTCAGCGTTTTCCGCCTCTCCTCCCCCCTCCCGCGCCCTCTCTCTCTCTCTCTCTCACACACACACACACACATTAATGCATGAGCTATGTGGAGCAACAAACCCGAAATGGTTGAGTCAAGACTTGATTTTTACCATCTTTTGTTTTTTGTTCCTCTGTTTTTTTTTTGTCCTTTCTTGTTCTCGTTGTTTATTGAACCTCCCGAGTCAACTCGGTGTCTGAACATGAACATCTCCATGACTCATTAACCTTTGGATAACTTAGTCTTTGGAAAATTCTTGAGAAACGAAAAGGGGGGGAAAAAGATTTGATTTTTTATTCGTTTTTGTGGAAAAAAAATTAATTTGTCACTCAAAATTTGATCTTTTTTTTTCCACCTAAAAAAGCCTTGAATATTTTAGTTCATCTTATTAATAAGGCCATTTTTCTCAAGTGGGAAGCGTTTACTAGCACTAATTAACTAATTATTCCTATTAATAATATGATTAGATGAGCTTTTGATCTTACAAATTTGATTCGAACAAGATCATGTTTTCTAGTTTGGAATGTGTAATAATTTAATGGTTGGAAAGATGGTGATAAAATCCCCAGCGATAGATCACTGTCACCATAAAATTGCAACTTGCAATAATCCACTTTTGTCAGTGATGCAGTGCTTTTATTGAGTACTTTGATGTGGTCTTTACAGAGCATTTTGTTTGAGAATTTCAATGTACAAGCTGGTATGGATCCAACAGGGGTTCCAACGGACATGCTAACTTTGAATTCGACGGTCAGGATCTTCTACCGGAACCCGGCCACCTTCTTCGGGGTCCACGTCACGGCCACTCCCCTCGAGCTTCATTATTTCGACCTCAAAGTCGCTTCGGGCCGTGTAAGTATTAGTATAACATCCGTTTTGTAATCTAAGTTGATCTAAAAGTTCTATCTATAGTTTGTGGCGAACGAAAGCTGGTTCGATGTTTAGTTTGAGTGTTCGATTGATATGTGAATCGAGAATTAGACACTCATATGGTGGGGAGGGGGGACGGGGCTGAACCAGTACGAGATATGAAGCACATTGATACTATTGTTTTTATACGACCTTATGCAGTTGTTTTTTCATCTTTTGGTGTGGCCGGGTTGGGGGGGCGGGGGGCTCGCTTGATCCCTATATTTGTTGGTAGGACAAAATGTGCAAGTCCAATGCTGATAACTATAGTGATTGGTATTGCTATATTTAGTTGGATTTGAACTGCACGGGGTTTATGGCGGGTGCGACTAACTTGAACTAGTAGCGACATTGGAGGGGTACAAACTATCACTAGAAAACAAAGTAACACCCAACATTTTTGGTTTTATTTGTTAAATCTATTTTGGCACCTAATGAGATCGATTTCATGGCATCCATGCGACAAGTAAGATACATATAAGTGTAGCTCGACCTGAACTTGAGTGGGAGCTATTGTCTGACTATCCCGATTCCTTTGTAGTCTCCACAATGGTTAACATAATGTCATCTTGTATTATTTATCAACATTGGTGTAATATATATATATATCGTTTTGATTTATGCTTTGTACGACGAATCGAGCAGATGAAAGACTTCTACCAGTCGAGAAAGAGTTTCAGCAGGGTGATGGCAGTGCTTGAGGGGCGACAGGTGCCGCTATACGGTGGGATTCCGGTGCTTAATACTGCTAAAAGTCATCTCGAGAGCACATCCGTGCCGTTGAATCTGACGTTCGTGGTGAGATCGAGGGCCTACATTCTGGGAAGGCTTGTAAAGCCAAAGTTTTATAAAAGTATATTGTGTCAAGTTATCCTGAGAGGTAACCATCTTGGCAAGCCTATTAATCTCACTAAATTTGAATCTTGTGTTTATCATTAGGCCTTATCAGGGGCAGTTCAAAATGGGGGCTTTTATGCAATTAACTTCTGATATTTTTTGTACTGAATTGTATATTTTGTTAGCTGTTGAAACTGACAGATTATTTTTCATCTTTATAATCTAATTGGCAAAATATTTTGTAAATATTGTTTTTTTGGGTACATTTAATTTCGGATGACTTGAAAATTGTTTTCAAATTTGGGCCTTATGTCATCTTGGAGATGTCCCTTTAAAGTGTCTTAGTTTTAGAGTTTTAGAAATAGTATAGATCTTATCCCTTATTGTGGGATTGTATATGACCAGTTACAAACTCCTAGTCCTCCTAAGAAGATTCTAAACCAAGCAAACTACTCCCGTGTCTTGGAAAAAAGAAAAAAAACGAAAAAATGAAAATAACCGACGATTTTGTATAATTACATCATATATCTTATTCCGGGTTGAAAAAATTCGCATCTAATCCATTAATAATCAAAGACCACAAAGCTACAACCCCTACCATTATACTCAACACGACGCCCGTAAACCCGACCCCTTGATTGAGCCACCACATTCGACCCAACGGGCGGGGCTTCTTGATCGCGACCCACATCAGACACGGATAGGTCAGAGTCAGAGGCAGCGTGAACCCGCCTATTATGGCGCCCATACGTGGCAAGAATGGCAAGGCTACCGATATGAGGTACACCAATCCGCCAAAGAAGACCTTGATGGCCGAGCGAACCCACCTCGGGCACGGCTTGTCCTTCTTGCTCGTGTAGATGCGCTCGAGGTTGTCGAATGTGGGCATTGCGTAGATCTGGAACGCGCATAGGAAGCTGATTATCACGGCGAGGCATATGGCGCCGGTCATGTGCTTGGACGTGTCGTCGTGGTGGAAGTTCGCGAAAGCTGTGAGAATACCCATTCCCGTGGGAGGCATCTGAGGAAACAAAAACATTATGATTAATATAAATTAATTTTTTTTAAAAAAAATGAGAAAGTATATTATTGTTGACGACGAACGGAATAATTATAAAATTTGAAGTTCAAAAAGTTACCTTATTGCCATAAGCCCAATGTCCCGCTATTGCTAGCGGAAATAGGCACATAGCAATTATTGAATATGAAATTGTGACTCCTCTCCACATAGACTTGCGCGATGGTTGTTTTCCATTTGTGGGAAGTGTCCCCTGCAATAAACCAATGAACTTTTAAGCTCTTTTTTTTTTTTTTTGTGATAATTGACTTTTTAGCAATTCAAGTAAATGTTTCCACACAATTAGATATTTTCCACAATACGTGTAAACCAAAAATATAATAAAATGTGCCAATGGCCGGACCCACATGAGAAAAATCAAATATTATCTATCATGTGATAAAAAGGGAAAATTCTTGAAAAAAAAATTAATATATGACATGTGGTTGAATTTGGATCAAAGGGGTGCATACACCGGTCGCTGAAAGAATTTCCTCATAAAAAGTGTGCACACACTAAATTAATTCAGCACAAAAGACTTTTTAACACGACTTAAAAAGAAAAACGTGTGTAACAAAGTGGCCACAACACTTTCGCATCTAAAGTTGATAATTGGAATTTACCTTGCTAAAAAAGTCGATTTTGATTTTCTCCTTGTTTTTTTAATTTATTAACAAGGAGGACTGTTCCTTGTTTCATTTATGAATTATTTGAAACTTAAAAGTTATAATTGACTTATTTTTCAATTAATATACGACTAAATTCTTTAAGTTTTTTTCTCTTCGTCACAATTTATTCTTTTTTCTATATTTTAAAATGCATCAACAAATAAATACCCTATTATATTTTAGGGAATATAACGAAATACGAATCACAATTAGGTTACCTGTATCTCCAACACAAGATTGTGCCCTCGAAAAGCGAGAGCAAGCATCGCGATACCATTGACCACGTCTCGAAATCTAGCAACATCTCCATTCGCAACATATAACTCTCTCTCTTCGATCCTGCCCTTCGCGACGGACATAGTCCACAGAAGGGTACAATATGCGACTCCCGCCACTGATCCGACGGCTGAGACGGAGGCGACCGAGTTGAGATTGGGGAAGAATTGAGCCATGAAAATGGTGAGGCATATGAAAACGAGGTACCACTCGGCCCCCGTTAGTGTTTTGGCCCTGCAATGGGCATTGTTGTCGCACATGGACATGTAGAATAGCTCGAGGATGGTGCCCCCTGTGATTGTGAACATCACACATGTACCGCCTGATAGGTACATGTTTGGGAATATGGCTAGAATTTTCCCCAATTTTTCACCTGATGAGCAAAGACAGAGTTAGAATTTTTGGTTTAGGGGGCTATTTTAAGTTTTAATAAAATACTAAAGGTATTTTTATGATTTAAGGGGATGAATTTTAATTTTTTCAAAAAAATAATACATATAAATTTTAGCTCGATATAAATTTGAAGGGAAGAGGGAAAGGGGGAGGAGCGACCACCCCCTCCAACCCCCTCTTTGCTCCGTCTCTGTTGATAAGACATACATGCCCCACTAGTGTCATTTTCACTTCCACTTATGTGCCCATATTCGAGTTTTAAATTGTACTAGTTTCTCTGGGGAAGCAAGAAATTGTTTTTAAATTTTGGAGATGGAATTTAAATTTTGTAAGATGTAAAAAATAGAAAGTTATATGGGAGAATTACAGCTAGACCCCAAAAATTTGGTGACAATATAGTTTGACCTCATAAAATTACATAATTTTAGAAGTTAGCATCGTCGTCAACTTTCATCGTACAATTAAACCACATAAAAATTTAACTGCTATGGTAGTTTATGTAGTTTTCCAAATTTTAGGGGTTAGTTTATTTTATACAACATCCCATCCCTGGGGTGGAGATGATATTATTCCAAAATTTATTATATTAATAGTAAAAAAGAAGTGATAATGTGAAAATTATTATTAGTACCATATGTAGATAATAATATTTTTTTATTTTATCACTAATGCTATCTTTTAGGCGAAATTAAATTTTTTTATCGTGGTAATATGAGTCAAATGTTGATAAGAAGTTACTGTTTTAATCAATGATGATTGATGACAACCTTACAACAATAGTTTGACAAAAAAAAAAAAGGAAGAAAAAAAATCTACCATCGTTTGTGACAAGTTTTATTGTTAATAAATTGTCAATAAAATGGTGTTACTAATTGTGTTATGGGAAATTATAGTCCAGACCCGATTAATCTGTTACATTTTCTATCATTATTAGGAATTGATTGGTTACATTTTGTGGTTTAAAAGGATCATTCTTATTTATAATTAGTGACAATTCTATGACGATACGATAACTTGATGATCAAAAAAAATTTCCCGCTATGTTGTATATCTTGTAGTTATAATATTATATATATATTACACACACCGACACACATATATGTATACTCACCGAAGGCTATAATTGAGAGGTGAACGAATCTGCTGTACCGAATTCCATTAGGTGGAGATGATTCATGAAGGTCCACCAGAAGCCGTATGGTGTACAATTGCCACAGATATATCAGACACAACCCAAAAATGCCCCAAAACCTGTCAATCACGAACATGTTTTTAAGTGAAAAGTTGCTGAGTATGAAATCGTATATATTTCCATTAATGATGTATATGGATATCTATATATGCTAGGTATATATTGTGCAGGCTTGTAACGGAATATTAGATGTAAAATGAATAAATAAATCAATATGGAGTAATTAAAAGATACGCAAAAACTTTCTTGATTCTCCATTAATAAATGAGAGAGAGAGAGAGAGAGAGAGAGAGAGAGAGAGAGAGAGAGAGAGAGAGAGAGAGAGAGAGAGAGAGAGAGATATTTCCAAGTCTTCTTGCAATGAGGTCAGCTTAATATTCCAACGAGTTGATGCAAATTAATTCATAGAATTCCAAAAAGGGTGTAAAATGATGGAGGTTCCCGCCGTGTCCAGGAAGTTGGCTCAATAATGTCTCTCTTTGATTGATACATATTTATTTATATCTTATTTATTTAAAGGAATTTCAATAATTAAAGTTAATATATTAAATTTAAATTCTTGTCATTTAATGAATTGTTCGATCGTCTTCACTTGACGAAACATCAAAATGGTTGTTATAATGGGACTTTCAGAATTTGGAATTTATCGAAATATAAAATATTTCTAACAAACTAAATAAATTTATTATATACTATGACTTTAAAATCATAAATTAACGTCAAATTCATCAACACATATATGTTTTGGACTATAAATTACTACATATAAATCTTTTATCGTTCTCCATTTCCGTAAAATCCTGATTCGTTTGCACCCAATAAATTGTAAAACAAGTTTAATAACACTCCTTTTCAAAAATAGCTAAATTAGAGTCCGTTTGTATGGTTTTTTTTTAAAGGAGTATTTATTTTTCGAAAAAAAGCTTTTCAAAGTGAAAAAAAATTAAGTTTGGATGTGCTTTTTAAAAAAATTAGAAACCAAAACTCACCAAAAATGAATTTTTTTAGAAGCTACTCAAAATAATTTCAAATAAAAATATATTTTAAAATATTTTTTTATTACTACAATTCAAAAGCAATGCTGTTTGATTTTTTTTAAAAAATCTACTATAAAGTAATCACCCGAAAAATATTTTTTTAAAATCCATCCAAA
>CM047875.1:14982709-15027709 GCA_026212405.1 Petrea volubilis
GAGTTGTACACATGATTCTCCTTGATTGGTCCAAGTAGGTGATCCCAAAACATCCTGTATCAAGTTATCATGGGATATATACAAAAACATATTTTTATATATTTTTTTAAAAAATATAATAATTTTGCAAATTAAAATAGTTGACTCTAGTTTGAGAGTGTATCTCATGTTATTACATGAGCTATTGGTAAGTACACACAAAATCAAACGAGAAAATTGTTGTTGGGATTCTAGTATAACATGACTTTATTTTTATATTAATTTTTTTAAGTAGAGCTCGTGTACCGTGCTAACACGGCTCATTGGTCAAAGTTAGAACTTCTTTAAAATAGTCACGAGATAAATTTCAATTTTCAATAAAAGCGTTGTCGGGTAATGGTAAAAGGCGAAAGCAAAACAGAATAAAAACTAGTTTGTTAAAAGACCACCATAATCTGTTGGTCATCTTTTTTATAAATGCAACCAAATCGTGTATCTATAATAAAGAACATCACATGATATTACATATATGAAATGTTGACATAATTATGTTCAGCTTCGATTGTTTGTCACGAAGATGTATGTGTGTGTGTGTGTGTGTGTGTGAGAGAGAGAGAGAGAGAGAGAAGAAGAAGAAGAAGAAGAAGAAGGAGGAGGAGGAGGAGGAGGAGAAGAAAAAAATGGCCTTGGAGACGAAGATATATAGATTAGTTGTAGCCTTTTAGGGCATGACCAAATTTTTTTTGGACTTTACATGCGGTGTGGCATATACGGTGACCCTTATACAATGTTCTTTATACAATGACGTAATACATGTTCTTTATACAATGACTTTCACAAAATTTGTTTTTACTTTTACAAAGAAAGGCATGAAATTAAAAGGTTGATACGCACAATTATCTCTAATAAACTATACAAAATTATATTTATAACTTATAATTCTTATCAAAATCTAAATTATATTCTTCACAAAATAAATAAAAAAACTTGGAGGTTACCTTCACGTATATAAGGAATTTAACGTTAAAATTTCTAATTTCATCGCTCATTATTGAAGAAAAAATTAATAAAATATAGTTTCAAAATATAAATACACGACAAGAAAACACCCGATTTAGTAATAAAAAATTTTTGATCGAGAGATTTTTTTTACAAATTTCAGATATTTATAATAGATTAATGACATAATTTAATATAATCAGAACTAAAAAAAATCAGCAACGATTCATTTACTAATTATAGACGAAATCAATCATAAACTCCAAATGTATAATAAATTGATTTGTTATTTAAGGTGGTTCCTTCTTATAGAGTTAGTTGCAGAAATTTCAAAATGTTACCAATCATCATAGAAGATCTTATTGCTTAAAGAGATTAAAAAAAAATCTATTGTCAAATGAAAAAAAATAAAGAAAAATACAAGGAATTGAGAACTTAAAAAAAAAATAAAACAAAGCGTTTACTAATTTAATAATTTTCGTCAAATAAAGTTGAATAGGATAATGAGAAAAGGTGTAAACGCATAGAATTTTCGTTATTTGTATATATATATTTATTGAAAATTACTATTACATATTTTATGTCCTTTGTGTGTGTGTGTGTGAGAGAGAGAGAGAGAGAGAGAGAGAGAGAGAGAGAGAGAGTGAGTGTGTTAAATATAGATAGTTGGTGGACTTAAATCATTAGGAGAGAGAAATTAATAATTAATACATGCCAATCAAATAATTTATCATTAACAATTAAAATTAATTCAAATTTCTAAGAGTTGTAACCTGAAATGAATATTTCCCTAGCGTATTTATATGTGTGGGCTGACCTCTATCATTGGGAAAGGACAATGGTAGTGCTACAGGCCCGTACTCCCTTTTCAATTTATTTTCCTTGATTAGGGGTAGCTGTCCGAACTATTTTTAGAGAAGTCCCTTCTCGAGAAATGACTTCCTCTAAGATAAGGGCCATACACGTGGCTCTCCTTGATTGGTCCAACTAGGTGATTCCAAAACATCCCACGTCAAGTTACCCTTGGATATATATAAAAATTTATTTTTATATATTTTTTAGAAAAGTATAATAATTTCGCAAATTAAAATAGCTGGCTCTAGCTTGAGAGCGTATCTAATATTATTACAGGAGCTATGGGTAAGTACAAACAAAATCAAACAAGAAAACTGTTGTTAGGAGACTGGTATAACATGACTTTATTTTTATATTAATTTTTTTTATTAGAGCTCGTTTACTGTGCTAACACGGCTCATTAGTAAAAGCTTATCCTTTTTTTATATATAAATGTAATCAAATCGTGTATCTATAATAACGAGCATCCCATTATATTACACATGAAATGTTGACATAATTATGTTGAGCCTTGACTGTTTGTCACGAAGATGTGTGTGTGTGTGTGTGTGTGTGTGTGAGAGAGAGAGAGAGAGAGAGAGAGAGAGAGAGAGAGAGAGAGAGAGAGAAGGCCTTGGAGACGAAGATCGATAGTCGTAGGGCATGACCAAATTTTTGGCGGACCTTACATGCGGTGTGGCATATACGGTGACCTAAGCAAAGTGACGTAATACATATTCCTTATAAAATGACTTTCACAAAATTTGTTTTTACTTTTACAAAGAAAGGCATGAAATTAAAAGGTTGATACGCACAATTATCTTTAATAAACTATACAAAATTATATTTATATCTTATAATTCTTATCAAAATCTAAATTATATTCTTCACAAAATAAATAAAAAAAACTTGGAGGTTACTCTTCATGTATATAAGAAATTTGACGTTAAAATTTATAATTTCATCTCTCATCATTATGAAGAAAAAAAATTAATAAAATCATTATATGAATGCACCCTTTAGTGAAGAACCAATTCATTTTAAATTTAGCCTCTGCAACGAATTTCATCCATAACAATTTTATTAATAAATGTCTTGCATGTTACGTTTTTTTTTTAATTTTTTATTTTATGCGCATTGAATTCTATTAATACTCCAACACATATACCTTAAATCTGTGACATAATTCATTCATTAAAAAAAATTTATTAGTGAAGATCGTGCTATAGCGAATCTAACTTCAAAACATAATTGGTTTCATAAATTTCAAAATGTTACCAATCATGGTGGAAGTTCTTATTGCTTAAAGAGATTTAAAAAAAATGCATTATCAAATAAAAAAAAGAAAGAAAAATACAAGGAATTGAGAGGTTAGGGAAAACAAAGGCATTTACTAATTTAATAATTTTAGTCAAGTCAAGTTACCAATTTGGTTGAATAGGATAATGAGAAAAGGTGTAAACGCATAGAATTTATCCTAATTAGACAATGTGAATATCCTACATTCACTAATGATTAATTAATTAGACAAGATGAATGAGTGGGACTCTGATATTGGATGCTGAGGTAATTTTAATAATTAATAAAGACCTTTTTTTCTGGAAAAAAAAATTAGAATAATATTATTCACTCACCTTTCCCTGCATATGCATCACTCTTTGGCTGTCATTTCAAGAAAATAGAATTGATGCAGCTTAAGAAAATTAATTAGCGTGGAAGCAACATGATTATTAATATGAATTAATTAATTCTTAGCCACTTTTTCTTTTTTCTTTTTTCTTTTTCCAGTTTGGGGCACTACTAAATGTTATTTTCGCGGGAATAATGGTCGAAGTTAAAGGATAAAAAGCCGAAATGGGTAAAGTTAACGGACAAAATATGCAATTTTACCATTACATATAGTTTTGAATCTTGAACTTAAATTAACACAAGAAATTAATTTGATACCAGGAATATGTAAGTCTTACAACATTTATAAATAAAGTAGGAAGGCTTGAGAAGGGTCACTTCGACTAACTCACGCTTACTCGTTATCTTGTATAGAAACTTTTTCTCAATTTCGTCCTCGATATCAAGCTCGACCAGGTGTTCGGTTGTAAGTGCCTGGAATTCTTGAGCTAGGGATTGCCATGCATACAAAGCATAGTAATTATGTTAATAAATCTTGTGATTTTTCTGAATTGAAGCTAATGAATTATAAATCCAATTATGTGATTATGGGGATTATTGTCATTTTCATTCGTTACGTTTGGAAGTGTATGTTTTTGGCTCGTTAAGTATTCACTTTGCAATTTTGGTCGTATATATTTTGAAAATAATGCAATTTCAATCCGATTTCACCGAAATCCGACGAAAATCGCTGACGTGCCATCACAATTTTATGCGCCACATCAGCGAGTTCTAACAGATTCCGGTGAAATTGAACTAAAATTGCAATATTGTAAAACATATAGGATCAAAATTGCGGAAGGCATATTTAACGGGCAAAAAACATACATTCTCAAACATCACACGAGATCCTCTATTCCAAACCGTGTTTCATATCCTATTCCAATCTATGGATATACATCCAGTGTAAAGATCCCAAACCAAGTGTATAATTAAAGAAATAATTTTATACACATGGCATGCATATGCATTATGGAATATGAGATGAAATTCTATTTTGCAATAGAGGATCACATCTGCTCAAACATAACGGATGAAGATGGAAATTATCCCTGTGATTATATGAAGAAGATTATATACACCAAATATCTGTAAAAAGTTTTGTAATTTTCTCCAACTTTACAGGGAGTATATATTAATCTGCCTAATGATCGATTCAAGATACTAATGCTACAGGTTAATTTATCGATAAGCTGATTATTTATTTAATATGCTATCTTCATGCATCTAATTCCACTTTTATTTTGTGTTTAGAATAAAATCTATATCTTTATTATTATATAAAGATATAATGTTAATTATATATATAGTATCTTTAATCATGATTAGATTCATTGGCATCATTGACGAGAAAAATTGCAAAAAGTGGTTAGATTCAGCTTAAACAACTAAAATTACAATCACAAAATATTATCTGTCGCAAAACTGTATTTTCTAGTAGTGTTAGAATTTATTTATGCTGATAAGAACAAATTTTATTGAATTAATCGACGAGTTACAGCTGATGTCTACACAAAATTCTATAGTGATGTGTATGTGTGTATGTATATATCTATGTATATGTATGTATACATAGATAATCAATAGTGTTAGAATTTATTTATGGTGATAATAACAAATTTTATTGAATTAATCAACGAATTACTGCTTATGTCTGCAAAAAATTCTATAGTGATGTGTATATATATGTGTGTGTGTGTATATATATATATGTGTGTGTGTGTGGCCTACCCTAACTTTTTTAATGAATTTCCTTGTCCTTGATGATAAGTGAGTGGCAATATTGTGACATTACCACCTAATGTCTTTATTTCCGGCTTTTCTTTTCACTGCCCAATGCCCAATCTTATGCATGAATCTGATTATGAATACATATATATATATATATATATATATATATATTATATGGTCATCATAACACCGACGCCTGATATAATATATCAAGTAGTTAGATAGAGGACACGTGTATAAAAGTAATGTAATAATTTTAATTTAATAAATAAAAAAAAGAAAAAAATTAAATTCAAATCACACCCGATGCAGGATCTACAAGACTCTATATATGTCCCCAGCAAATCAATAGAAAAATTTGAACCAAATTGGGATTTGCTGGGGTTATTGAGGGAGATTTAGGTTTACAATTGCCAATACTTTAATAATTTAAAGATACGAGTGTGCTTGTGTTGTGTAATATGTTATAGGGTAAATTAGAATTACATCCTCCTAAAATTCTATGTCAATATGCTTACACCCCCTAAAGTTTACATAATTATAGAAGTCATCACTATCGTCAACTTTTGTCTTACAATTAGACTCCTTTGATATTTGCATAATTACAAAAATCACCCACGATCAGTTTATTGTCATCATGTCGTGTTGGTTTTGTAATTTATGCGAACTTGTATGATCCAATATTTGTTGGTTAATTCATCTCATCAATCATGCGCAATCGGAAAATTCTTATATGGACCGGGGTGTATGGGTATGCGGTTCAGATTTAGCTATGTATTATATATATATTTTATATATACAAAAAATTAATGTACAACATGTGGCTGAATCTAGACTGTAGAATTTGCCTGCACAATCTTCCAAATAAAACCTAGTTTGAAAATGGAGAATATATATCAATAATTTCTAATTGAAATTTGTAAAAAGTGGGATGTTTTTGTGCAGGGTGATGGTGCATAGGTTTAATTATTAGCTGAAAATCTACAAACCTATTTGAAAGAACATCACTTCTTTTCTTGCACTACGTTGGTTGATAGATACCCCCACATAAACGTGCATTAGTTTCTACACTATTTTTTTTTGGTTTGGAGTTTCTGCACTATTGCTTCTGAATGAATTGTCAATTTGAGAAGGGAATTATTAAGGGATGGATAAGTAAATTCATATAGGATATGCATATGGACAAACAAATAGTTTGATAGTAAATTTTGTGAACAAATTAATTACAAATTCGAGCTTTAAAAGAATATATAGTGAAAGAATCTTCTTCGAAAAAAAAAAAGAAAAATATTGACTTATAATGCACAAAAACTCTTAAAATTAGAGTTGTGTAAAGTCGGACACTGTGTCGAATATGACACTCTCCCGACACTTACGTACCCGACACTCCACGTGGCATGTCATAAATTATAAAATCCAACACTACTGATGACGTGTCCAATACACTATCAATAACGTGTCTTACACTTTTCGAACACTTAGAGTATTTTTTTCATATATATTTTTAGGGTATTTCAATGATAAAAACATAATTAAGAGTAAAGATTTTGTAAAGTTACTCCAAAAAGATTGTTGTTGCATCAAATAATTTATTTTTATTATTATATATTTTTTTATCAAAACCTAAAGTTTCTTTTACTTTTAAAATAGATAATTCATAAATTACACATAGAAAAAAAAATAAAAATAAAAATTGTAATGCATTTGTTGGTATGAACTTCTTCCCCTTTGTACTTGTATTAGTATGTATATAAAAACCGTACACTTAATATAAATATATATATATAAACGTGTAAGTATATAAATATTATGTCATATTATCACTAAAATAAAAAAAAATTATATTGATATTGTCATGTCGAAAACGTGTCGTGTCATAAAATTTTTAAAAACTTCATATCATTATGTCCGTATCATGTCGTATCCGTATCACCATATTTGTATCGTGCTGTGTCCGTGTCACCGTATTCGTATCCATGCAACATAGCATTAACATGTACTCCTCTCTAATTGTTATCAATTTCCCTGTTAAGATGGAGGGTTAACATGTCGTTTCATTAAGTTTGAAAGAAAATGAACACCAAATATTTCTAGACATATTTTACTAAGAAAAACTTCCATAATATTCCGCATTGGGCCTAATTTCAACTTAAGATGGCAAGTTTACAGTAGTGATGGGCTTATGGGCCTTTATCCATGTTCTTGAGATGGACCAACCGTAGTGTGTGCAGGGACCCTTGTAAGGAATTTAGCAATTCAAAACATATTATTATTTGTCAATAAGGTATTGTCTAAGCTGTCTCCGTGTTCCGATCCGAATTTCACATTTGAGTCTATCTATATAGTAGTAATTGGTTGGGTTTTGAGATTATTCGTATGTTATGAAGTTAATATATATATATATATATAATGATTGAGATATAAGATGCGAAAGTTTAAAATTCTTTTGAGACGACTAAATGCCAACTAAAGGAAGGCCGTCATAGGGAAAGACCTTGCCTTATTTCAAATAAACAAAAAAATGGGCCAAATAGCCTTTTTTTTGTAAAAAACATGGAGGAGTCTACACTTACTGAAATTTCTTAAATTAATATCAAAATTACATTTAACAAATACAATAAAATTTCCCTCAAGCCTACTAACATCTAATTTAATATTTCCCACAGACAAAATTAACAATAAAAAGCAAACCTATAACTCTACCCACCATAAAAACAACAAAATAGGTTCTCTTAATTCATTTTTAAACCATACTCCAATTATTGCTATGTCCAATTTAGTGTGGCTTAAAGAAGCTAACTTGAACTCCCGTGTCTATCACAACATACACACCCGCAGCAATCAAGATTCCACTCAATCCCATCCCTATCAATCCCAGTCCCCAATTGAGCCACCATGTAGGGCTATAAACCTTGGGCTTCTTCATTTTGAGCCACATGAAACACGGGTACGCCAGCGTCACTGGCAGCGAGATCCCTCCCACCAAACCCGCGACGCTGCCCAGGAATGGAATGGCCACTGCCACGAAGAAGCACCCGTACCCGAACATGGCCCGTATGATCGCCCGGAGCCACCACGGGGCCGGCTTCTTGAACCTTCGGGTGAAGTTGGATTCCATGTCGTCGAACATCGGCATGCCGTATAGTTGGAACGAACTCACCGCGTTGACTATGACGCAGAAGCTAATCAGTCCTAGCACCGCACGTGAAACGTCTCGGCTATGGAACGCCAACACTGCTGCTAACATGCCACCGTTGGCCGGAATCTGTTGATGCAAGCAAATAATTAATTATTTGTACGTGGTTGGTGTTGGAGATTAAAAAAAATATTTGACAAGTCTCTTTTCTAATGGTTTAAACTTTTAATAGATTAAGTGAAGTGATCATTCGGTCAAATAAAATGTCATATGTTCAAATATCACCACCATACATTTATGGAAAAGAATTTTACGTGCATGGCTCAATACAAAAAGATGTTTGTCTGCATATATGTGGCGCATTAAAGATAATAAATATCTGATAACTATTTAGTTTAAATTTTTTGATGAAGCGGTCGTAAAGTAGTAAAAATTTTTACAATTGTCATAAAAATTATATTAAAATAATAAATGGTAGTTAATTACCAAGTGTCCATAGGCCCAATAGCCAGCAATTGCAAGTGGGAACAAGCACAATGCTACGATCAAATATGCGCCTTTAACGCCTCTCCACATTGGCACACTGGATGGGTGCTTCTCGCTAGAAGGCATGGTGGCCTACACAAAGTCAAAAATGAATTCACACTTTAGTAATTAGTAAAAAATTAAAAAATCCATTTTATAATACAAATATCGAAATCAAAGAATGTCAAAAAATGTTGTCACAAAAGTCAATTTTGTGCTACTATTTTAGGTCCAACTCGTAGAACATACTGTGTTAGGCTGGTCAATAGTCAAATTTCTACCAACCATTTTCAATAAAATAATAACTCAACTACTTTTTTGTTTGAGTTTCCAAATTATTATTATTATTATTATTATTATTATTATTATTATTGTCATCTTCGCTTATAATTAGAAAAAAAAATGGTATAAAAATTTTAATTATTTATGTATTACAATTTTCTTGATAAAAGAAATTATTATTCAAAAAGTGATATATAATACTCCGTCTGTCCCATAATACTAGTCTTTTTAAAGGGTTTTATTTTGTTCCACCACACTTGTCATTTTGAAAAATTCAAGAAAATATTTATTTCTTCTTTTCAATTTACCCATACTACATTTTTCTAAAAAGAAGGGTATATTTATCTATTTATTATAAATTTAGGTAAAAAAAAATATTAATTAACTTAAAAAATTAATATTGTGGGGAAGAGAGTAATTAATTTTTCAAAGCACCCATCATTGACCGGAAGTAGAAAGAAAATGGAAACACAGCAATAAAGTCATTCTACTCTGATTTTTCAAAGTCTTCGCTATCATTTATCATTTGTAAATTAATTAAAAAGTACACCACACACTCCAAACTCCCAAGCTTTTCAAAATTATTTTTGTCACAAGCAAACTTTCAATTAATTTAATTTCTCATTCCAATAATTGTAAAGTATCACCTAATTAAAAATTATATTAATTCAAAAAAAAAGTAAAAAAAAAACATTTAACCCCCAAAATATGATTGTTTATACACTTTGCCGCGCAAACTTTTATGAGTTGCATTTTACTATATGAAATTTATATTTTTCATGCTTAACCCATCTACAATCATTTTTCGACAATAAAAGTAAATGAAAATATGACATGCGTCTTCATTCGATAGGTCATTTATTGTTAAAAAATGATAGGAGGAAGGAAGTTAAGTGCAAAAAACATATAGATCATATGGTAAATGCAACTCGTAATAAGTCATACAATCCAGCAAATTTTTAAAACCATCATAGTTTGGGAAGTTAAGGTGTTTTTATCTCAAAAAATTAAAAAACAAAATTCAAACTCACCTGGATTTCAAGAATGAGATTATGTCCTCTAAAAGCGAAAGCAATGATCCCAAGTGCATTAAGCACATCAAAAATCCTCACAATCTGAGTGCTGCCCCTGACCGGATTGTACGAGACGTTGGGCACCCTGCCCTCAGCCACAGACACCACCCATATGGCGGTGCAGTAGCTGACGGCGGTGATGGCTCCGATGAGAGAAACGCCGGCGATAGAGTTCAAGTTGGGCAGCTGAGACAGCAGCACCGCCGCGCATGTGAAGACCAAGTACCACTCCACGGTGGTCAGCGGCTTCAGATTGGCGCAGGTGCCGCCGCAGACAGTGTCGTAGAACATCTTCGAGGTGGAGCCGCCGATCACAATCAGGGCCACGCAGGTGCCGCCGGAGAGGTACATGATCGGAAAGGCCGCTAGGAATTTCGATAGCTTTTCCCCTATGATTTGTGCATGGAAATTTGATGGTGAGTTAGTTATATCTATGATGGAGTCAGAATTTTCCATTTGAAATAATCGATGTTTAATTTTTATAAAAAATATTAAAAGTGCTTTCATTGTTTGGGAAGGAGCGAAATTCAATTTTTTTACCAAAAAAAAAAATATATAAATATTAGCTCAATACAGTTCGCTTTGTCTTTGGGAATAACACAATATTTATGGGTGTATATGTTTAGAAGACAATTGAAAAAGCGATTGTCTAGTAAAAGATGCAAATGCGAGTGTTAAATAAAAATTGGTCGCAAAATGAAATTTGCGACGGATTCGTGGCCTAATAAGTGACCAAAATCCCTTGTCATAAAATTCATTATTGACGGATTTCTAATTCAGTCACTAATTAGTAACCAAAATATATAATTTCATGCAAAAAATGAAGGATTCTTTTACTCTTTTTTTTTCAGGCAAAAATAAGTATTTATTATGTTTGCACATTTTAACGAGCACAAACAAAAACAAAAATTTAAAAAATGGACGATTTTTTTTCTTTTTTTTAACCAAAATTTGCAAATATATATTTCAAAACTCCAATTTTGAACCACCAAAATTAAAATTTCCAAAAAGGATAAGTCTAATATTATTTGATGCTCACCAAATGTTGCACTAGCTAACTGCATGTATCTGCTGTAACGAATCCCATCTTCATGAGACTCATGAAGCTGCACCAGCAAATACAAAGTGTATAGTTGCCAAATAAACGCCAAAGTCAACCCAATAATACCCCATGTCCTGCAAAAAACACACACACACACAAACAAAAATAATTATAAATCAATTGAAAAAAAACCATATAAAAAACATTTAACAATCAAGAATCAACATATACTACAATAATTACCATCCAAGAATGGTGAAAGCAACTGGGAGAACAAGTGCTTGGATCCCAATCCCAGAGCACAAAGTGTGATAAGCTGCATAATAAGCATTCCCATTCCTCGACTCTGTGATTGGGAGCCATGCATCTTGTGGGTCGAGTTTCGTGAGCTTGATGGCCTTCCTCAAAGGGCTGCCTAGTGGAGTGATGAACCGCGGAGTCCTAATTCTTGGGGTCCTCTTATTCGTGCCGCCGGGCGTTAGGAGCGGCGACCGGGTTAGGGACGGGGAGTGGAATTGGGACGGGGGCAACGACACGATCTGTGGGGTCTGGGCCACCGGAGGCGTCGGAGCCACCGAGGCCGGCCGGGGGGTTATCGGGGCCGAGCTCACTGAGTCGGCGTCGCGTGTTGTGTCTCCCATTTTCTTTTTAGATCTTTCTAAGTTTATGTGGGATATTCGGAGATAAGTGCTACGGGGGACTGCGGAGATTGGGGTTCCCTAACGAGTTGGCTATGTGGAATTTTGGTGTGTGTGTATATATAGAGTTATTTGGTGGCACATGATTAAATCATTAAAATGAGGTATAGTTAGTTAAGTGGGGGTAAGAGTATTCAGATTAAATTAGGGTCATGGTTGTGAATATAATGTTATAATAATTGAATTAAAAAAAAAAAAAAAAAAGATAGGTCTTTAGTGTGTTTAATTTGACCAATTTTTGGTTGAAGACAAAAGATAAGATGACCAAATGTGGTTACTTTCAAGGAAATAAAAACGGACAATAGATTGACAAAATTGGCGGGCTGGTGAGCTGCGGAACTTGCCTAGAAACTGGCAATTTGCATTTCTTTTCTCATACGAGGTCGTCTTTGGGTGCCTGGTTTATTAGGGCGGCGAACAGCCGTTCGAGTTTTCTGCTATATAATCGTACTATATTTTTTTTCTTCATTTATTAATATACGTTACATGTATTGATGAGCGATTGAGATAAGAAAAATGAAATTGTATTTCATTCTCCTAAATATTGGAGATTATCGTAATATATATGCACCGTGGGAAAATTCTAGCCGGATCAAGTTCGATCGTGTCGAAATTATTCACATGGCGAATATATTACATGACTTGATGTGTGATTGATGTATAACTGAATTTACTGGGACTTTGCTTGAATTTATATATTTTATTATAAATAATGATTTGTGTCTTCTTCACATTGAACTATTTAGGGATAATTATCAGAACCCTATTAAATTTGTCTCGATTACAAAGTTAATTTTTATATTTTATTAAATCGTCTTAGTAATGATTGTTCGTTAATTACTTATAAAAGTGCAATCTTTTCTTTTATCTTTCTAAATAATGACTTGTGTATTCTTCACATCGAACAAATTAGGGACAATTCTCAGAACCCTATGAAATTTGTTTCAATTAAAAAAAAATTATTTATCTGTTGAAATTACAATTATCACCTTTAATATTTACTTTTTCTTACGAAATAGCACCTACAGTTAGTTCCAACATCTACAAAAAGTCCTGTTTTTTAACGTTAGAAGGCGGTCGTAATTTTATTAAATAATCTTTTTGTAATTGAGATAAATTTTAAGAAGTTTTTGGTAATTATCAAATAAATTATGGGGAGTGGAATAAATTGCACTTGTTTTGATCAATGTCCTAAAACAAAACCCAGTGAAAAATAAAAATAAAAATAAATCTTGTTATATATCCGGATAGAGTTCTCTATTGCAAAATGGTATTTCATCTTATATTGTATAATTTACATTTATGTTATATGTATAAAATTACTTCCTTAATTATACACTTGACTTATAATCTTTACACTTAGTGTATATTCATATATTAAAATAAAATATAA
Organism: Petrea volubilis; assembly: GCA_026212405.1. Taxonomy (NCBI): domain Eukaryota; kingdom Viridiplantae; phylum Streptophyta; class Magnoliopsida; order Lamiales; family Verbenaceae; genus Petrea; species Petrea volubilis. The sequence continues at coordinate 14,996,070 of CM047875.1, forward strand.
AATACAGTTTATAATAGAAAATCTCGTGTGCTTGCATATCATGGCACACTTAGGTTGTTTAACATTCTGGACCAACGCAACACAATCATATTCCTTGACAACAAAAGAAATTATTTCATATATAATTTCCATAGGTCAAGTTCTCCATTCTACTAAAATTGGTATATAATATATACGTATATCATATATATGTGGGTGTGTGTGTGCATGAGAGAGAGAGAGAGAGAGAGAGAGAGAGAGAGAGAGTCTTTGCCATGTTTATCCGGGAAGAGACTTAGACTTTTTCCATCAACAACACGCAAAAGCAAGTGGGAGTGAACAGATCGATGAATAAATAAATGAAAGGAACCCACGATTAATAAATCTCATGGCCAATAGAATTAAATTTAATTACACTATTCCTGCTCACATTGTTTGAATCTTGAGGTCGGTATAATAAATACAACAGAGACAGAGACCATAAAATACAAAATTATAAATCATCATAATCTACACACACACACACACACACACACATATATATATATATATATATATATATATATATATATATACTTAGGCTGCCATTGAGGACTATTTTTTTCCCCAATCATTCATAACCCCTATCCATTGGATTATTAAATGCACAATTATTGAGTATGGTTGGTTTGTTAATTGTTTTTTAATTTTAATTAAGCTAAGAGTTAAAGTTTAATTAGCTGGCTAAATATGTTAATCTATTCTATTATGTGCTTCATCGAGTGATCCAAGAATAGGAAAATTTATATACTTATTTCTCTGATTAGGCGAATATTTTCTTTTCTTGTGATGATTAATTTTTAATCTTTCATTATTACGAGATACAATTTTAAGACAATATTTTTACTTTTATTTTTGTCTTTATTTTCTTGGATGGGAACTTGTAAGGGAATTGAATATTCAAGCAGCCACCAATAATGTTACTATTATCTCAACTATTAAGGAAAATATGGATAGAGTAAAGCGAGCTGATAAGGACATCCCAATCCACCAATCCCATCAAATTTAAATGGTACATTACACACACACACACACACACACACACATTACATGCATTTATATATATGTATATAGAACAATTTCATTACTTAATTTGAAGGATTGTTTTTATAATTTTAATATATATATATATTAAATTGTTCCCTCTCTCTCTCTCTCTCTATATATATATATATATATATATTTCATAGAGATCAAATTTTGCCCCACAAAATTAAAATTCCTAGTTAATTCATCCGCGAAGAAAAGGGTGCTTGGCTAATTTTGGTAATTTAATTTTACATCAATTACAAGTGTGACACTTCTTGATTCGTGTCACTTAAAATTCTTTATTTCAAATCGTATTTTATCTCTTATGCTATTGTATAGATATACACTAAGTGTAAATATTTAAAATAAAATATATAATTAAAAAAAATAAAAATAATTTTATACACATAGTATAAATATATAAAATATCATTTTAAAATAAAAAATTCTATCCCGTAAACCGTATACAATAATAAGTTTGATTAATGACGGGACATGTCATTGGCTAATCAATAGTGTGGAAAAATTGTAAGAAAACGAGCATCTTAATTAGAAAGTTGTAAAGGAAATGTGAGACAATTCTAAAGCACACATTGGTACTTTAATTGTGTGCTTTTTTTCTAGTACTAACTACTAAATATCTTTTGACCTTAGGAGAAGCTTCTTTGATACTATATATATATATATATGTATATGGAGAGAGAGAGAGAGAGAGAGTTGAATATTAGTTAGTCAAGCTAACTTAACCTTTTTTCTATATTTGATAATGTCATGCTCTAATATTGTTAAAGTAATCAACTCAGTTTACTTAAAATGTTGAATGTGGGAATAAAATGATACATAAAGTAAAATATTTCACTTTCATTATGTGCCATTTAAATAAAATTGAGAATTTTCTTTGAATAAATTAATGTCAAATGTGAAGGGGCTAAGACCTAAGGCCCAGTAATCTTTGACTGCATTCATTACCATTTGACATGTTAATTATTTTCTAACTTGCTATCAATATTATTTTTTTAAATTGTATATCAATAATATAATAAATATAATTTATAATTATCGTATTATAAACTTTTGATTTGGTTAAATTTGGTTCGGAATAGTATTTAGACCCAATTCAAGTATTTAACAAAGGCCCTGGGCCTTCGTGCTGGTTCAAAGATTTAAAGAGGAAAGAATGGGCCCTCAGCCCAGGCCCAAAACCAGTATAGGCCCACACTTAAACATGAGTGCCATAGGTCCAAACCCAACTCAAACTTTTCCAGGCCTAATGGGTCTGTAAATATGGATCCAATTTTCTAGACCCATTTTTGGCTCGGGTGATCACGCCCCTACCCGTTTTTCCCGAAAATTATTTATTCATTTAATATTTTTTAGCACTGTTTATTCTGTTTGAGCACCGGACGTCAGATTTTTAGTTCCAAAATTTTCAAAATGTTTTCCTAGAGATGCAAATGAGCCGAATCGAGTTGAGTTTTGACCTTTTCGAGCTTGAGCTATAGCCCTACGAGCCAAAAAAGAAGACTTGAACTCGGGCTCAAGTCTCGTTTCGAGCTCGCCTCAACTCATTTGACTCGAATTTATAAAATAAGTTATAAGCTCGAGCTTGAGTTTGTGTACGAGCTACAGGCTAAAGCTTGAGTTCAACCTCAATATACTATTTATAGTTATATATATATATATAGTATTATGAATATCGAAAAAAGAAAACTCGCAAGACTATAAATAAGAATTACTTTAAATTGAATTCAAGCTCGAACATTTGTCGAGTCAACTTGTCAAGCTTGCCAGCAGGCTCCGAGGCTCGACTCGTTTGCACATCTGTATGCTAATCGATTTATCCTCATTCAATGGACAGGCAAGCGGTGAAAATATAGACAATATAATCCATACGTGGAAAATTTACAATAGAAGCTTGGGGATCTTTCAGTGTCACAGTTGGGAAACTGTTTCTTTGCTGCTGATGCTTGCTTCTGCAGTTCAGGACCGAAAACTAGATGGATTGATTCATAAGGCTGTTTTGGAACTATGGAGAGCAGATTCTAAGGAGTTAACTGAGTTGTTGAGAAAAGGAATTAACTCAAGTTTGATCAAGGTTCCTGCAGGTAGCAGTGATCACCTGGCAGATTCAAATGATGGAAGGATTGGCTGCCTGTTGTTTGCTAGTTTTTATTTGTTCTTAAGTAAGGGGAGGTTTGGAGTGAAGCACATAGGTACTGGCTCAATCCTGGGCGAGATAGTCCCGTTTTCGTAATCAAATACGCCTATGCGAGGTGCATTACACCCTATTACATCTGTGGCTTCAACTCAGTGAACTCTGATTGTAACCAATGAAGAACACAAGACCTAGATCCAATGAACCATCCATATACTTCAATTCTCGATCGAAAAGCACATGCTCGCTTAGTTTGAAAGAGGTCGTCTTAGCAGTTTGTTCTGGGCAAGGCTGTAGAATTTGTAAAACATGTCGAGGCCTTCCAAGGCCGGAGGTTCTTGAATTACATGGACGAACGATTTGCTGATCCGTGCACCACAACCAATCATTGAATTCCGACTAGGAGCTCTGGTGACGGAACAAGGAGGAAGCCATGTCTTCTGTTCTAGATATGCTTTTTATTTAGATACGCTCGATATGCTTGTATTTAAGAATTATTCCCTTACCAAAAATGGTTTTTCAATTGAATATTTACAAGTTGAATATTCAATTGTAATTAGTTGAATATTGAAATTTGTGTATACAATTTAGTCATTTTTTTAATATAATCTACTTATTTACAAGAAAATACACACACACACATATATATATATATAGATATATAGGTATCATACTTTTTTACTAATAACACTTAAAGTTCATATATGTTTATTTATTTATTGTTTTTATATCTTCGTATGTTGTAAAGATAGGATATCCATTAAAAAAATTCATGTGTTTTATTTGAATCAACACCTTATTATTTATCATTCACATAATATGAACTATTGATTTTTTATTTCTATATATCTTATAATATATGAAGTATAATGCATATGACTATTAAAAATATAATTTTTTAAAGCTATAACAACAAATGAATTTTACAAAATTATATCAAAAACATCAATTAATTTTAAAAATAAAATATTATTAAAAGCACATATAAAATTTAGTATACAAATTCATTATTTTTTCCAAACATTATTTATTGAATATAATTAATGGATACAACTAAATTATGAATAATCGAATATATAAACATGTATGTATTCGGAGTGGATATTAAACAGATCGAATATCAAATTATCATATCCGTATCCATTTATAATCTGATCTCTATAATCGAATACGGATAATATCCACTTTAAACGAATACGGATGGGGACAGTGATCGAATTTTCGATTATCCTATTTACAGCCCTACGAAGCTTATAAGATATTTTTAGGAGCTTATAAGCTTAACCAAGCACTCTCTTAGCCACAATGTTGTGCAATTTAGATAATAATGACTTGATAAGTACGAACCAAGCCCTTGAATTCTAAAGTCTTATCTAATTATATAAAATTTGTCTAACTTGTCTAAATAAGTTATGAGTAAAGGGATGAGTAACCATAAATTTTTTTATATTGGGAATGTATAAGTTTTCATGTGTCAAAACAAGTTCATTCAATTTTAATTGGATTCTAACAAAGTTACTCAATTCAGATCTAAATTATCTATTTGGATCCTAATTTATTTGTCAAAACCAACTGGTCACTCGAGAAGCGGCTGCCGGAGCTTCACTGGTTTGCTGTGCCGGAGCTTGTAAATGCGTGCCACTACTTCATCCGTTTTCCACTTTCTTGCCATCTTGATGAGTTTTCCTGGACTAATCATCCTGTTCTTTGTGTTGAGAAGGGAAACTTGTGAAGACAATTCATTAATTGTGGTGTTATGTATGCTTCTACATACATTGATATTTCAGCTAATAAATACCAATAGAGATGAGACAAAGTTGTAAACACAGTTCAATACCTGTTCTAAATCAAAGAGTCAAGACCATGTGCTTGTTGGTCACTTTGGTATGATGATAATTATTAAAATCAGTGCAACAAAGAGAACTGGAAACAGGTACATCACTTTCATGTAACACTGATATATATATATATATATATATATATATAAATAACTATTCTGAAAACAGAGAAACTTCACCACTAATCTGAAGATTTTTGTTGGATAAAGTTTATATTTCATGTTTCAAACTTTTGAAAATAACCCGAGGATAAAGACGGAAATTGGTAACCGATCGAAGAAGAGCTAGTAATAGAGCTTAAGGGATAATTACACCTACAACCCCTGAGGTTTGGTGTAAATTAGTTGTAAATGCACTTAGACCTCCTTACTTTAGCATAGTTACATATCTGCAGTCAGTTTTTTAGGGGGTCTAAATGTAAGAAAAAAGTTGACGACACGGGTGGTTTCTGTAATTGAACAAACTTCATAAGGGGTGTAGTTGGAAGACGAAAATTTACAATATGGGTGGTTACCATAATTATGCAAACCTCGGGGGATATAAGTGTATTTACACAATGTTACTAGTTTGATTCAGCCATTTCATAGCTTGCTCTGGCTTTATCCCATGAAAGCACAATTTATTAAGTTTAATTTGTCTATTTTCCATTAGAAATAAAGAAATAAGTATGATTTTTGGTTAATATTATTACTTAATCAAGATCCATGATTATTAGACTCAAAAACTCAAAGTTCTTTACAGAAGAAACAGTATGCAGAGGTTTAATTCATTGCCTCAAGAATGTTTGTCAAAATGATATATATCAAATCATTATTTCTAGCTAAAAGATACAACATTTTGCAACAAATATGTACATTTTTTCGTTCATGTTAAATGTTAATCTAGGCTTGTTGTCAATAGACAAGCAAATTTTGGTTCATCTGCACTTTATCCAAACGCGACGACGAGCAGCAACTACTAGCGACTGATTCGATCAAATCTTCGTGCAAATCTCTGTCTCTATTTTTCTGTATCAAGCTAATGAAATAGTTCATCAACTGTGAATCAAATGGCAACATGATAGGGCCATCACTTTTCAGACCATACTCCTCTTCAGACATCCTCAGAAGCTGTCTGAACACCGTATTGTCGAGATAAGCCAACGGAACCACGAACCTCCTCTTGTCCGATGAATAGACCACAAAATGACCCTTTTTGACCACTTGTGAAGTGTGGCAACTATCTGACGATCCACAACGGCTCTTGTTTCTTGAAAGCAAAACTCTCCCGCGTCGGATGGCCGTGAATTTTCGCCATTTTTTGGCCATCTTGGTGAGTTTCTTGGCACCTGCGATCATTTTGGAGATAAAGGGTAGTTGATAAATATTGATAAGTTTAAGTTTGTAATGTTGTGTTTTTTGACGATGTAATGAAAAGTGAAGTGGGATTTTATATGAATGAAGGTGGCTGTAGACCTTTTTGGATTTTGTTTCGAGTTTGTTTGAAATCAAGGGCTCAAAAACATGTGTATGTTTGATACATGGAACCTTTGCTGTGACAAAACATGCGAAATGAGCAATGTATTTAGGTAAAGCATACAAGAGATTTTTCATACCTTACACTATGTTTTTTGGTCTGAAAACATGATGTTCCTATTGAGTAGTAGCCCTCTTCATACAAACCACATAGTTACATATTTAGGCTAGGAACCTGCATATATAGTACTCCTTATGCAAATTATGTGGAAAAAGACTATATAACCCTTAAACTAATTGTGACACTTAGAACTATCCTGATACACTACACTAGGGCAACACAACCTAGATTGTTAATCTAACAAAACCAACCCAACCTAGATTGTTAATAGAGTGTATGTTTGTGATACTACAATACATCAAAATAGACTCCAATCGAAGTTATATTTATTTTGAGAAATTCAAATTGACCTAGTTTGATCAATCCAACTCTAACAATATCTTGAACAAATTCCAAGATTAATACCCGAACGAATAATGATATTGTTCAATCTTGAATTTCCAAGATTAATACCCGAATGAATAATCTCTACATATATAATTTAGAAACCGTGAAACTATCCAAATAAGCATATATGTGGATAGTCTCATTTAATTCCATTTTACTATGTATGAAATGCAAATACTATTTATATAAATTTAAATAAGTATATTTGTAATTTATATTTATTCAAAAGAACCCAACAATTATCAAGTATTTAAATTGGGACGGATTAAATTTTAATTAAGTAAAATAACAAAATTATATTTTGTTAATTGTATTAATCATTTACTTTAATAATAATTAAAACTTTTGATCCTAAATAAATTTTTTAAAAACTTTCTTGCCTTAATTATACCAAACCTCATGTTGAAATCACACATATTCTATTATTATATAATTTTTTAATACATTTATTTATCGATTATCTTATAAAGTATTAATTTATTTTTATCAAATTATTTCTTATAATAGAAAATTATGAAACTATATACATAAAACTCTATTTTTCATGTCTTGGCATAGGGCTAAATACTAGTTGGACTATAAATGAGCGTACTGATAAAGCCAACATAAAGTCCGGACTTTCCATAGCTAGCCAAACAGAGCCTTAAATTAAATGTTAAATAGGGTTATATGGACTTCATTTTTAAGTTTCTAATCATGTGGACATCCCCAAAAGCTTATCCTTTCTCTCTTCACTCCCAACTTACATAACGGTCAATTGAAAGACATCTTCCGACACACACACACACACACACAGAGTGAGGGACATGGGAAGCTTGAACCCGCCCTTCTCTCTGCAAACCAGAAATGGCGGCAAATTCGTGGACCCATTTCCGACTTCAAGATTCCAGTCCCCGTTTGCCACTGGTAACCGCTGAATTTTCACACGGAACACACACAGACTCTACTACATAGACCCACCCCACTTGCTGTATGTGTTTGTATCTGTCTGCACAGTTTTGAATCTTTTCTTGGTTTGATTACTATCCCCTTGTGTGTGTGTGTGTGTGTCTTTTCTTTTCTGTTTTGTTGATTTGATTTTGCTCTGGAGGAGTTTGGCCCATGTTACAGTTTTCGACATTTTCATCGATTTTGGATTGATTTTAAGTCCTTAAGGCGGTCAAGTTCATGTGGGCTAATAGAATGTTATCGAGTTAATACTAATAAGTGAGATTGTCTGCAAAGCGAACAGTTTCTTTTTGTTCTTGTGTTTGTCTTGTTGAATTTATTTAATGTACTTCTTGAGGCACCAGAGAGAGAAGTGTGTACTGGTTTGCTTTTAGCATTTGTTTTATCCACGAGTTTTCTTGTTTCTTGAATGAGGAACTTGCACTAAAATTGGAGTGAGAAAGGCCTAGTTTGTATATATCCGTGTCTGAACAGTCTATATTCCTGGCCTTGGAATGTGCTAATGTAGTGATTCCAATACAGGCACTAGAGACTATAGAGGCTTCGTCAAACAAACTCTAGCTTTAGTGGATCGTTGTAGGCTGAGCTATAGGAGTTCCCATGCGAAACGATCTCAATTTTTAACTGCAAGAGGTAAGCATCTCTGAAAATCAAACTGGTAAGACACATCTTTTTCTCACCTTTGAAAGACTACAGAATTGATTATAATTTCCTTCTCAGCTTCAGCACAACCGTTAACTGAGAAGTTTGTACAAGATAAACGTCCGGATCTTTCCGCAAGTGGTGACTCTATTCGCAAAAGATTTCTGGATTTTTATGCTGCAAGAGGACACAAAGTTCTTCCTGGTTCTTCTCTCGTCCCAGAGGATCCAACGGTTCTGTTAACAATTGCTGGAATGCTTCAGTTCAAGCCTATATTCCTAGGAAAGGTTCTGTACATGCCTCCTCAGCTTTGGGAAGTTTACTAAAATTCAAATTATAACATCAATTATGCATGATATTTAACAGAAGGGGGTCACTGTAAGGTGAAAATACGTTATAGGGGATGTATGTGTAATTTTGGAACCAAGAGGGTAGAGTGCTGCAATTATTTCTTTTCTCTCTTAATTTAGTTTTCAGAGAGATTAAGAGCCATCCATGATGTGTCTAGGATTATATCTAAAGAAAGGCCATTGAATGTCGTACACTATCACAATGGGGGAAGGGATTTTTATTCGTTGCACCAACATGTTGCTGGCACTAATGGTTAGGTTTTGGATGGTTTCAGAAACTGCTATCAAGATGCCATTGTTCATTTTGTAATTGACATTGTGATTCAAATTTTTTCAGGTCCCTAGAGAAGTGCCCTGTGCCGCAACTTCTCAGAGATGCATACGCACAAATGATGTGGAGAACGTAGGCCGAACATCTCGACATCAGACGTTCTTTGAGATGCTTGGAAACTTTAGTTTTGGAGATTACTTCAAAAAAGATGCTATAAAATGGGCCTGGGAGCTTTCAACAATAGAGTATGTATCAACCTGATGAAAGCATTCTAATCATAGATAATAATTTGAACTCCCTTCTGTAATAATGAATGTTGCATATAGATTTGGATTACCAGCCGACAGATTATGGATTAGTGTGTATGAAGATGATGATGAAGCTTTTGCAATATGGCATGATGAGGTAAGGGGGATTTACATTAATTTTCGTATACCTTTAGGAGACGCTTTTCGTGATTCTTAAATGTATGTGTGCTAAAATCTATAAGGCTTCACACTCACAGACAGCAGAATAGTGAAAATGGATGTACATATTATTTTTCAAGTTCATTTTCGTTCTTGCAGTTAGGTGTTCCTGTGCATCACATAAAGAGACTTGGTGAAGAGGACAACTTCTGGACGAGTGGAGTAACTGGTCCATGCGGGCCTTGCTCTGAAATTTATTACGATTTCCATCCTGAGAGGGGACATTCAGATGTTGTAAGCATTGGCTATAGTTCGAAAAAATTTTAATTTCTCTATTGCTTGAACTTCATTGCTTGTATTCGACGTGCAAGTCTTTGAACCATATTTTGCTTGACCTTCCCAAGTCTTTTTCAATGTCTTTGTTTCTCATATTCATTTCTTTGATTTCATGTTTAATGAATAACAGGATCTCGGAGATGATGCTAGATTTATAGAGTTCTACAACCTTGTCTTTATGCAATACAACAGAAAGGATGATGGATCGCTCGAGCCCTTGAAACAGAAGAACATTGATACAGGACTAGGCTTAGAACGCATGGCTCGCATTCTTCAACGGGTAAGCATTTTGCACAGAAAAGAATATCTACTATTTCACTTACAATGCATCTCATGCTAAACTCCTTTAATTTTCTTTTTCAGGTTCCAAACAATTATGAAACAGACTTAATTTTTCCTATCATAGAGAAGGCCTCAAATTTGGCCAACATTTCATATGCACTTGCAGACGAACCGACAAAAACAAACCTTAAAGTATGTTCTTGGTGGAGTTGTCATTTGTGTCTATCTTTCTAAATATTGAATTATTTTTATTTAACCAAAATGTCATCCTATTCAGATAATTGGAGATCACATGCGTGCAATAGTTTATCTCATATCAGATGGAGTTTTTCCATCAAATATCGGGAGAGGCTATGTGGTTCGTCGTCTCATCAGACGGGCTGTTCGAATGGGCAGGCTACTTGGTATAAAGGGAGATGGGATGGGAGACCTTGAAGGGGCATTTTTGCCAATTCTTGCAGAAGAAGTTATTAAACTAAGCACAAACATAGATCCAGATGTAAAAACAAGATCCACCCGCATCCTCGAGGAACTAAAAAGGGAAGAGCTCCGCTTTGTTTTGACACTGGAAAGAGGAGAGAAGCTTCTAGAACAAATGTTGACCGACTCATTGTCCAATGCTCAGATGAATGGAAATTTACCTTATATATCTGGCAAGGATGCATTTCTTTTATATGATACGTATGGATTTCCCGTTGAGATAACGAAAGAAGTTGCTGATGAGCGTGGTGTTAGTATAGATATGGATGGTTTTGATGTAGAAATGGAGAACCAAAGGCGCCAGTCTCAGGCTGCACATAATACAGTCAAACTCTCAGTCGAAAATGGAGCTGAGCTAACAGAGAATATTCCAGACACTGAGTTTCTTGGATATAGTACACTTTCAACTAAAGCTGTGGTTCAGGGTCTTTTGGTGAATGGTAAGCCGGTTGCGCGGGTTTCTGAAGGAAATGAAGTTGAGGTTTTGCTTGATAGGACCCCGTTCTATGCTGAATCAGGGGGTCAAATTGGGGACCACGGGTTTCTTTATGTTACCGAGTCTGAAAACCGTAAGGAAGCTGTTGTAGAGGTTAAGGACGTCCAAAAATCCCTTGGTAACATATTTGTTCACAAAGGGACCGTCACAGAAGGTGTTATAAATATTGGCAGGGAAGTAGAAGCTGCAGTTGATCCAAACCTGAGACAACGGGCGAAGGTGTGAGCCTTTAAACCCGAGTCATATCTTTGTTTTATGTGGATTGTTTGTGTAAGACTAAAGCGTTTCATTGGCGTATGCTAACTTTTTCAGGTCCATCATACTGCTACACATCTGCTCCAAGCAGCACTTAAGAAAGTAATAGGCCAAGAAACATCACAAGCTGGTTCGTTGGTGGCCTTTGATCGTCTTAGGTTTGACTTCAGTTTCAATAGACCCCTCAAGGAAAATGAACTCATGGAAATCGAACAACTGATTAACCAATGGATTGGAGAGGCTACGCTCCTTGAAACGAGAGTGATGCCGTTGTCTGAGGCAAAGAACGCTGGAGCAATTGCCATGTTTGGCGAAAAATATGGCGAGCAGGTTTTATTCTTCTTCAATTTCTTTTTGTTCTTGTCGTTACTCACCTTTAGAGATACTGAGAATGTAATGCCACTCCTCCGTAACAGTTGAAGCCTTTCTTGAAATGGTCGTTCAATAAAGACAACTTCAGCATGTTAATGTGATTTACTTTTCATACACACCTCCATAGGTACGTGTTGTAGAGGTTCCTGGTGTATCCTTGGAGCTGTGTGGCGGTACCCACGTCAGCAACACTTCCGAAATACGTGGCTTCAAGATAATTTCCGAACAAGGAATTGCATCAGGTATCAGACGTATTGAAGCCGTTGCTGGCGAAGCTTTTATTGAATATGTCACCACCAGAGACAACTACATGAAGCAGCTCTGCTCCACTCTCAAAGTATTCCATTTTTCTACTCTTCGTATGCATAGAAAGTCCACTTGATAAATTAACATAAAGTTACAACACTTTGTTCTTCTGAAGGTGAATGCTGAAGATGTTACAACTCGAGTGAACAATCTTTTGAAAGATCTACGCGAGGCGAGGAACGAAGTTTCAGATGCATGTGCGAAAGCAGCAATCTACAAAGCCTCGACTATTGTTAACAAAGCGTTTACCGTAGGATCTTCATCAAAGATAAGGTAATTGTGCAAGATAAACCATTTATAAGTCAATGTTAAAGCTTGAAATCAGAGAATATGAACTTGCAATGTGTATTTTTTGTCCAGAGTGCTAGTTGAGAGCATGGATGATATTGATGCTGATGCACTGAAGAGTGCTGCTGAGTACTTAGTAGATACTTTACAAGATCCAGCAGCTGTGGTTTTGGGCTCGAGCCCGGATGAAAAACGCGTAAGTTTAATCGCTGCGTGTACTCCTGGAGTTGTCGATCTTGGCATTCAAGCAGGGAAGTTTATCGGGCCAATAGCCAAGTTGTGCGGTGGAAGAGGGGGTGGTCGGCCTAATTTCGCCCAGGCGGGTGGTAGTGAGCCTGAGAACTTAGCCGCGGCCCTTCAGAAGGCCCGTGACGTGCTTGTCTCGACTATTTCTGAAAAAACGGTCTGAGGATATTATCGTGTGGGATAATGGGGTGATGATCGGAATGGATATCTTGGGATAGTTCTTTTTTTGTAGTGTGTATCCGCATGCTCGTTGGAGTTGTACATAGTTGTATACTATGAGCTTTCTACATTTAAAATGATCCATGGCGCGTGATCATCATCGAAATTTTTTTATATTATATTATATTTATCAATAAACAACACTTATATTGATGGACAATTCAGGTGATAAAGAGAAAAAAACTGTAGAAAGATTAAAATTTTTCTTTCATCATCTCAAAGGCTCAAACACACAATCTAGAAGAAACGGATATCTGAATATGCTTGACTTGGGCAGAGTCTCTAGTAAGTAAGAAATTAATTAATCCCAAAACCACACACCTACCAAATACTTTCCACTCACGCGGATTTCCTAAAAGTTCACAAAAAATCCGCACAACACACAGTGAAAAGGTCTCTGGTTCTCAAACAGGTCGGTGCGTCCACAGTCTCACACTGTCCCAGTGCGTGTATATATACCCAATCCAGTGTGTCATATATTCACACACACACACACACACACACACATATATATATATATATATATATTATCCTGTTTTGTGCGTCTCTCTCTCTCTCTCTCTCTCTCTGTTTTTAATGATGCGCAAAGCCGCGTTTACGCAATTGCCTGTCCCTTTCCTTATGACCAATTTATAGCACATTAACAGCAATATTTTACCACTGTTCTCCACTTATCCTCCACTCTCTGCTCACAGCTATATATATTCCCACTTCGATCATTCAATTCGCATTCTCAAGAAATCAAAACACACACACACACACACACCCAAGCACAAAAAATGGCTTTTTTGGGTATCTTTTGCGTAGTTGCTTTGTTTCTTGCTTCTTCTGCAACTGCTTGTGATCGCTGTGTGCACCAATCTAAAGTTGCTTTCTTTTCCAAAGCTGAAGCCCTTCAGTGTAAGAACATTCAAGAATCAATTCTGGGTTCTTTTTTTTTTTTTTCAATTTTTGTCGAATTTTTTGGTGGCCCTGATGATTTTTCTTCGGATATTTAATGATTTTGGGGGGGGGGGGGGGGGAATTGAATTTTTATTGCAGCTGGAGCTTGTGGATATGGGTCTCTGGCTATAGGATTCAATGATGGTCGCCTTGCAGCTGCAGCATCCTCCATCTACAAAGACGGAGCTGGCTGTGGCGCTTGTTTTCAGGTACACACACACACACACACACACATATATATATATACACACACACATATACAGAGTTTGAACGTGATCTGACCATATTCTTTTCATAAGTAAAATGAATTTCTAATAAGATGATTGTTTAATTTACAATGATTTGTTTGTGTAATTGGCAGATAAGGTGCAAAAATGAAGGCATTTGCAGCAAAGGGGGGATGACGGTAATAGTGACGGACAGGAATCACGATAACGCGACAGATTTTGTGTTGAGTAGCAGAGCTTTCATGGCTATGGCTAAGCAGGGCAAGGGTCAGGACATTTTGAAACTTGGCGTGGCTGATGTTGAATACAAGAGGTAATTAATTTTTGATGCACACACACACACACACACCATCTAGAGACCATTTAGAATACTGTTAGCATTTGAACTCTACATGCGCACAATGGTAGGATTTAAAATCCCGAGATAAAATTCTCCTGTCTCTAAACACAAACTACATGTACGTTAGGTCAAATGGCGGCGGACGAAAAATATCAATCTCGGTCGAATTAAATTTTATTATATGATGAGTCGATTATATTTGTCATACGATAAGGTATATTAGTCAAGAAAATAGACTAATCATGTAATAAGAATAACAACGTGTTGATCAATATAAATTTGTATTTAACCACCATTAGATTGATGGTTAATAATATACCCTTGCTATCAGCAAATCGGTCACTATCAATTAGTAGGATAATAATTAGTTATTAGTGATTATTCATTGTTCAAAGTCTTAAATATTAAGTTTGAATTAATCATGAGATTTGATGACTCTGAATCAAAGATTTTTTTTTTTTTTTAATTTTTTGAATTTTTGTTATGAGAAAATGACAAGTGCGGCTAGTGGTACCGTTACACCCACCGCATAAAATAGAAAATAGCTCATAGCTGTGTTGGCCCAATAATCAATGCTTTGGCCCAGGCCCTGTACTGGAGCCCACCCGCTTGACACAACACATTTTTCTTTTCGTTTTTCAACTACATTTAACCAAGAATGCTCACAAGCTTCCAGGGCTGGTTCGACAAGAGTTTGAGTTTGGGTTCGAATAGTTTGAGTTGCCAACTACCCGTTGGTTTCGACAAGAGTTTGAGTTTGAGTTTGAGTTTGAGTTAGAATAATTTGAGTCGCCACTATCAGTTGGTTTTGTAGGACGAGACATTAGATCATTAAACAACATTTAGGGTTCATATCCTAGAATTGTGAATTGAGCAATTAGATTGAGAGGACCACTCTCATAATGAGCTCCTAAAATGCCTAATTTGAATTAATCAGTCAGTAGGTCGAAATTAGATAGCTAAGATCAAAAAAAAAAAATAATTTGAGTTGAGTCATGTTTACAAGTTTGACAAGATGACTCGACAACCGTTTGAGTTTGAATAATTCAAACCGAGATCGTATAATTTTTGAGGCGCATTTATCAAAGTTCGACTCAACTCGTTTGTATTCCTACATCTGACATGATGATACCATATTCTTATCTCACATAGTAAAAAGTCTAAGAACTTGGTCAGCTTATATGCTCCAATTTCTTTCTCACGTCTTTTTTTTTTTCAAATAACAAATTTTCATCGTATTTAGATATAAAATAATACCTTGCATGACTAGGCTTTCATATCTGATGATGAATGTGGACGTCTTCTTGACACATATTTTACAAGCATAAAGTACCAAAAAGAAAATAAATAATTGACACGCGTATATTTGATATGATTATGTATGTTTTTAACAGGATTGGACATTAAATGAATGCAGTATGAAATTATTGTTTTGATCCCATTTAATGTCGTTGATGAATATAAATTTACTCAAACGGTCACGGGTCATCTGTACGATTGGTGGGTTTGTCATTGTTTATTATGAGAAATTAATTATTGAACTTTAAAAAAGTATAATGATTGAATATTAATGTTATTACTTTTATGGAACAGGGTACCATGTGAGTACAAGAACAAGAATTTGGCAGTTCGTGTAGACGAATCAAGCCAGAAGCCACATTATTTGGCAATTAAAATCTTATATCAAGGTGGTCAAACAGAAATTGTCGCAGTCGACGTGGCACAGGTATATTTATAAATATATATATTTCAAAATCTCGATTTTATATTTATGAAAGCTATTCAGAGTAGTTACATTATAGTAAGTTTTATCTTGCATCAATAATAATTTTTATAAATTCAACAGTGATAGATTATCATTAATTGACCACCGTCGATGATACATATATCGCGACCAGATAGCGTACAATAGAAGTATCATCACCAATCATTTTATTAGTTTTGTTGCTACTAATGACCTTATGAAAAGCCATTTATATGACAAGAAAAGGTTTTCGATGCTTAACATTTATAATCAATGATAGCTTTTACAGTTTCACTTAATGTACTATCACCTTCTTGATTTTTCCTCGTGTTGATTTTTCAGTTACTAATTTTCAGTATTAACAATCGGGTAAATTACGTTAAGTATCATAACTTTTGAGTGTTTTATACTTTGGAACTCAACATTTATAAATGTGCGACTGTGATATTCGACCTTTGTTATTAGTACATTGATAGTCGTTTTTCATTATCCTCATGAAATATTTTTCGAGATTCCTCCGAAATATTCTCAAATATTCTAGGAATATCATGTCAAAACAGTGAAAAGAGATTGCACTGCACAAATGATAAAAATTGGGTATCATGACCCCACGTTTCACAAATATTGAATACCAAAAATGCAAAACACTCTAAAAAGTTAGGGTGCTTAACGGAAAATTCTAGCACATACCCTACTCGATCGAGCCACTGTCAATTACGAGGCTAGTGTTTTATACTTGTCCTATGATTGGTCGATGACTTATGGAGACCGACTAATCACCTGGAAAAGTACAATGTGCTAACTATATGATTTGTTGGATTCGATCGAACCAGTTTCGGGTTAGAATTTTTCGTGCTTTAACGCAGTTTACCCTTGACAATCTATACAGAACCTTCCATATTGCTATTAAACAAACATCTTGTCTTTAATATAATTTTTTTTTCTTGCAATAGTATTGTATTGTATTTAATTGAAAATAAAATAAAATATGGTAGCAATTATAATAAAACAATTCTCTTTACGATATTATTTGCAGGTTGGGTCGTCAAATTGGGGGTACATGAGTAGAAATTATGGGGCCATTTGGGACACAAGTAGGGTTCCATCTGGGCCGTTGATGCTCCGATTTGTGGTCACTGCTGGGTTTGATGGGAAGTATTATTGGGCCAAAAATGTTTTGCCTGCTGGTTGGAAAAACGGCGTCGTTTATGACGCGGGCCTCCAAATTACTGATATTGCTAAAGAAGGTTGTTCCCCGTGCGATGATGGAACATGAAAACTATAAAATTGAACTCATTTTGGATGAATATTTTATCTTATTTTAACTTTATAATTTCAATAATTAGCTTTGGAATTATAGTGCTGTAATGTTTAGTGACGGGTTTTTTTTTTTTTTTTGTTCTTTGGGATATAGTGTATAGAAGAATTATTAATAAAACTTACTATTTGCCCTTAGGGCATATTTCTTGTGGGATTGAATTGAACTTAAATTACAATTGAGAGTGGTGGTTGAGTGATTTTGATTTTTATAGGGTTTGAATTTCTTTTGCGCATTTATCAGAAAAAAAGTATCGATTTATGTGAATTATACTCGACTTTTGGTAGTTTTATTTTTATCAAACTATTTACTTTAGTTGTTATAATGACTGATATGTCTAGATTAAAGATAAAATCAGACATAACGGCATATTAAGAAGTGAAATCGGCAAGACTGTTTCATTCCTTTTAACTTATTAAAAAAAATGTTACTAGTATATATGTTAGTTTGCTAAATAATAATTTGCTTGTATTTGATTTATTTAATTATAATTATTGTAGTGAGTTGTATTAAAATATAAATAGTTCATTAGAGAAACGTGTCTGAAAAGTGAAATTGCCAAATTAGAGTGCAAGAACATGAATACTGAGGCGGGTAGGAGTTGGTTGATCGGAATCGAGGGCTTTGCTCGAGAGATTGCTAGTGGTCCTCCTACGAAAAGGAGATGAATGCACATGAGACTAGCTGATTTTACCTCATTGTAAGCTTATCGATACTCAAATCAATACTCAAGCAATATAGTGAGAGGTATTATATAAACAACAATTTGCAAGAGAATGTTAATATTACATAACTTACCAACTAGTTGGGGTGGAATGTAGTTAAAGGATAACAAAGCATGTCGGTTGTTGAAATTTTGTCTTTAGAGACCATCCATAAGATGACTTTGTCATACCTAATATTTCATGTGATAGGACTTTTGCATTAAATGAATATCCTTATCCTTATTCATTTAATGCCAAAAATATCCATCATGTTGGACCATTAATTACACTCAAGATAACTCAACTCCTACAACAACATCAGAGGAGACTGGTAGGTATAGATAGACTCGCTTGTTCGAATAAATGTAACAATTATGTGTTAGATGAACTTGAGAGAATCAATTCTAAGGGATGGCGTTAGGGGGTCTATTGGCCATCAAATGCCATTTTTTAGTTCTTCGGTCCTTGAGGCCTCAACCCTCTTCAGCATCTCGAGCCTCTAGATATTGGGGCCATTGTGATCCTTCATCGGGTATCAATATATCATTTCTGAAGGCACTAGGTAATTTTCAGAATAGCGTCCTTAAATTCACTAACGAAAGTCTTTCGAGAATTTCTTAAAGGATTCTGTTTACTTTTGGTTTACTCTAAAAAAAGTGGTCCCTCAAGGGATTCCTCGAGGTCCCCAATCTTCATTTTGAGGGCCTTCTATACAAATTTTCTTCTTTAAATTATTTTCAAGCCATCACTTGGGTTATATATATAGATATATATCATACACCTTATAATTTAAATTTAATCACATATTATATATATTTTATAAAAAAATTTAATATATAATACGTAATTGAATTTACATCGTATGAGCTGTGCATCAGATATCATACACCTTATAATTTAAATTTAATCACATATTATATATATTTTATAAAAAAATTTAATATATAATACGTAATTGAATTTACATCGTATGATCTGTGCACCAAATATCATACACCTTATAATTTAAATTTAATCACATATTATATATATTTTATAAAAAAATTTAATATATAATATGTAATTGAATTTACATCGTATGATCTCTGCACCCGATCCATTTAAAACTTTCCGCCGATGTCTAATGTGTCAAGCTCTACAGAGTTGTGCCGCATCAAATAAACACGTCACAATTGAGTACTAATTAATTCGAAAAATGAGTTTAAAAAATGTCTTCATTAAATTGTAGGCCAGACGGCGAGTTGCATGGGCAAAGAGCATGGCGGCCGCCGCCGCCGCTGCTACAAAAATAAAAGCGCCGCCCTAGATTTGCCCCACCACCGCCATCACCATCACCCTCCGACGACGACCATTGGGTTTAAGTATAACGTGCCAAACAACTTGTTCTACATTAGTCTTGTCCCTACAGTTCCTGCAATCATTGCTGTACTTTTATATTAGATTTGTACCACCATTTCCTTTTCTTTTTCCTTTTTTTTTTCGAAATTTATGGTACACAATAACACACGCCTTCTCAGAAAACACAAAATCAAAATAACTGTTAAGGGCCTTCACATTATTATTTGTACCTAAAATTCATGGTGTAGTATCTGGCTTAGGAATATTTATTAAATGTAACATAGTTTTTTTTTTTATAAAAAACAAATAACATCTTTTTGTATTAACACATAGGAGTTAAGACATTATATTTATTATACTGTCCAAAATCTATATTATTATTAAAAAAAAAGGCATAATTTAGTAATTATTTTTTATTTTGATCTATCAATATTTTTGATCTGTTATTTTTTCTTTTTTATTTTTTTAAAGTTTTATCTCTCCTTTCTCATCGTATACAGTCTATTTACTTTCTCTCCATTTTTCTTTTTGCTCTCTTCGCTCTCTATTCTCTTTTATGTTGAAATACTATTTAATATCATTTTTTTATTTTTTCCTGTGATTATTTTCTTTTTTTATTTTAATTATTTTATTTTTATTTATCACTCTAATTTTTTAAATGTATTATAATAATTTAAAATTATTTTAATAATATAAATACTATCAAAATTTTAAATATATTATTAAATTATATTATTTTTTTAACATACACATACATCGTATGTGTTAATGTTACAAGCAATGTTTTCAAACCCAACCCGGACCGGCCGGTCGAACCGGTTGAACCGTCACCCGGCCCTTAAAACGGCTCGGTTCAACCCACAAAACCGGTAGAGTGCAAAAACCGCTCTACTTTTGCTAAACCGGTGAAAACCGCCGGTTGAACCGGTGAATCGGTTGACCCGGTACCGGGTCATGCAAACCGGCCGGTTCTTAAATTTTTTGAAAATACAAATAAATTTTAAAAAATTAGGATTGAATCTATGACCTCTCACATGAAAAAGAAAAAAATATGCCACTAAAACAACACTCAAGTGATAATTTAATTATTATGTGTGTATAAATTAAATTAATTGAAACCTTAAATTCTTAATTTTTTTTTTTTACTCTTTATTGAAGAGTTACATATTGATTTGCAATAAATAAAAGAAAATGATATATTTTCTTAAAAATGAGTAGTTTGTACTTCAAATTTTATTGATAGTGAAAATTACACATGACTTCCTCTTTCACATATATTTTATTAATTATGTTTTCTTTCTCTTCAAATTTAATTTAGAAAATTAAGTGCATATATTTTTATTTGAAAATATTTTAATTCATATTTTACTTGAAGATTTTCATTATGTGGACTTATTTTTTTTATTTTAACATATTTTATATATTAATTATTATTTATTATATAATTATGACGTCACCGGTTCGACCACGGTTCGACCAACGGTTGAACCAGTGACCCTTGACCCGGTTGATTTTCCGGTTCGATGACCGGTCCAGGTTTTAAAACATTGGTTACAAGGAATAATAAAGTCCATCCAAAAATCCCACAAGAATAAAATTCTTGAATGAGAAAATAAATTAGAACAATTAGTGGGCAATAATAATTGTAATTTTGTAGTCCACTACAATTATATATACCAAAAGAATTATAACGGCCCTTCGAATAAAAAAAAGAATTATATTGGGGCAATAATAATTAGCAAGGACAGTCCCACTTTATTGAGTAAATAAATAAAGGAAAATGAACATCAAGACGACATTCCGATTTGGAAAAGCGATAAGTGTCAGAAAAAACGTAGGGTACAAACAGTGAAAACATTTCTGTGAAAGGTCATCATGCCCAATTAAATGTGAAAGACTCGGGTCTATCACTTTATTTTTCACTATATATATATATATATATATATTCAACTAACTGCATTATATATCTCAGCCGTCAGGTTAGATTTTTTAAATAAAATTTTGATTTTAAGTTTTAGAGTTATGAACGCAATAATTGAATTGCGACGATTGCCTCCATAATAAATTTTTACAATATTTGAGAGCCTTTTTGACACTTATTTCTCAAAAAAAAATTATGTTTTGATAGATTTTTATGATTTTTTTGGTAGGAAAAAAAATAAAAGGAATGGCAAAAAAATGAGGGGAAATGAGAGAAAATAAATTATTTTTCTTTATTTGGTTACGGGTGAAAAATTGAAAGGAAATAAAAAAAATTATGTAGAGCCCACCAATTATTTTTCCTCCCAATTTTTACATATTATTTCTATTCATTTGTCTTCTCATTCAAATAATCATATGAAAATTTTAAATCTACTTATTTTCTTTTATTCTCTTTTCTTCCATCTCATTTATCTGTCATCTCTATTTTCTTTCATTTGTCAAATGTACTGTTAGAGAAAAGCATAAGCTAAAAAAAACCCCAAAAAGGAACCTTTTTTTTTTTATAAATTATTCAAAGTAGCTTCAAATTAGCGCATTTCGAAACGCTTTTAACTGTTGTATCCAAACATTAAATTTGCTTGACTTAAAAAAAAAATCTACCATAAAAAACACCGCTTGAAAAATATTTTTTTTTTCAATCCATCTAACTGGGCCTTAAATCTTGATTAATCAGCCAATAGGTTCAAAATTGAGTGTTTTAGAAACAAGAATGCATTAGATATAATTTTAAGCTAATAGAATTAGGGATTAATATTGTAAAATATTAATAATTGAGGCATCAATTTTGTTAAACCTAGTCTAACAAGGGGTCTAGTTTCAATGATTCCAAAGTACAGCTTTTTTTTATATGGACCGGGTGTTAATATTTTACGATCCAAATTCAACTACATGTTATATATTAAATTTTTTATAAAATACATGTAATACGTGGCTAAATTTAGACCTTATATTGTATGGTGGGGCCTATACACCTAGTTCATATAAAAAAATTTCCCAAAGTACCCAGGAGACCTCAACCTACTACTAACTCGAAGTCCAAAATATCGAAGATCCTATATGCTACTATAATAATTATGCGGGTATACCAATAATTACTCCCCCTCCCCCCGCAAAAAAAAATCATATATAATCGAGTACTATCAATTAGTCTAGTGGGGTAAGACACTAGATTACTTAAGCAACATTCAATGTTTGAATCTTGAAATTATGAATTGAGCAATTTGATCGAAAGAGTCACTTGCATAAGGATATCTGCAATATTCGATTCGAATTAGTCAATTAATAAATAGAAATCAAATGTCTGAGAGTCGAAGACCAAAAATAAAAAAAATCAAGTATTGTTGTTCTTGTTTTTATGTGTGTTTTCCTAACCTTCTTTTATATTTATAAAAGAATATTTATTCTGTTTGAAATCATCTAGTGCAAGTAAAATATTTGTATTTTATATTTCCTTTTTAAAAAAAAATCATTTTCTCAAATATTTTTATTGGTTGATAAAGCATCGTAGGGAGACTTGATATAGTAGTTCGGATCTTCTGTTGTAAAACGGTGCTACATTTTCTCTTACCTTCATTAATACATGCCACGTGTATTGGTGAAAGATTGAGATAAATAGAAAAAATTTTGAAAATTATCTTTTATTATCTCAACTGTTCACCGATACACACGATGTGTATTGATGAGTGTAGAAAGAGACGTAACACCGTTTTGTAGCATAGAATTCGGACAGTCTGATATAGAATATTCAACTAAAAAAACTTAATCATCGTGAAATGAAATATTTATTTCGCTAAAATTGGTTGAAACTGCAAATACGCAAATGCAATATCATACCCTACTTCTGATCGAACTTGACAATATAAGTTGGTCACTTCCGGCCCATATTTTCCCAACTTATATTAAAAACATATTACTATTAATTTGTTTGCATAGAATGAATATACGTATATAAATATATATGAAAAAAGAAAAAGGGGGTGGAGTGTGCACGTGTCTATGGGGATGATTGCGTTGCAGGCTTGCAGCTTTGCATTAAAATGGAGATATAAATGACTCTTAACAACAAATAGAGTACGAGCTTAATTTTAGGCTAAGTAATAGTGAGAACTGATAATGCAACACTCTGTTGATTTGACTAATGATTTTATACTGTTATATCCCTTCATCTCCTTTTTACTCTTCATTATTATTTTCAAGTACCTTATTTTCATTTTATTGATTTTTAAGTACATTATTTTTGTTAAAAATTGTTTGCCTATGTGTTGGATAAATATTATTATAAGAAAAGCATCTATTTCACTTGTGAAAAATACGTGATGAAAGACTTATCTTACAAGCTTTAGGTATACATAATTTAATACAAAGGCAACTGAACAAATAATCGACGATAAATCATTTATTAAGAAAGCACGATAAATTTTAATGATTAATTGACAGTTGGTCAAATAACACGACTAAAAATATTACTCCTCTTGAGACATTCATTATCAAGTACAAGTACAAGAGGATACAAGTTTCCATAATCTTGATTTTATTGCGTTAACTAGGAGTGCATGCAAAAGAGTAGCTTCGTAATTTATTTAAGATTTTATAGTCTTACAAGATTAAATTCGGATTAAAATGCAATGTACAATGCAACAACTTATTGAATATCTCTTGTCGAACTTTCACAGACAATGCATAATCCAAATAGTATTTTCGTATAGATATGCATGCAAATATTGTCACAATTGTAGTCGGAAAAATGCCAGAATTAAATTAGCTTATATATTTTTGAGACTCGAGGGGTTACTTTGATATGAAATTATAAGTTGAGGGGGCTTTGAGTAATTTTAAAATTAGTCAAGAATAATTGAATGTCCATGGTGCCACGTGTACGGTCGGGGTTCGAAGCGCAAACCCCAAGTCTACCACCAAAAAGTAAAGTAGCCATTCCTCATGCTCTTTCGCCTGCATTTAAACATTAATTAACAATTTATTTTTTTTCTGCGATATATATATATATATTTATTCAAATTTATTGTCTTGTTTTTATAAAAAATAGTAAACCATAATTTGGTTACAAAATATATCATTTTAAAATAAAATGTATGAAAAATGTTGGCATAAATGAAATATTGAGCCAAGAAAAAGATGAACTAAAAATTCAAAAAACTATTATTTAACATATGGATAGTAAGTGAAAAATATATATATGTATAATAAGTGTTTTTCAAAACCATAGCCAGTTCGGATGCTTTGCTACAAAATAATGTTACGTCTTCTCATTTACATATCAATACACACCATGTGTATTCATTACAACAAAAATCCCTTTTTGCAACACAAAAATGTGCCCTAATATATACTTTTTTGAGGCATTTATACTTTTTAGGACAGATAAAATATATATCGCATAGCTGCGTGTTGCAATAAATCATGAGACACATATTAATTGTCCCTAAAATATTTATTTGTTAGGACACTTATTTGTGTCCCAATAATATATTTTTCAGGCACATTAATAATACCTATTATTCCGCCGAAATTTTATTATTTTTTATTAAAATAAAATTTTAATTTCCAAACCTAGGAATCGAATCCAGGACCTTCACTACTTCCTCACATGTGCCACTCCAAATTTAATCCATATTTTGCAATTACTAGAAGTCAAACCCTCACCTTTTGGTTGGCAAACAAGTCTCTTGCCATTGGACTAAAATCACTTTGTTGTCATGTTTTTTCTTTTTCTATAGTTAACGTATATGTTTGAAATTACCACTTTAATAATTTCTGAAATATCATTACATTATTATTTACCTCTTAGTTGCATTAAATTTAAGGTGAAAGTATCAAATCATTTATTTTAATTTAGTATAATTTATAAAGCATGGTTGCATTCTTTTCTAATTCGAAGTAGTGGTAATAATAATAATAATAACAACAACAACAACAACAACAACAACAATAATAATAATAATAATAATAAGAAGAAGAAGAAGAAGAAGAAGAAGAAGAAGAAGAAGAAGGTTTATATAAGTGTTTTCCCAATTATATATATATATATATATATATGTGTGTGTGTGTGTGTGTGTGTGTGTGTTTATACACAAAATATTATATATGTAGCATATAATAATTAAAAAAATAATAAAGTTAATATAAATATTCCTCCAACTATATGTATCTATATACACAAACATTATATAATATTTTTTAATTTTTTAAAAATTTTCGGCAGAATTGTCCGCCAAAATTTCACCGAACTTTAAAAAATTAAGATTATTTATTTATTTTTTAATTTTTGCAGAAAATTCTACTGAAATTTCTACGAAAATTTAAATTTGAATGTTTTTTAATTTTTTAAAACTTTCGATGAAAAATTCAGCCCAAATTCCGCCGAATATTGAAAAATTAATATTTTTTTATTTTTTTAAATTTTTGGCCAAATTTTCGGCCAAACTAATATTATATATATGGCAAACTAATATTATATATATGGGACTTCTAAGTGCCTCAATAAACTTAATTATTATGATTAATTAATAAGTATCCCAAAATAATATTTTCATGACACTTATGAAAATGTATCCCAAAAAACGGTTACATATATGGCACTTTTAAGTGCCTCAATAAACTTAGTTAATAGGATTAATTAATAAGTGTTCCAAAATAATATTTTTATGACTCTTATAAATATGTGTCCCAAAAATAAATACATATATGGCACTTTTAAGTGCCTTAATAAACTTAGTAAATATGATTAATTAATAAGTGTCCCAAAATAATATTTTTATGACGCTTATAAAATATATCCCAAAAAAAGTGTCCTATAATGTATATTTTGTTGTAGTGATTGGTGGACGGTTCTCTTTCCTTACACCAACCGTCTATCAATACACATACATATATTGATGAGTGAACAATAAAATATAGCACTATTTTATAGTAGAGGATCCGATTTGAAACATGGCTACCAAAATTAAACATAACCCTCCATCAAACAGAAAAATACAAAAGTATAAATCTATCAAAGTTAGAAAATAAAACAAATAATCACTACAAGAAAATAAGTAAATTTATGACAACATAATAAGTGATAGTGAATTAGCTGCCATTAATTATATTCATTTAGTGACAATAAATTTATGTTGTCAAAAAACATAACATACACAATTTTTTTTTTATATATTTTGATGAACATAATATGCACAATGTTAATTGTAACAATATATTGTAAAAATGTGACAATACTGTGTAAAATTGGCAATTAGTAACGCATAACATAATAGAAATTTGATAATTAGCGACACACTTATTATAACAACCCAGTAACAATAGAATCTTGTGACAAAATAGTAATGATGATTTTTGTCTCCACCAAACTTTTATTATAGGTGTGTCTCTAATTGTCAATTATGACAACAAATACATTAATTCTTATCACCATTTAGTGATATTATGATAATATAAAAATTGTTATCAGCAAAAAAAACTTAATTATTAACAAAAGAAAATGTATTGTTGTTTAATATAATCATTGATGAAAACATTTATATTATTACCTTCAAATTTTGTCAATACTATTATTTTTTTTTATAATGAATTAAAATGCTCGAAGAATAATATAGTAATAGAGAAAAAACGCAATAAGAAGATATGCATAAACCATGTTCGTATAAATGAAATACCGAAATTAAGAATAAGAACAACTAATTAAAAAGAATAAAACATACTTGGATATTGATGAAAATATAACTTTTATAAGAATAGATAGACAAGGAATAAATGCATCATAAAAGGAGTGTAATTAATTAATTTATAGGTTTTGAATGATTGACTAAATCAAGACAATTGGGACGTGGAGAATAATATATAAAAAAAAAGTAATATTTGAGGTTAAACAATCATTAATGTTTTTTTTATAGGAATTAAAAAGAATAAGCTATAAGGGATATTCACAATTAATGAATTATTACAATTAATACATTAATTAAGGATTCATGTTATTTACTCTAATGAAAAATTAAGAAAAGTTATAATACGTATTCATATTTAAACCATCAACTAATAAATTTTTTGTTTAAATTAGAATAAATTAAAATTATAAAAAATCATCGTTTGATCAAAATTAACCAAATTGAAATCAAATACTCAAATATCTTTAAATAGGCGTGTATATATATATTTAGCAGGAGAGAAAGACAGAATTTAACAGATAAGATTTTTTATTTTAAAATAATATTTTATTTAATATTTTATAATTTATATCATAAGTATTAAATTATTTTATTAATTACATACTTACTATAAAATATTTAGGCTTAACAGATATTCATGCACCGAAACAGGAAACTCAACATAATTTGTAATAAATTTCTCATAATTTCGAATAGATCTCGTGTGTGGGTTTAGTGTGTGTGTGTGTGTGTGTGTGTGTGAGAGAGAGAGAGAGAGAGAGAGAGAGGGAGGGAGAGATCAAACGTTTACATATAGCTGCAGGCAATAGCGACCTCGGATATCCTCGTGTACTCCAAACAACGAAAGACGCGAGAGTTATAGGAAGAAAACCAAAAAAAAAAAACCTGTATCATGGAAGAACAAAAACAGGCGAAATCAAGATTTGGGAATGTGTGCGTTTTCTGTGGAAGCAGTTCTGGTAATAGGGACTGTTACAGAGAAGCAGCGGTGGAGCTAGCCCAGGAACTGGTACACAAGAACTGCGCCGTCTGTTCAACTAACTCCCTCTCTCTCTCTCTCTCTCTCTCTCTCTTGATGTGTTTTGTGGGTTGTGACTATTTGCATGAAGGTGTCCAAAAGATTGAATCTTGTGTACGGCGGAGGAGGCATAGGGTTGATGGGCTTGGTGGCTCGGGCCGTTCACGCCGGCGGTGGACATGTTCTTGGGTATTGCCTCTCTCTCTCTCTCACTATCTCTATCTCTCTCTCTTGCAAATGTTTGTGTAGTTTGCCCTCGTTCCTTTCTTAAGGCTAAATCTTGTATCGGGCTTATTATGTTACAGGATCATTCCAAGGGCTTTGGTTGGGAAGGAGGTTTGTTTACTCTTTTCGATCGAGTGTTTAAGCATTAGGGTTCCAAGTGATGTGCCCTGATAATATTTCCGAAGTTTCATCTTTTTATTTTATTATTATTATTATTATTATTTATTTTGTGTAGATGGGATATATTTGTTTTTTGACCTCTTCTATGACTCTGATTCATTGCAGTTAACTGGTGAGACTGTTGGTGAGGCAAGATTTGTGGCTGATATGCACCAGAGGAAGGCCGAGATGGCCCGCCATTCTGATTGCTTCATAGCTTTGCCAGGTCCTCCCTTCCTCCTTCCCTCTCTCTCTCTCTCATCGAGTGTGTGTCATTGTGTGAACCCTTCTGCTCCGGCATGCATGGTCTTTCTATCAAGATTTTGCACTTTGTGTTTGTCAAAAGCCTTTTATAAGGGCTTTCTTCTTATTGGTTCTTATCAGGTGGTTATGGCACACTTGAGGAGTTGTTGGAGGTTATAACATGGGCTCAACTCGGCATCCATGACAAGCCCGTAAGAATACAGACTGTCTCTCTTTCTCTCTCTCTCGCTCTCTCTTTCTCTCTCTCTCTCTTTCAATCTTGTACCTAAACATCATCTAATATGTTATGCTCTGTTTTCTCCATTCCTTTGTCATCGCACTTTTATCAAATTCTTGATTCTATGTTGATGATCGGATAATGAACAAGTTTGAAGCACTTAAATAACATTTGATCATAATTTATTTGACTTTTTCAGAACTATTATAACTTTTGTTTATAGGTGGGGTTACTGAATGTTGATGGTTACTACAACAATCTGCTGACCTTCATTGATAAAGCAGTGGATGATGGCTTCATAAAGCCCTCTGAGCGCCACATCTTTGTGTCTGCCCCAAACGCCAAAGAACTGGTCCACAAGCTCGAGGTATATTATAATAATATTATCTTTCTTACAGCCTCGTTGCTGTCCCAACAGTGTCTCAAGTTTTCACTAAAATGGCATAGACAAACATGCCTAATATTCTAAAGAATCTTCACACTTTTTCCCCTTAGTATCCCCATTTCTTTTTTAACACATTTTATGTGGGTTTTTTTGTACTTGCATGATTCCCCAATGTGTGTGTTGTGTGTGTATGCATATGTTGTTGCACCGGAACAAATCGCACGACAAGTTGCATGATTGGTTGGGTTCGGTCTAAGTCGGGGTCCGGGCTAGGATTTTTTTATTGTTTCTTGCGTTGATACCAAGATTTCATGATTATCTATGTAATGAATTGTTGTGTGTGTGTTGATGATGTATAGGAGTACGTGACTGTGGAAGATGGAGTGGCCAAGTTAAAGTGGGGCGAAGAAGTTGAAGAGGCTGCAGCACGCAAACAAGAAGTGGGATTCACTGCCTTGCACCACCCTGAAGTTGCTTCATTGTGAAGGAAGACTAATATTTGCATCTCTCTCTCTCTCTCCCTCTCTCTCTCTCTCTCCATTATATATCTATATATCTATATATATATATATATATTACACATGTCTTGTTACATGTTACTCTAGAATATGTTTGATATATATTGCTCTATAAGTGAGAGCAAGTAGAAGCGAAGACAAGGGGGGAATAGAACAAATTGTTTTGGCAGCTTTATTTTCAGACAGTGTTTTAAGGTACCGTTTGTGGTGTGAGATGATTTGTGAGTTTTGCAATCTTGGCCTTTTGCTCGTTCTTTTCTTTGGTGGGAATCATCAAATATACACATACATACATGCATATATATATATATATGTGTGTGTGTGTGTGTGTGTGTGTGTGTGTGTGTGGTGTGAGATGATTTGTGATCCTTGCAGTCTTGGCCTTTTCTCATTCTTTTCTTTGGTGGGAATCATCAAACATACACACATATACATACACACACATACGCGCGTGTGTGTGGGATTTCCTGCAAGCAGATAACAGGAGAAGTAGCAGTGTCTAGCTAGCCGCAGGCTTTACTTTATTTTCACAACTTGCATGAAAATGGTTGGCCTTGGCCAAAATTTGGCCAACCCCACATTTATAGCAACTGCAATTTCCAGTTTCTTTTGCACTGTTTAATTTTTTTGTTATTTGTTATCTGCAGCCATTACCCAATTGTTTAATTGTTTAGAATAATATATATATATATATATATATATATATATATATAGTGATGAGTTGGTAAGTTTTATATTCTAAAATTTGTGCACTTTCACCTTTTACTGTAAGATTTACATCAACGGTAAAGAACCAACTAATAAGAGCAACTTAATTTTGGCATGTGTTTTATGCATTGTCTTGGTTAAATCTAGATAAAAAAACAAGGGTTGATATAAGGTAATTTCTATTAAGCTCATTTAGTTTTAGGGATTAAGAATTTGTTTGGATTGGCTGTTTTTATAGAAGAAATATTTATTTTTTGAAAAGAAGCATTTTAGAGCAAAAATACTATGTCTGGATGAATTTTTTTAATAAAGGTAGAAGGTAGAGAAAAAAAAAATCTAAAATAGCTCTGTTTAGAAGTTTTTTTGGAGTAGCTTTAAATAAAAATATCTTTTAAAATATTTCCTTTTTGTGTTTTTTTTGGTTTTATCCATTTGATTTCGGCTCATTGGTCTACTAATTCGGATCGGGTGCTGCAAAGGTTCATTACGGGGGTGATCTTCCCAATTCAGTTGCTCTATTCATAATGTCAATGTTAGAACTTTTGATCTTGTTTAAGGATCTAGCGCTTCATCTCGCTAGACTAATCGATAATTGATTTTTAAAGTATTTTTAATTATTATATTTAAATCCAAAATTATTTGAGGAATACTTTTCTTTAATATCATCTAAATGGGCCTTACATATTGAATAGAAAACAAGTGGGCTTTAATAAGCCAGGCTCATTGGAGTTCAATTAAAGGACTCTCATGATAATATACCAAGTCCAAAATTATTTGGCTTTAACGTTTATTATCATCTTAACAGTGGGACGATCAGAATTCATTTTGGAATTTACATTTTATTAGGGTTTTTAGCACGGATATCCTTGTTTTTGGTATAATTTAAGCAAAAATTAAGATTCTGTGAAATGAAAAATAGTGCAATAATTATGTGAATTGTGAAATTCATCAACTAAAACCTTCCATTGATAG
>CM047875.1:15028209-15078209 GCA_026212405.1 Petrea volubilis
AAAAATGCTTCGAAGGAAGCATTGATGCGTTAGGGAACAGAATTCATGTTTTATTCAGTTTCGGGTCACATGAATCATGAAATTTTGTTTGACAACCTACTTCGATACAATTCAAGCGTGGAGAATGAACTCACCTAGACAAAATACAGGGGTCTTCGTATCCTTGAAGCCACGGAAAATCCCTTGAAGAGCCAAAGAAACAACATAAGCAGGAGCACCAAGAGCCCTTAGAACAAGAAATCTTTGTGCTGGAGCACGCATGGGAGAACCCTGCAATAACAGTAAACAGTTTACTGAAGAGTCCGTGAAAATGCTATTTGTGCACATGATAGCAACACATGCACTCGATTGTGCCTTCATGTCTGTGCTAGTGAAGGTGAGAACGACTCTTGTTTGGCTTGAAGAACCAAAACCAATCAAAGTGACGAATCTACTATCTCACAAGACATGATGAATTCATCAAAATTCATACCGGTGCTATGCCCATCAAACTCAGAAGAGGTCCAGATCCCAAAAACAGGGCCATGGATTCAAAGATCCCAATGCCAACGGCTAACAGCAAAGCTGTGGATACTGAAGATAGCTGCAGCTTTTCTACTGCATCAATGAAAGATTCCACATGGGCAATCTTATCAAGAAAACAGCAATATCCCAAAAATTGAAAGATAAAAGTTGAACAATGTACTTATATGACTTCATCAAATGAAATGACATATATTCCAGAAAATAGGCTAGTCTCACATATACCACAGGTACCTGATTCGGAAAACTTGCTTGCATTCTTTGCAATGTCTTCAGCCACAAAAGAAGTAGCGACACTGAGGAGGGGAATATTAAAAAGTTTCGATATTATGTTAAAGAGTGATATGGAGACACCAGCAGAAGCCAACTCCACAGAACCTGGATGAGAAATATGTTTACAGACATGTTATCATCTACGACCACAAATACTCTGCAATGTCAAAATCAACCATCTAACCAATAATCTGCAATAAGCCATTTTTATCAAAAGTAGATTTGTAAACTTGTACAAATTACATGACAAGTCTATATAAGTTACATCTACAAAAAAAACATAAAAGAATAGTCTTTTAAAGGAAAATAGAATCACCATCAATTGAAAATGCAAGCATCAACCTTACCCAAGCGACCAACATATGCAGTCTCCATGAGTTGCACCATTGGTTCTATGGCCTGTCCACCAATTGCTGGTATAGACAGCATTACAAGCTCGCGCCTAACATGTTTTGGTTGAGATGCACCGATAGGAGCTCCCCTAGAATTGCCATTAGTGTCATCTATCTGAGAAAAAACAGTCCCGGGCAACCCACTGAAAACAAAGAGAAATAACTTGAGTAGATTATTCAATTGCCATAATACGCCTAACTGGCGCCATAATGCAACAAACAAATCTCAAAAATATAATCATCGTACTTAAGCCCTTCACTTGGAATTGAGGGGTCACATTCTTCTTGAATTACAGATCTCCCCTCCACATCTTTAGATTGCACGCCGGAACCCGACTTCAACCGACGTTCAAAACTTGAAAAGATGGGCTTTCTCTGACGAGTAACCGGATAAGGTAAGAACCCTTTTGCCCTGTCCAAGGACAGACAACCTACGCCACCACGGCCACCATCAATATTTCTCCGACTTCCACGAAAACGGCGAAACCCTGTTGAGCTTCTTGACGAAAATGCCCATTCGCCACTCCTGTTCCATAATTCACAATACAACGCGCCACCGCCGCTCAATTGTGCGGCCGCCATTTTCTCTCCAAGCCCACTAGATAAAAATAACTTATTTTACTACAAAGAAAGCAAACCTGCAGGGTGGATATACTTTTCCAGAATGCGGATAATTCAGAGATCAAGAACGATGAAAAAAATAAATAAATAAAAGGAACAAGGCCAACAGAAGTAAAGAAAGAACAAGAATTGAACAAATTTTTTAATCTTTATAATTCTAACAATATTATACGATAAAAGAAGGTTCTGGGTCGGTGGAGAAAAGGGACTAAGCAAGAAGAAGATGGCCTTCAGAATTACCGAGGAGGCAACGGCTTCGTGTTTGTCGGCAGGCCCGTTTTGGTTGAGGCCCGAGGCTTTTCCCTTCCTCGTACTTCACTGCTAATTACGATGTTTGTTTTTTATAGCGGCACTGGCACAGGAACGGGGTTTTCAGTTTTATTTTATTTCTTTCTCGTTCTTTTGCGCAATCTTGATCAACTATTAGTTTATTACTGCAATTTGTGCTTCTAGATTAAACTTAAGATGAAATCAAATTGCTGAACCCTTTTAGAATATGGAATATTCTAGTTAAAACCTCACTCACTCGAACTCGGATCGAATCAGTAGTAATTACGTAACAAAACCTTGACTTATCAAATGCGAATTAATATTATTTACATGAAAAATATAAAACACTTACCCAAAAACATTCACTTTGTGATTGGCGTATAATTTGGCCATTTCAAATAATGATTGGTTTTGATGAAACAAAAAGGTGCTAATGATGTACATAATAGAAAATATAATCGTGAAATAGAATAGAAAAACCGAGCGAGTTCAATAATCAAAACAAAAAAACAGAGACATACAAGAATTACAGTTTCCACGTGGTGTTGTCTTTGTACAGCAGAAATTTATTACAACATCGGCAATGCTCTAATGAGTACACAACAAACAATACATTTGCCAAAAGGGTTACAGAAATATAAATTTCATCTTCACTTGAGAAATCGAATACAGAGCAACAAGATATGGATGAAAATGGCAACTTCATTCCACCTCCAAGCTTGCAACCTGATTGCAGATGATCCATCACCAGAAGCTGCAGCCAAGAGTATGCAACGAGTCGTTAGTTAAAAGTGAAAACCGGAACAAAGAATCGAGCATCCCAAAACACACATCACACATGCTCGCGCGCTCTATTACAGTGATAAAACCGACTGTGAAACAGATCAACCATGCCTTTCTTATAGAATGGTTTGTTTGATATGATCTAGCACAAATATTTTCCACAAATATGCACCAAATAGAGCACGATTCACGAACAAGCCTAAATATTTTCCTCTTATGCAAAATTTCCAAAGATTTATGCATAAACTTCTCAAAAGATTCATTAAAACCCACCAGGGCAAGTTGACTCCAACGCTAGCGTTGTTAGAATCGTCTGGTTGTCATAACCAGCGTAGGCACACGTGGTGCGATTACAGCCCGATGCCGTGGAGTTTCCAAGATACAAACGTTCTGCACCCTCACATCTGAATCCAGTGCACGATGAATTAATCCCGGATGGTTGACATTGTAACCTGACCACATAAAGCCCAAAGGAAGAATTAGGAACAAAGACAAGACAAACGAGATAAAATGTGAGGCTGCTGATGTGATAAGGACCTGCAAAAAAGAATTGGGAATCGGTAAAGTACTTACGTCCAGCTTATTGCAGCATCACAGCTGCACATTACACAATTTGTAGCTGTGAAGACATAGGTAGCGTTTGAGACGAGTAAAGGGTAGTCCATGGAATTGTTGCTTACCTTTGAAGAACAAGCTGTTCGCAAGAACACAGATCAACATCATATGCCCTCAAAGAGATGAAGAAATTGAATAAAAAGATAACTAACTCTTGAACCCTTCAAACATTATTGACTAAAACTTATAAATCAATAAAATCCAAGCAAAAAGGTCTCAAAAGATCCCTGTCTGTCAAACATCAAGCTACTGTGTTCGCTTAGCCCAACACCAATACGCGTTCTCTTTTCGCATTCCATGTCCAAACAATGAACTTTTTAAGTTTTCAATGTTAATTGTCTGGTTTTGACATTAATGATAATATTAAAATTAAAAAAGAAAAGAAAATCAAATTATAGCTAGCCTACAACTCTGTACCTAAATCATTGTTTTGACAGTAAAGTTGAAGCCTTTTTTGATCATCCAACTGTAGGTAAAAACTAGAACAGATCACCATCACTTGTCACACACAACTTTCATCATGTCTATTTCAGCTATCAACAATTCGACAAACGATATTAAAATTTTACTCCAATCCCACTCTCAATTGTAGATAATGTAAACAATTCCAATACTGGTCACAGTATGTGTGCGTGTATGTGTGTGTGTGTGTGTGTGTGTGTGTGTGTACCTCTAAGTGGGACATCAAGAACAGACCCGGCAATGAGGCCCTCAGGACTCGTCAAATTATTGAGGCTGAGCAGAGTATCCTGGGTGGTATTATACTGCTGGGCGATCCCCTCAACCGTGCTCCCCCGCGCCACCACGTGCCCGTAGTGCACCACCTTCTGCCGGCCCACCTCATCGCAGCTGCAGGGCAGCGGTATCCACAGCTTCTGCCCCACGTTAATCTGATTGGCGTCGGGAATATTATTAACGGCCTGAATTTGCGGGTAGGTCACCAGGCCGGAGAACACCTCCGCCGCTATGTGGTAGAGGCCGTCGTCGGGGACCACCGTGTAGATCGGGCGGCGGTTGGACACTCCGGTGCCGTTGTTGCAGATGCAGGGGAATGGAATCTTGATGGTCTGATTGGCAACAACGGGGAATTTGGCGGTAGTGTTGAGGGGCAGGTTGTTGGCGCCGAGAATGGAGCGGAGGTTCCTGATGGTGAAAAGGGTTTTGATGGCGGCGAGCGTGGTGGCGTTGGGGGACACGTAGTCTATGAGGG
The DNA here is from genome assembly GCA_026212405.1 of Petrea volubilis. Classification (NCBI taxonomy): domain Eukaryota; kingdom Viridiplantae; phylum Streptophyta; class Magnoliopsida; order Lamiales; family Verbenaceae; genus Petrea; species Petrea volubilis. The sequence goes on from CM047875.1 coordinate 15,032,896, forward strand.
CGTTGCAGGTGGCGCCGGCGGAGCTGCACCGGAAGGGCTGCTGCGCGGAGGCGAGGATTGGTGAACAAATGGCGATGAAAAGCACGAAACTTGAGATTAATAGCCTCTTTGGAGAGCCCATTTTCGTGTCGTTCGGCACTTTCTTGGAGGAGGAGGAGAGATATTTCTTGGTCCGCCGCCGGCGATGGTGGTGGTGGAGGTGGAGATGGAGCGGATAGAGATGGAAGTGGAGAAGAGAGGGAAAATTGGAAAAATGAGCAGTCAATTAAGTGTGAGTGCAAGACTTTGACTTGGAACTTGGAAAAAATAAAAACATTATAGGCTGTCTGATGTGGGAACATGTTGGGCTCCGTGAATTGCCAATTTCCACATAATGTGTGTGTGTGTGTGTGTATTTGTGTGTGTATATATATATATACATATGTGTAATTTTGAGGGTATTCACAGACAAATTACAATGGGTTGTGTGGCCGAGTCACGTGGGGCGTGAACTTGGTATCAAGATTCTAATTTCAAAAGTACGCGTCGTTTCAGTTGATGTAGAGTATTCAAAATGTTGTATAAAAAAAAATTTATAATTATTTTTATTAATTAAATATATATCGTTTCAATTGATATTTATAAAGTATTTCAAATGAATTATATATATATAAAAAAACCTTACAATGGATTCTATTAATAATTAACTTATGTTTGATAATTTTTAATAAGTAATTTAAATTAATATAAAAGTATGTTTTAAAGATTGATTTGAATTTCTTGTTGAATTGGAAGTGAAATATCCCGATTTGGCCCTCTATTATATGAAAGAAAAATAATATAAGAAATGGAATAAAAAAAAATGAGTTGTAGGCTTGTAGCTCATTATAATATATTAAAAATAGAAGTAATAATTTGGTCACAATATCTATACTATTAGAAGAGACCCTTTTAATAACTGTTTTGATCTCTCGAAATTTTAGATTGTGGTTTTTTTATTTATTTTTTATTTTTTGGCCACCATACTGTACAGTAATATGAGAATGCAATTAGCTGAGGGGAGACTTTTCTAATTAAGAAATACAATAAATTTCTTTTTAAATATATTTGTTCCATATGAGTTGTGTGAATTAATTTATATTTAAGTTTTTAAAAATATAATTGAAAATTTTCTTGATATGCAAAATTACAGTATATAAAATTTCAATTTCTAAAAATAAATAACTAAATGAAAAGGATTAAAATATTCGCAGTACAAAAATACTCCCTTTGCGTGCACTGTTTGAACTCAAATCCAAAAGCTTATTTGTTCATATGGGTCATCGTGTGAATTACTTTTAATAATTCCAAAAGCTGCACCACACTTATTGAAATATTCAATATTTCTTTAATGCGCTCACATTATTAATTACACGAGTTCACCAACAAAAACATCACCACAACTTTGACCAAATCCAGTTACATATATATATATATATATATATATAGAGAGAGAGAGAGAGAGAGAGAGAGACAGACAGAGAGAGAGATGAAGAGAGAGTGTTGTTGTTCTAATAATAATAAAATCCTTAATATTTCATAGGTTTAGGGTACATTTTTGTGATTAAATTACAAAGAAAGATATATTCTTAGTGTTGGCAATTGAGTATATGTGACATGGAAAACAATCTATCTGCCGACAACCTGAATAACAGTCCGTTGTTTTGCATATATATTTAACTAGGAGAGGGAGAGAGAGAGAGAGATCACAGTACTGTGTGACGACAAATACTAGGGTACGATTAATAACATTTTTGTTGGCTTTTTTTGGGCCTACAATGTCTGATCCCTACACAGATCACTGCTTTTAAGTTTTAACTGTAAATATGCATATGATAACACAATTAACATTTTGTTTTTTAATGAGCCCATTAAGATGGATTCGATAGACCCCATTTGGGCCAGGATAGTTTTTGGGCCGTATGGCTAAGCCCACGGAATACATCAATTGACAATCCTGTGCACCTTCATCTTAGCACTTTACTAACTTAACTTGCTTAATGCATTATTATTAATAATATTGGTACACTCGATCGATATGCATAATAAAAAAAATAATATTAAAAAATACTGAGAGATGAGAGAGGATAAAGAGTGGGGAGAGAATAAAAAGAATGTGGAAGATGAGCGAGGAGGGATAAAGTTTGAAAAAAAAAAGAAGAAAAAAAAAGTAAAAATAATTACTAAATAGTGTTGTCTCTTTATATAATAGTACAAACAATATAGATTATTATTATTGTTGTTGTTGTTGTTGTTGTGCTCAATTTTGATATCCCCCCCCCCAGACCACTCGATTTCTAACCCTCTAGCCGACACAGGTATTACAGAAGCCCAGTATGGGACAACCATCCCAACCTTGCTCCTCGATTCGTAATTTCAAGATTTGAACCCTATATATTATTTAAAGAATTTAATGTCTCATCTCGCGAGATCAATCGAGAAAATATTTTCGTATTTTGACTGAATCAATCGGCTAATTAATCTTGAACGTCTTTCATCCAACAAACTCACTTCGCATTTCCTTCATCTTAGGTAAATGTAACATAGTATAATTTTTAAATAAATTAACTTATAAAACAACCAAACTTCGTCACTAACAAGAAATTAAGAAAAAAAAATTAAGAAAGGGGATGGAAAAGATTAGATAAAAGTTGTTACTATCAGTCACTAACAACCATAGTCATAAAAAAAATAAAAATAAGATTAAATAAAAGTTAAATGATTATGTAATAAAGTATTAATTTAGGTGTAATAACTATCTAATCCGTACCAAAGAAATTAAATTAGGAAACAACTTTTGTAGATAATTGATATCCTCTTAACCATAATTATTAAATTAATTGAACTAATTTCACATTCACGTGGCCATTTTAGGGTTTTGTATTTTAATTTGTTGTTTTCGATGTGTTGTTTTTTTTTATATTTAAAATCATAGTATAAGATATTTTCGTTAAATCTATAAAAGACAATAGCCCTATTAACAAGTTCTCCTCTCGTCCTCCTTATACACTTAGATATAATAAAATACAACATTGGTGATAAAAAAAAAATCAAATGATAATACGAAAATTGTTGCTAATAATCAGTTTCAACGACTATAATTTTTACTATATCATTAATTAGGTGACATCAAATTTTATTTTGTCGATGTATAATTTAACAATGATAAAAATAAATAAAATATTGCAGTTGTCGCCGTCTACAATTAACGACACATTTGTAATGACAACAACTAGGTGATAAAAACAATTGCGTTATGAATTATGATCAGGATTTTTAATTGTCGCTAGTGATAACCCGAAAACAATTTTTTCTATTATTGACAAGAAAGAATTATTTTAACAACAACTTTTTTTTTTGTGGTTTAATATATATAATTAGAAATAATTTGTATATTATCAATTAATATATACCACCAACTTTCTTTTTACTTTTTCCTTTTAGGGATATATATATATATATAATGAATAATTTGTTCATAGACATTTTTTAGCAAAATATTTTGGAGAGATCCAGAAATACACCAAATATAAATGTGGGACATTGTATTAACTATTTAATTTGTTGGAACTTGGAAACCAAAACAAGAATGCTTTCCTATGTCTTGTTACCTTACTTGACTCCAAGTACGGCTTTTTCATACTTCCATTTCCAACCAATTTATCAAACAAACACATTTTACTAATATTACCACATTAATAAAGTTTCTTTTTTTCTTTTTAAGAGAAAGTTAATAATACACACACACACACATTTACTGCAAAATCAAATCCGAGTGTTATTATGGTGGTATTTTGCTCATCGAATTTAAGAGTGTAAAATGAATTTAGTCGGCTCAAAGTTAAAATTCAATGAGCTGGCTTAAGTTAGACTTGACTCAAGCTCGGTCTTTTACAGCTAGAGCTCGAGCTAGACCTTGAATCTAAAAATAAGAGTTCATGAAATTGCGACCCGGCTCATGAACTTTTATTTTTATTTTAAAATATTAAAAAATAATATAAATTATACTAGTGCAAGTATCAACATTACATGCAATATTAGCATATATGTGTAAAATATTTATTATAATAATTCAATTTTATAATATATACATATCAAGTATCAAAAATTATATTAATCCAAGATATAACTATTTCTACTAAAGGTGAGCTTGAACTACAATATATTCGATTATAACTGAGCCGAGCTTGAGTCCAATTTTTTTGTAATTATGAGCTTGAATTTAAACAAAATTTATAAGCTTTTTTTTTTATTATTATTTTTTTGATGGTTTATAAGCTCAACAAATTTGAACTTGAGTTTAAAAATTTTTAAAAATCGGACTCATTTACAACCCTAATCGAGTTCACAATCTCCTCCAAAAATAAAAAGAAAAAGAAAAAGAGATTGTTTGAATTTTGTGGTTCGTAAATAATTTTTTGGGGACAATAAAATAACTAAGCAATTTTACGTCTAGTTACATTATAATGGTGTAATACATATTAAATTTAAAATTTTATTGCTAATGACTTTGTTCCTCATTCTCTCTCCTCGAAGGCTCGAACTAATGCATTATGTGTGTGTGTGTGTGTGTGTGTGAGAGAGAGAGAGAGAGAGAGAGATCAGGTCAGACGGATTCAACCCTTTTGAACTTTGACGACGAGACATTTTCTGCAATTAGTTGAACCATTCCTTAGTTGTCTCACATTAATTAATTTAATTATGATTAGTAATTTTGTAATCGTAGTTAACAACAAATTGATCAACTAACCAATTCAAGTAATTAGCATGCAGCATACTCAAAATGGAAGCGGTTTTTAATTATTATTTAATCAACCAAATTTGACAGCTTATCAACCCACAAAAAGTCAACAAATGTTGATTTAGCAAATAAACCAGGTGTTTGGGGGCCCCTAATCTATCCTCTGGATTGTTAATAATGCCAACTCTTTAAAGTTTAATCCTCCACCCCTACCTTAATAGGAATTAAAGAATAAAAATAAGTTAATTAAGTTAATATTGCTAAATAAATGAATAAAATAAACATATTTTCCCATATTGTTAGCTAATCAAATTTAGAAATATTTTCTTAATAATAATAACGGCCAATTACGTCTATAGCATTGAGGTATGATGCAATTACAAATTAGTCCCTCTTGTTTCAAAAATTACAAATACTCTCCGGAGGTATGCGTTCAACTTAACAAAAATCATCCTTCATTAAGGCAAGACATAATTGCCAGTTGTATTTCCGTAATTTCAGGCGGGATTTTGAGACGTGGTTCGCAAGACATTGAAAAGTTCAAGACGTAAAAATTATATATGAAGTCAATTTCAATAAAAAAAAAAGTGGCAATATTGAATTGTAGACGTTGATGCCCGATAGTAGTTATGGTAATATAAAGTAAAATTATTTTGTGAATGTCGGTGGAATAACAAAATTGATTGTGAGATTTTATTAGCTCGACGAAACACATATTTCGGCTGTTGTATTGATTACTATAGTTACAGAAAAGTTAATTTTTTGATATCTCTATTCATATTTACAAGAAGATCTTAAATTTTGATGGGGTATTTGTAGTTTTTAAAATAAGATGAATTGATTTGTAATTATACCATACTTCAAGGAGTTCAAGGCGTGTCGATGTAATTTTACCTAATACTAAATACAGATAACGGTGCCTTAATGCGATTCAAATTCGAAAAAGTTTAATCTATTATAAATTCTTGTACTATTAGAAATATATATATATATATATATATATATATATTTGTGTACGTATATGCATAAAAATCTCAGATAAGCTTAAATTAATGTTGATACCTGAAATTAAATGACAAATGAGGGTAATTAATCCTCCTGGGACTTGGGACAAAATTATATTAGATTTTAGTATCTGTCATTTACTTTAAGTGGACGGTAATTATTTTGCTTTCGTATTTAGTTTTCCGAAAACTAGGATTAAATTAGACGAAAATTGATTATTATTGAATTGACATAGTAGATGGATCTTTGTTGAATCCTAAGCAGTTTAATTATAATAATATTATTCTAAGTATGATTGTATGGAGGTTAAGACTAAACTTTTGTTTTACATATATATATATATATATATATATTAGCATAAACAAAATGTACTAGTTCAGACAAGCACGTGAAGAAAAATGAAATCAAATTTATCATACAAGAAATAATAATTTTTTTGATGAATATTTTTAGTTCGTAAGTTTTTAAATACCGATATAGTATTGTTGTAACTATCGAAAGACCTAACAAAGAGAAAAAAATATTAATATTGTTTTTATTATTGCATTTTAAATAATATACATTAAAGATCTTATAATTTATGAAGACATATGGTGCACTTATTGCAGTGCATTCCATTTCATTACCCGGAAATTCCTTTTTTTTTCTTTCCAAATTTGGATCCCTCGATTTAAATGAAGTCTTAATTTTTATAATCTGCGAAGAAAAATTTACATATTTACATATAGATATTATAGAATCCATTTATATTTAGATCGAATTTGGTTTGGTCAAACACAATAAATCACATTACAAGTGTATTGTGCTTGTCATGTAGTTGGTCAATCTCTTTAAATTATTAAATATTTACAGGGCAAGTCTAAAATACTCGCCGCCATTTGATTAACACTAATTCGACGGAGTCGAGGTTGGGCTAGAATTTCCCTTTTGGGGGCTTTGTTGCAAATTAATTGCATCTCAATGGGGTCGAATCGCAAAAAAAAAAAGAAGGTAAAATTAGGGGGGTGGGGGGCATAAAATAAATCAAGAAAAACATAATCGTTGTTAACAGACATTTCGTACAACAGAAACTCTTCGGGGTTTTGAAGTTGGTGGTGGTGTTACGCCAGCATACATATATATATATATATATATATATAGATTAGAAATCTAATATTAGACCATTTCCATCGCCTTATACTTCTCTCTCTCTCTCTCTCTCTCTCTCTCTCTCTTCATTCATTTAATAAGCAAAGCCAGAAGGATAATTAATCAACAAACACGATAGCAGGGACAAGATGAAGAAGAAAAAGCACATCAGAGATGATCAATACACGGCGATACAGATTTTGCAGGGCCTCCTCCTCCGCCAACACCACCGGCGCCGCCGCATGAACAACCTCCTCCCACTCCTCTCCGCCGTCTCCGGCTGCTTGCTCCTCATATTCGCAATCCTTTTGTTCCTCTCCCCGTCCAACTCCGACCTCCGCCACCACCGCCTCCTACCGGTATTCGTAATGTAGATTAATTCAAAATCGCACCGTTTTTTTTTTCTGTTTTCGAACTCTCGTGTTTTTTTTTTTTAATTTGTCTTTTCTTCGTGAAGTTTAATAATCGAGCCGAGGCTCGCATGAATGTCGAGAGAGAACATGTTTTTGGCGTTCCGGTGAGTGATTTTCTGTATATATCCCCCCCCCCCCCCAACACACACACACACATATCATCTGTATTCATTCTTTTCATCCTCGGAATCATCAAAAAACATATATTTTTCTTGATGAAACTTGCAGATGAGGGGTGCAAACATAGCCCGGGACTTGTGGAGTTCAAATCAATCAGATTCCTTTTACGGGTGCAGCAATGCTAGCTCTGGCTTTCTAAGTACTCTCCCATTCCTTGTCTTAAATGCACACACACACACACACACACACACAAACACACACACATATATATATACACATAGACCAACACATGTAGTCTAATGTAGGCAAAAAAAACACAAGTTTGCAAGAATTTGAATATACAAGAATGTTGACTTTCAATTTCAGCTAGTGTACAGGCTGTAGATGATCGAATATCAATGCTCGTCTTTTGTATAGCCGGTTTAGTAAAAATTCGATTTTTTATTGTAATTTTCTCATTTGTATATCGAATATTATACATTGCAGCCGTGGAAGAGAGAATGAAGCCAAATAGGTACTTAATGATTGCAACTAGTGGAGGCCTAAATCAACAAAGAACAGGGGTGAGTCTCTGTTATTTGATGTTACTCATGTTTTTCTTGGAGAAAAACTGGTCGCTCGATCTACGTGTAATATAACATCGATGGCTGTACTTATTAAACGGCCCAAACTTAGCCAAATTTGAAGTGGTTCCGTTGTTTATCAGATGATCTTGTGTTGTGACAGATAGTGGATGCTGTTGTTGCGGCGTATATCTTGAACGCCACCCTCGTCATTCCGACACTGGACCAGAAATCCTTCTGGAAGGATTCAAGGTTTGTGTTCATTACAATGTGTTCATTGTGTCTGAAAGCCATGTTGCCTTAATCTGCCTAACTGATTGATGAGGCCTAATGTTGCAGCAACTTCTCAGAAATCTTTGATGTCGACTGGTTCATGAAAGCCGTGTCGGGAGACATCAAGGTTGTGAAAGAGCTCCCCGAGAATGCGGGGAAAAAAATCTCAACCACACGCGCACCAAGAAAATGCAATAGAGAATGCTATGAGACGCGTATCCTCCCCATCTATGACAGGAAGCGTGTACGTATCTTTTGATTTCTATAACGTTTATACAAATGGATGAATTTGAGTTCTTAGAGGATACAAATTGTGTTTCAATTATATGGATTTTGGAGAATTTGATGATGTAATGAGACACTCGAAAACTGAGGCTCCAAGTTTGTTTTGGTTTGTGTTTTCAGGTTCAGGCAGTTCAGCTTACGAAGTTTGATTACAGGTTGTCGAATCGCCTCGCCTTGGACTTGCAGAAAATGAGATGTCGAGTAAACTATCATGCTTTGAAATTCACCGATTCCATTCTTAATATGGGTACGCAATTAGTTCAGAGGATGAGAACGAAAAGCCAGCATTATGTTGCGTTGCACTTAAGGTAAATAAATAGGCTATTAACACTTCTTACATGTTCGAGTAGTTTAGACAACTCTTCTCGCGATAGTTGATCACTGATCTGTAATCCTATTTTGGAAAAGAGGATCTGAAACTGATACTCTTACATAACAGTGCTACATCATCTGTTAAAAATTTCGTGTATAACATGTAATATCATTTGGAACGGAGGACTTGAACTGATGGTTCAGCTTTTTAACATGATAGATTTGAAGCTGATATGCTGGCATTTTCTGGATGCTACTATGGTGGTGGTGCGAAAGAAATGAAGGAACTAGGCACGATACGAAGGAGATGGAAAACTTTGCATGTGAGCCTTATCAATCCCCGTTTTTTTTTTTGGGTTCTTTCTCACAAGTGAGGTTAAAATTTACTGATGAAATTTGGCATGTATGTACAGAAAAAAAACCCTGAGAGCGAACGAAGACGTGGGAGGTGCCCGCTAACTCCTGAGGAAGTCGGGCTGATGCTGAGAGCATTGGGTTTTGGCAATGACGTGCATATATACGTGGCGTCGGGGGATGTATATGGAGGTGACGAGACCCTGGCACCACTTAAAGCACTTTTCCCAAATTTCCATACTAAGGAGACCCTTGCCACTGGGGACGAGTTAGCACCATTTCAATCATACTCGTCTCGTATGGCTGCTTTGGACTTCATCGTTTGTGATGAGAGCGATGTTTTCGTCACCAACAACAACGGAAACATGGCTAGAATACTTGCAGGAAAAAGGTACACATCTCCCCTTCACCTCATTGCTTGGGCTTAAAATGTTCTACTCGAAAGGCCATTGTAAACGCGGGCTTAGAGTATGAGACCTGTATTGCAGGAGATACTTTGGTCACAAACCGACAATCCGACCAAATGCTAGGAAGATCGCCCGATTGTTGCTCGAACGAGACAACATGACATGGGAAGAATTCGCGACACAAACTCAAAATGTCCAAGCCGGTTTCTTGGGAGCGCCAAACGAGGTGAAACCGGGGAAGGGTACGTTCCACGAACACCCTCTGGCTTGCATTTGCGAAAAACCCGAAGCGAGTGATGGTACTATGAAATATTCGACATTTCAAAGTGACTATAAGAAAGAGGTTGATAGACTTGTTGAAGAAAATGATGAAGGGATGTCTGATGATGAGCAAGAGGAACTGCAGGATCTGTCTGAAGATAGAAAGGATCCTGGTTTTCTGCTAAAATATGGCCAGCAACCAGAATTAGAAGAGATTGTTTAAGATTAAACAGATTATATATATATATAGATAGATAGATAGAGATAGAGAGAGAGAGAGAGAGAGAGAGAGAGAGAGGTTTGAGTTTTGACATCAATCAAACTTTGATGCTCAATAGGATCATTCTGACATATTCTTGCAACAACTTTGTACATAGTAACATATAGTGAGAGTTTGGTTGGTTTTTTTTTTTTTTTCCAGGTTTTGTGGTTCGAACTGCCACAGTTTGTTTAGGATAACTTTTGTAAATTATTGAGACAATTTTTTTCAGGGCAATTTCATGCCAACATTGCCAAGTTGTTAATAAAGTTCTTGTATATGAGTTTTAACTCTTGGATTGCGTGAATATGTCTCACTTATATTTCATTTATGGTGTCTTACAACGTGAAATCTTAATCTTTAAATCTTTTAATTGTACAATTCTAAATTTGGTTTTGTATATTAATTTATTTGTGTTTAATCATTAAAGATTGATGTCCGGGGCCTTTTGGTCTAATGGACATATATACCTTTAGAAATATGGAGAGTATAAGGTTAGAGTTTGAATCTTAACAGTGTCGAGTACATTGACAAATATACTAATTTATTTTTAATTTTAAAGATTGATGCAATCAATTGATATGTAGTAAAATGTTTTCTATAAAAAAATTAAAAACAAAAAATAAACAAAATTAACCTACCCATTTTATAGTTTTATCCTTTTATATACAATTGGTGATGATGTTCAATAAATTTCAAAGTTGGGCAACAGTGATTTCGTTTTCATTGGAAATTAAAATATCACCAAACTTGGTCATGTAATGGTTGAGGAAAGCATACAATGACAAAATATTAATCTTCATGTACAAGCATGCAACATATTTAAATCAATAGTTATTACACAATCCCATGTTTTTTAGTTATAAATTAATTAATATTGCAAATAAAGGTTCTAAATGAAGTTAATTACCAAATTCTCTTATAGCTTTTATTATACTTAATTTCGGCATTTGTTACATAAATTAATTTTGAATCTAGTTTACTAGATATTTATTTGATTAGAAGATATTGCTTAAAAATAAAATAGGGATAAAAAACCTAGTCCCAAACTATAATGCTTTTTACACATTACCATATAAATTTTTACGAATTGCACTTCACTATCTAAATTTTATATTTTTTATACTTAACTCCTTCTGATTATTTTCTGGTAATAAGTTATCTCTCGTATAAGAACACGTATCATATTTCTATTTACTTTTATTGCTAAAAAATGATTATAGGGAGTTAAGTGTCAGAAAATATAAAGTGTAGATAATAAAATATTATTTGTAAAAGTTCATATAATAATGTGTAAAAAATACTATAGTTTGAGAGTTAAAGTGTTTTTATCCCAAAGAAAATATATAAATTTAACCTTCGCAAAACCTCCATATAAACATAGCGTAAAAATAAAAAAAGTTTTTCGGCGGATCCAAACAGAGCCTCGTGAAACCAGCTTATTTGATTAGGGCAAGAAATCTGAACAAGAAAACTCCTTTCCCAAGTTTCCCCTTTTCCCCCTTCTTCAAAACACTCTAAGCACCAGAAAACCCTAATTCAAATTCTTTCATTCTTTTCCCCAATACTAAAGTCAAATCACAAAATATATAACTTCTGCAGGTTGTAATGGCCAGCAGAAAACTCGCCAGAGATTTTTTCCTATCCAAACACCTTCTTTCTCGCCAGCAATTATTAGTATCTCAAGAGGTTTGTGTGTGTGTGTGTGAGCGCGAGCGCTCTTCGTTTTTTATGTTATTTTTTCTTAATTAGTTATTGTGGGCCGTGATGATTTCTGTGTAGGTATCGAGTAGATGGCCGAGGCAGCCGTTGGTGCACCCGAATGGATATTTGTTTACACGTGAGTTCGGTGTGTTTAATGAGTTCTCCAAGAAGATTAAAGGGGAAATTGATAGGTAATCTTTTTGTCAATTCAACAGTTGGGGTTTTCTGATTTCTAGTATTTTAGAGTTCTAAAGTGGTTGAAGATATTTTGGACGGGGGTTAAATGCGGGTTTGGAGTCATTGAAATCTGGTTCTTGTGAAAATTTTATTGCACGTCGGGCAATGCGTGCCATTGCTTATCGTGGTAACAATGTGGGGTTCGTATTCTGGAGATCTCTCCCTGAACCCAGAGGACGTTGTGAACAAATTTTTGGAGGGTAGCGTGATCACTTGAAGGCTCTTAACTGATGTTAGTTGGGGCCTGGGGGGTAAACGTCATGTTGGGAATGGGTATCTGAGCCGAGAACTGAAACCATATATCTTGTGTACTTCCTCGTGAAGTTGTCTTTATTGTTTGTTTATGTTTGCCCTGATTCTTTTTACCCCTAATTAATCAGTTTGCAATTTTTTCGATGCATAAGCGTGCCTTTACTTTTGGTTTGACAACTTGGCATAGTTTCCTGATTATTTGGCTGTAGGAATCAAGATTTCCAAAAATCCGTTAAGGAAATCAAAGAGAAAGCTGAAGAATTGAAAGGGGTGAAAGAGGATTTGAAAGTTAGGTAGTGTTAGTACAAATTACACTCTTCTGTTTCTGAGTTTTGTTTAACTATATAGAGGCTGAGACATACTGTTGTATGTCAAAGCTGGCAGACACTTCCACTGGGGGCTCTGAGATGGTGAATGGTGAAATGCAGAACGAAGCAGACTACTGAGCAGCTGTACAAGCATGTAGATGGCGTCTGGACGGAGGCTGAAGCAAAGGCAAAAAAGGTATGGACGTCCCTCTGGTGGTTACAGTTGCTCCCAAAAGTTTAATCAGTAGATATTTGTATTTATTTCTTTGAACGATTTGTGGGCAAATATCAGTGCTTTCTGTTACTATAAAGGGTGCTGCTGAAGGGAAGATTGCAAAACCTGAGTATCTTTTTGTTATCTCCATTTGAGCATTGATACTGGCATGGGCTGATGTATGCCCTTCTTTTTTTAAATTTGAATCATACTTTCTGCATTTCAGTGACCTCATTTCATCTGAAACCGCTGATTGGTTGGAGGTTTATCTTCTGATGTATTGTTATTGTTGTTTTTTGGGTGGGAATAACTGTGTACTTTTGTAACCTTGTATACCCGAACTCAACTCATCTGTATCCATGGGCTGGTGTTATAAGATGTTTAATTGCTCTGTGATCTAGGATAGACTTGCTAACTCGAATGATTAATTACTATTTTAGCGAAGATGATATTCTCCAAATAAGCTCACAGAGTCATTGATTGTATGAGAAAGCAAACTGTTGCATTTTATATTTGCATGTTTTATTGATGATGATCCTTCTGTTCCTTTGGTTTCTTGGAGGTTTATGCTGATGTGGAAGAAAAGATTTCATCGGCTAAACATGAGGTCTGTGAATTTATTTTCCAAGAGATAAAAAGGCACATGCATTATCTTTTTTTGACACAAATTCCGAGTGAGAGAAAACAAGATATGTATTCTTTAATTTTGATTTAGGTAAAAGAAGGTTTTGGCATGGGGAAGCAAGAGAGAACAGGACAAACCGGAACTTCGGCTAGTCAGAGAATAAATGAGGAGGGAAGCAAGGCTGCATTTGGTGAAGAAAAGCAACAGGAGCAGCAGCAACAGCAACAGCAACAGTCTGAATCTACTAATAATGCCGAAACTCTATTTGGCAAGCTCAAGTTTGGTGTTTCCTCCATCTCTCCAAAGGTTTCGTCAGCATTCCACAAATTGAAAGAGGCAAAACCCATTGACCTGGTGAAGAAGGGCTATGACATTGTGAAAGATGAATTGAAAGGTAACCCAAATAGGAGAAAGCGCCTTGAGCATGATGCTTCTTCGGCTGCCCCCACACAGAACATTGAAAGAAGTACCCGGACTGATATTGTTGTGATACCCACAAAGCAGTCTCCGTGGAGTAAGAAATGGGAGGCATTCAAGAACAAGGTGATGTGCCCTGCATATAAATTCTTATTTGACACAGTTGCTCATGTAATCTAACCCCACTTATCGTGATATATGTTCTCATGTCTCAGATGCGAGGCCATCCTGTATTCAAGCGCGTTAGTGGGATTAGTGAGCCTGTAATTGAAAAGAGCCAGGAGGTACTTTTCAACTCAAAATGCTGTACTGTAGTTTTCTCAATGCCAGCACAGTTTACACCTTTCATCTATGCTTTTTGCCAATCCACTTCAAATTGGGACACTTTATCAGTCAGTCCTGTGCCAAAGCTCGACATGAGTGTGCAAGCCCTCTATGTTTCAGTTGGTTTTTATATCCTTAAATCCCAAAATATGATTGGTGTATGTGTGCATATATATGGCTCGTGCAGTATTAAGGGTGCATCTGAAAAGCTGCATTAACTGTTTGTTGTTCACACTGTATAGCAGAGTCAATGTGGCAAAACTATTCTCCTTGAAAATATGCTGTCATTCGACTGATTACTGAGCTTTTTGGATCTTTGATACATTGCATATCCATGTACTAATCTTTTGTTTCCCACATTTTCCTTAACTTTCTTAATATTTACTTTCACATTGCAGACACATGAGTAGCTTAGGGTGGTCTTGACCTGTCTCTTTCTTAGTTTATAGTAATGCGGAAGATGTTTTGGATCGCAAAAATTCTCTATTTCATTTTAATTAACACAAATTCTCCAGATTTTTGTATTCAACTATTGCTTGGTTTGTAGATTGCTGAAGATATGCGGGAGAGATGGGAGACTAGTGATCATCCAGTTGTCCACAAAATTCAAGAGTATGTACTAGTCCTGTTCTCCCTCATTTTCATTTCAGTATTGGTATTTGGGGGCGACCAAAAAAGCCATTGCAATGCTGATAGTTCTCCTTGTTATATTTCAGTATTAGTGAAACTGTTCTTGGAGAATCAGATGCTGCCATGTCCTTCAAAGAGATTAGGCGCAGGGATCCGTAAGACTTCTGTACTCATTTTGTCTTTCTAAAAGTAGGCTTTTGTTCCTAAAGTTAGATATGGCTTGTGCTAGGACTTTCTCTTTACCAGAATTCGTTGCTGAGGTTCAAGAAGTGGTCAAACCAGTTCTCAATGCTTATTTCAAAGTAAGTATTGAAGTTCACTATGCACACTTTAGTTGTCCATGGTTTAGATACTTCGTGAAAATTATAGTTATTTCAAATGTATCCCCTTGGTGTTCTTCTTGGTGATCTCCGCTGTGCACATGGACCCAGTTTAAAAGGAAATGAAGAAATATAAATTAATGTTTGGAAAGTGTATTTTTGCAAGTAATATTTTATTGGTTTCTCATATGGCTATATGTTGTCAAAACATATTATCTTCTGTACCTTGATGGATTTTATGTCATGCTTTCTTTAGGGGGATACTGAAGTATTAAAGAAGTATTGTAGCTCTCATGTAATCGAGCGCTGTAAAGCGGAGCACAAAGCTTTTGAAAGTCAGGGAATCTTTTTTGATAACAAGGTGAGAATATATAGCTATATGATCTCTTTTTTCATGCCAAGAGATTTGGATCCCTTCCTCATTTTGTTGACTTCTTGGTGGAGGAAAAGTGTGTATTGTTCAAATGTTTGTTTGGATTGTTGTTTTCTGATAAATGTTGAGATCCTTTTCGGTTTACATGCTTAGACATTCCTTTCTTGTGTGTGTGTTGCTCAAACTATTATAATGTTTTAGATACTGATGTGGTGCTCAACAGGTGTGCTGATTTAACATTCATCACACTAACCATTAATGTCTTGCATGTAGATTTTACATATATCAGAAGTGGAAGTTCGAGAGACCAAAATGATGGGAGACACTCCCATCATCATTGTAGCGGTGAGAGCTCATTTTTTCTGCTAAAATCCCCTATAAAATGCCATTTGCCCCATTCGGTTATGCTTTGTTACAATTATGAAAATTTATGCTCGTCTTCATAGAATGCCTTTTTCTGTCTGCATCCCGTGCGTAATGGATAACTACTGCACGCATAAGCTCTCTCTCGAACAGAGACGCTGACCAATTGATGCTGACTACCCTTTTGTTTGGACATTGTCTCAGTTCCAGACACAGCAAGTCTATTGCATTCGTGACAGGCTTGGCTCGATAACCGAAGGTGGCCAGGTAAACTCTGGAGCTTTCTCATATTGAAGTATTATTTGCTATAATATAAACAAGATGGGCTGTAAAATAGTGAATTGTTTATGCCCACATGCAACATTAAAGGACCTTTACTTCTATGCGGATAATTTTCTTGTTATGTTTACTAACAATAAAACTTCCATTTTGCCGCCTTGAGATGATAATTTTTTGTACTCTGGTTTCAAAGATTGCTGTCTTCTTACTTTCATGGTCGTTAATAAAAATTTGTCGGGTCTTCAGGATACAATCCACACCGTATACTATGCTTGGGCTATGCAACAGTTAGAGCCAGAAGAACTCGGAGATGGTGCTCCCTACTCCATATGGAAGCTTAGAGAAATGCAGCAATTAGGCGTTCGGGCCCTCATATGACCCCTCCCCCCCCCCCCCCCCCCTTCCCTTTTTGACCATTGTTTGATTATAATCTCTCGAGATGTGGATTTTGTTCTCTCATCTTGTGTAGCTGAGGAAATTTTGGCCTTTATTGTTTGGCAACACTTAAGATGGCGAAAGCACGGTGCTAGAAATTTATATAAGTAGTCCGCCATTTTCGCAGCGACTATGGATAAAGGTGGATATCCCTGCAAAGTGGCATTGTTAGAGACTATATTATCTCATTCGGCTCTGAACAATGTAGTGATCTTCTTGATTGCAGCTCGGCAATTGACAAGAATGGCTGAATTTTGGCCATTATATGAGTGGTGAAGCATGTGAACTCCGGTCTTGTCGTCCAAGAAATAAGATGGCTAAATACATAAATTATATTGTCAAAATTTTTGATTCTGTCCCTCCTTATGTTTCCTTTTGTACCAACTCATAATAGTCTTTCATTGGTGTTACCAAAACTAGAGTCGTGCAATGTTAGATATGATACTCTTTTGACACATGTTTGATGCATCATATGATCTCATAAATTAAATAATTCTGACATTTTTTGATGGCGTGTCGGGTGCGCTCTCAATATGTCCGACGCTCATATTCTAATAATAGAAGATAATTAGAGAGAAAAATTTTCAAAATATACAAGAAAATTGTTGTTTTGTTTCATCCAATAATTTATCTCTGTCACTATATTTTTTATGAAAATAAATTTTTTTCTTTTGTTCTTAAAATAGATAGCTTATTGATAAGGCAAAAAGTATTGTGATACAATCATTGAAATAAATTTCTACCTTTTCGTATTTTTGTAAATATTTATATACGAGTTTTACACTAATATGTATGTATAGGTGTATGCATGCTATGACATATTATTAAAAAAAATATTTATATAAGTATATTGTCATGCAGGAGACGTACAGTATTTGTATTGCCGTATACAGATCTCACGTGAATTTTATTCGAACAAAAAATACATTAAAATTATATATATTTGGATTTTCTAATTTATCTGCCAACGGTAAGCGCACGTTAGCTGAGGTGGACTAAAGCTGAACCGTAATCCAAATCGGCCGACGTGGCATCTTTCACATCTGTTGTTCCATTTTCTCTCTCCTCTCTCTAGTTACAGTTACATACACACACACTGCTACACACAAGAGAGAGAAACCAGAGAGAGAGAGAGAGAGAGGCGTTGATGGCCTCCACACTCCATGCCCACTTATCCACCCCGCTCAAGCTTCATCCTCATTCCCACGCCTCACTTTCCTGGCGGCGCAATTTAGTTCCCGACGCCGTTGCCTCCACCTCCATCGCCTCCTCTCGTCACCACTACCCCTCTACTTTTACCACGAAAGGTTAATCATTGATTCAATTTCCCAACTTGATTCGAGATTCATGGTGGAAATTACCTAATTTGATATGTGTTGTTTGCGATGATGAATTTTGGTAATGCTTAGGCAGGGGTAATGCGGCAATAGTAACGTGCAACGCGCCGGCGCCGGCGATGGCGGTGAATTTGGCTCCGGGAACACCGGTGAGGCCGACGAGCATACTGGTGGTGGGTGCTACGGGCACATTGGGTAGACAGATTGTGAGGAGAGCGCTGGATGAGGGGTACGATGTCAGGTGCCTCGTCAGGCCTCGCCCTGCTCCCGCTGATTTTCTGCGTGACTGGGGCGCCACAGTCGTCAATGTAACCTTACTAAATTGCTCGATTTTCGCTTTAATGATTTGACATACATGCATTGTTCAATTCAGCAAGTTAATGGATCATTTAGTTGTAATGCATTTGCAGTAGGTTAGCAGTGTGTGCTCTATGTTGTTTAGCAGTGTGTGCTCCATGTTGTTCTTTGAACATTGTATTTTGCTCCCATAACTACTTGGATTGGACTGCGTATTGCTTGTGATCTTCTGGGAGGCCATTTTTTTGTGCCTTTTGTTCGTTCTTGTTGTACAGAAGCGGTGGCTATTAAGTGATAGTGTGTTTCCGAAGTTTGTGTTGCTCCATGTTGGTTTTAGTTCAAGTATATATATAATACAAGATTCATTTTATTTGTCTGATTTCATGTAGGAAGAAGTCAATGCTTTTATCTTGTTGACAATGACTTCTTAGTTAGGAATTTTGGTGGGAACAAAAAAAGAAAAAAAAAAAAAAGAAAAGAAAAGAAAATATTCAGACTTAGATAACATACTGACTGGGAGTACTTTGAGCAGGCAGACTTGAGCAAACCTGAGACGATACCAGCAACATTGGTAGGCATACATACAGTTATTGACTGTGCTACAGGACGTCCGGAGGAGCCCATAAAAACTGTGAGGATGCTAGCTATCTGACTATTTTGTGTATTATCAATGGCCAAACAGGATGGATGTCAGCAGATTTACTCTGACAGTTCAATTGATTTTACTTAAATCTGTTATATTTAGTTCACCTTTTCCCTTTAGGTAGATTGGGAAGGAAAAGTTGCTCTTATACAATGTGCAAAGGCCATGGGAATCCAAAAATTCGTCTTCTTTTCCATCCACAACTGTGACAAGCATCCCGAAGTTCCACTTATGGAGATCAAGTACTGTACCGAGAAGTTTCTTCGTGATTCAGGCCTCAACCACATAACTATCAGACTCTGTGGTTTCATGCAGGTGAATGCATGATCTTTGCTGGATTTTGGTGTCCGTTGATATCTCTTATTGTCAATATGATTTACTGTTGATTTCGTAATCCAGCATATTTATTGGTGAGGTTCATTGTGAAAAGGAATGAATGTCAAGCTATGTGAGCTAATGAAGGGAAGTTTGGAGAAAATATTCTCCTATGAGCTACTTTCTGCGATCAATCTCTAAACACTTGAAACTCATATATTTGTCTGCTCTGTCAGGGCTTGATTGGACAGTATGCGGTACCCATATTGGAAGAGAAATCTGTTTGGGGTACTGATGCTCCTACGAGAATAGCATACATGGATACCCAGGTAAAATCTTCTTGATCTTGGGATCAATTTTGTACAAATAATTGGAATTACAACAATCTGTCCCATGTCCACCAGGATATTGCTCGACTCACTTTTATAGCTCTACGCAATGAGAACATCAGTGGAAAGCTACTTACATTTGCTGGACCTCGTGCTTGGACTACCCAAGAGGTAATGAAAATTGTCCCCAATGTGCAACACAACAAATATAACTTCTACTGTTATTTAGCATTTTCTTGATACTCATACTCATTTTGTGGGCCGTGCTCCTTTGCTTCTAAAGCTGTGGATCTGTGTTTTTATGGAGCACTAGAGGAGGGGGTTCAGATATCTAGCAGAGTCTCTTGGTACCTGCTGTGAATCATTCAAGGAAGGGTTTTGGATGGGATGGACTATAGGGACATAGGACATGGAGATTTGCTGAATAATTTCAGACCAGTAAAGCATTCATAAATTGGGATAGGATAGGCACAACCCAAGCTTTTCCTCTGTTCTGCCATTGCTCGTTTCCATGCTCTTGATTGGGAATTGGATACACATCTATTCACTATTTTATACTTGTATATCTTGTTTCTAATCTGAAGGTTAATGCTTTTAGGTTTAAAGAACCACCAAAAAATCTGAATTACTTACTGCCATTGCCACCATAAAGCATCTGTGTGTTTTCCAGTTTTCACTTTTTCTATACTCCTTGCAACAATCCTAGGCTCATCATTTTTGTCCATCAGCCAACGGATATGCTTCAACTCAAAGATCAGCACTGCAATTAAAAATTATTTGGGTATCGTGGTTTCAGGTGATAACCTTGTGTGAGAGGCTTGCTGGTCAAGATGCAAATGTTACCACTGTTCCCGTCTCAGTCCTTAGATTCACTCGTCAACTGACTCGTATATTCGAGTGGACCAATGACGTTGCCGACAGATTGGCATTTTCAGAGGTACGAGTTTCTCTTCTTGATCCATAGTGTCATTTTCAGAGGTACGTCGCCTTGTGTCGATGAATTCTAAATTCCTTTCGTAGGTTCTTATGAGCGATACTGTTTTCTCCGTCCCGATGGCCGAGACATACAGTCTTCTCGGAGTGGACGCAAAGGATGTTAGCACGCTGGAGAAGTATCTGCAGGATTATTTCACAAACATTTTGAAGAAGTTGAAAGACATCAAAGCCCAATCCAAGCAAACTGACATTTTCTTTTGAAGATAAGCTTTCTTGCTTTCGTATATATATGTTGTATACGTTTTTGGATAATATCATCTTTTTGTATTCACTCAAAAAAAAAATGACATGGCATAATTGTTCTGAAGAAATAGACAGGTGATGACTGAGGAGCAGTAACTGAATTAACTGCAAAGATTGTTCACAAAATTGGCTGGATTGATAAGTTGATAGACAAACTTTAACTTTATTGTTGGGGCGCATTGGGCCTTGTTGGTCTGAATTTACACATCTTTTACATGGTGTTCGGCCTTATCTCTAAACCCTGGACCACCTTCATAGTGGGCTTCTAACTTGTTTAAATTGAATTTGACCCGAATCTTGGAATTTGGGATCCATCAAAATCCACATTAATATTGGATTTTTTGGATAACTCAATGCAATCCACTTGAATCTTATCCCAACTCAATCCACTCATTTAGAGTAAGCAGATAGTTTGGTGGTGAGTTTTTGCATCTGTAAATAGATCGACCGGGCTCAAATCTCAAAAGGGTGGTTAAAGAGTCAGCAAATATATATATTAGTGTCTGTGTGTGTGAGTTGAGGTGAGATGAAAAATCAAAGCCAGGGAATGTGTGATATTGACATAAGGCACAAATTTCTCAACTTTGATAAGCTTTTGGATGACAAAGTCGGCTTTAAGTTGGAACAACTTTAATTAGTGTCAAAATCACATTAGAAAAGACGTTTCCACCTTAATCTCGTTGGCTTTTCTTTGATGTTTAGTGAATCGAATGTCTAAATACCGTTGGAGATCATGTATTTCCTCTTTGAACAATTTAAATTTTTCGTTGAAGTGATATGATACTAAAGTCGGGCCAATTAAAAAATTCTGAATTTAAATCATATCGCCGCCGAATTGTTGAAAAAAAGTTTGATGATAGTCTAAACTTTTTAATTAGGTGGTCGTATAAATGCCGGATAATGGATTGATGAAAATTTGCATTTTGTAATGATTGTACGAGAGGAATCGATGGTTAAACTCCGGGAATCTGGAACTGGGTTACAAAAATCTGGAGTGTCAATAGTGGAGTGGACCTGGCCTACTCAAACTAGCAGTACAGATATGGTCCTTTCGATTTGTACTCTTTGTCATGCACTTCTTTTATCATCAATTTTTGCAAAGAATTATTACCTCGTGACAGTGCATCGATCAATCAATACTGTAATTTTTTACAACTTAGGGTAAGTGAAACAAGTTGCTCTAAATCGGAAAGTTGTGAAAGTGCCGAGGCATTTGAAGTTAACTATGTGATAATTCCTAAACCTGCCCCCGAATACGGAAATTCAATCCTATGAGATCTTGTTCTGCACTTTGAGGCAATAGGATTTTGTTTTTTGATAAAATGCACCTCAAAATGGTAGGGTTTTGTCCTTTGATGAAAAGGATATCGCAAAATAAAGGTGGGATTGGAGTTTATAAGCTTGTCAAATCCCTAGACTCTTTCCAGGACTTGGGCACAGACGGCGCCATTTAAGGGATGCCCAAATCCACCGCCAAACACAAAAACTCAATCCTATGAGGCATTGCTCTACACCCTGAGACAGTGGAATTTTGTCCTTTGATAAAAATAAACCTCACAAGAAAAGGAAGGGATTGAAACTTATAAGCTTGTCAAATCCCTAAACTCATTCTGATGTGGAACAAGAATATGATATCATCCCTATAGAAATGCTCAACAGATTTTGGTAATCGTTTAATTTAAATATGATGATATTAAAAAATATACTGTTGAAACTACCAGTTGGATTGTGCCCA
Source organism: Petrea volubilis (assembly GCA_026212405.1). Lineage (NCBI taxonomy): Eukaryota > Viridiplantae > Streptophyta > Magnoliopsida > Lamiales > Verbenaceae > Petrea > Petrea volubilis. The sequence goes on from CM047875.1 coordinate 15,055,411, forward strand.
ATTGGGTAGCATCTAATGAACCCTTAACTATGATACTCAACTAATTTTTCAATTGAGTTATATTGAAGTCAAACATGGCACAAACACTTCTTGAGTACTTAGGAATTTTTGTTTTAGGTTGGTATCACATTATTTGAGTATTAAATATACAATACGTATATTTGTGGACAATTGAGACGGTAAAAAAAAGGGAAATTGGCATTTTTTTTTTGTTTTTTTTTATATCAACCATCTATCAATACATGTCGTAGGTCAATATAATAGAAATATAATACCATTGTCTAACAGAATATTCAAATTACTCGAATAAATGTTTGGATGAGGTAATTGTATTAATCACCCAAAAAAAACAGAAACATCAATAATAATTACAATTCAAATACAATGAGTGATTACGAACACATTTCACATCTTCGTGAGTTTGGAACTCAATGATATATAACTCTACAACATATTTAAGCGCGCTCTCTCTCTCTCTCTCTCTCTCTCTCTCTCTCTCTCTCTCTCTCTCTCTTTCTTAAGTCGTCGGCAGACCGCATGCGGAGTAGAATATTTTGTAATTTGTTAAATAAATAAGATTTTTTTTTTCAAAAAATAGCAACCCACTAGTTCAAGTAATCGAGCCAACACTAGTTAAATTAGTTATTAGCCGGTTCACACTGGATCAATTGAAGGGTGATTTTTTGGGGTCAACCTGACCGGATAGGCCTTCGATTCCCGATTGAACCGGCTGATCCGGTCCGGGTTTCAAAACATTGGTTATATGTCAAAATCTTAACAAATCCAATTTAGGAAGGCAATTGGAAGTCGGGAAAAGAGACATGAATGTATTAGATACTAATTACCTTTGATGGCCATGAAAAAAAAAACACAATGCCACTTGAATCTAGTCCAAAAGGCCAACAAACCCTATGTGTAATATTATGAAGGGGTAATTACCCTAACATCTCCCAAGTTTAAGCTAAATTACAAATAACCTACTTTTGTTTTGAAAATTAACAATACCTCGTGAATTTTATCCTCTTATTGCTAAATCAGACAAAAGGGCCATAATGCATTTTTTGCCCCTGAATACTTGTAAGGGAGAATTACGTTCACCTCCCCTTGGTTTAAGCGAAATTACAAATAACCCCCTCTCGCTTTGAACATGAACGATACCCTCCCCTGTCGTTGTATTGCCACCACCTAAATAGTCAAGCTACACACTAATTTTTTTTGTCACCCCAAGCCCGTCAAACATTCTTAATAAATTTTGTCAACGCTCCAGCCGTTTGAATTTAATTGAACAAAAACTAGATCAAACCCTAACTTGCTATTTCATCTCATCCACCCAATTCCTCCATCACTATCGGCCCTATCCCAAAATGGACTTCACCAATATGTTGTTCATTGCGATTAGTTCAGGACCCTTCCAAATCCTACTAGAAAAACCCATCGGAGAGTGCCGTCGACGTTGCTTGTCTTTTTTTCCAAAAATATTATAAATATACTCTTGTGTAATCCAAAAATCTACAATAAATACTATTCTAAGTTTCAAAACCTTACAATAGACAATGGTATTTTGGTCCTCAAATATGATGGAGACATTTATCGAAGGTATTTTGGTAATTCACTAACGGAATAGTATTTTTTGTAAATATTGATATATATTAGGGGGTATTGGTAATTTTTGAAACAATAGAGAATTATTTATAATTTCGCTTGAACTTAGGGAAAGTGACAATAATTATCCCTATTATAAATTCAATTCAATCACATCAATGTCCCCCATCCCAGTCTCTTTAACTATACTGATAGCTTCGATAATACGATTAAAAGTTAGTTAATGAGGTTTGCACTTTATAATTATGAAAAATTTAAGTCAAAATTCGATGAATCATATTTTGTGATGTGATATTGATCTCTTGCATGGGAGTATGTTGTGGATCCTCCTCCTTAATTAGACGATGTGAACAATGGACAAATTATTTAAAGTTGTGTCCTTTTCCAATAGTACCTGTCTTATCTTCCTCCTAGAGTTACACTATACATTGAGTTATATATATATATATATATATATATATATATATATATATATAACAGACCAACTATCAGTTAATCTAGCGGGATGAAGCGTTAGATTTTTTAAACAATATTTAGGATTTGAACCCTGGAATTGTGAATGAAACAACTAAGTTAGAAGGATCACCCCCATAATAGAACTCTGTAGTACTCGATCCGAATTAATCGATCAATAGATCGGAATCGAATGACTAAAACCATATATATATATATATATATACACCCACACACACAAGGAAATCTATAGAGTTATTTAATAAGGGAAACTATGGCATGGATTTTTTCATCTGCAGGCTGCAAATGCGATTGGCCCTTATCTTTTGGTACAATTTATGATTGTCGGCCAACCTTAAAACAACAAAACATTAGAATATTGTTATACATCACGTAATATTAATTTATGTATGTGGACATAAAGAAATATTTATGGGTTTGGGAGTCCTTTTTGACAGGGTAGGGGCCCTAGAAAGGATTCAATCGCAAACTAAATGCCTTAAGTACTACTACTTACAAGCATTTTGTTTCCCATTGGAGTGTATTTTATGTACATGAATATGTGTGACACTTGAATAGGGGATAAAAAAAATTAGTGAAATTAACTTTTTTCATGTTAAGATTGTGCAACTATTTTATTATGTAATAAATGTACATATAATATAGTTTTATATAAGTTTAAGCAGAGGGTGACTATATTATTTCGACTTATGCGATATTATCCACACTATTTAACCATTAATGCTTTGCCAATTTTTGCATTCATGTGCTACTAGCTACTAATTGTAATATTTTTAAAATATATTTCAATTTTTCGGGCTTCGTACAAATCTCAATATATCGTATTGAATTTTCAACTAAAATGTACTTTTAGCATTATAAAATTTAGTATACTTATAACTTGCACGACTCTTTTGACTTATATTGTAAGGTTAAATGATTCATGCCAACACTTCGTAATGTCTCAATAAATATTTTTTTTATCGCGAACCCATAACAAAACGCGATACAAATCCTAATTCTTGAAGAAAATTAGAAGTAACAAAAAAAAAGTAAAACTATATGGGAGTATTTCGTGGATTGCCGTTGGCCTTTAGACAAGGGCAAAAAGGCAGCCACTGTTTTTAGTTCCTCAAAATATGTGTGTGTGTGTGTGTGAATTAAACGTAACATGGACATGACAATTCCAAGAAATCGGACATGGGAGCTGTAAAACCGTACAAGTCTATAAAACGATGTGGTACATTAGTTGTTATATAACATTTTTTTCGTAATATCGATGTATTAATAATTTCACATGCAAACACAGTGGCGATAAGTTTTGAAATTTGCATCAAAAAGGCCAAGAAAACACGAATATTATTCAAACACGTGCAACGCCCTTACTAGTGCGTGGGCCGAGCAAAACAGAGATGCGGGCCCTCGATTATTTGTTGGGGGCAATTTTGGTATTTGGCCTTATATACTTACACATATATAAGTAGCATATGTAGTACGTTTTCTAAACGATTTGTAATGAGTCCAAACAAATGAGTTTTTTCTCCCTCACCCATGCCACATAGGGACCCCACATTGCAGTGCACTACCATATCTATTGATCTATCTATCTATCTATCTATCTATATATATATATATATATATATTGGACTCCCTTTAATGAATAGTTCAATATATATTTGGAAAAATTCTTACATTGATCGGGTGTGTAGACTTCATTCATGTACTCGATGGTCCAGATTGAACCATATATTATATTTATTTTTTTAAAAAAAATAATATATAACACTTGGTTGAATCTTGATAGTAAGGCGTATGCACCCAGTCCATGAAAGAATTTCTCGCATATTTGGATGAATCCCGTGGGGTTAAAATGCAATTTAATAATGAATAAATATGCATTCATAAAGAGAATTAGACAGAATAGGAAATGTTATTCTGATTATATAGTTCAATACATAACAGAACGAGAAATAAGTGCAATTAGAATTTGTTGTACAAGAAAGAAGATAATTATATCAAATTAACAGATGAATTATAGTTCTTAAATCATGGAGCTGTTAATGGACTGAAATCGGGCAAGAGATATTCATTTTGCTTCAGTAATTCACACATAATAATGTTGGTTTCCTTGACTCTTGAAGTGCAATTGTATTGCACTTAATTACATTAAAATCATTAGGTGGACATTGGACTATCCGTGCAAATTGCGAATTGAGTTTAATCTATACATACATATATATATATATATATATGTGTGTGTGTGTCTGTGTGCGCGCTTGTGTGTGTGTGTAAGAAAAAGAAATAATGTGCTTTTTATTGAACTTTCCCACATTCCTATAAGAGTGCTACAATTGAAACTCTCATGGATGGTGGGGGGAGAGAGAGAGAGAGAGAGACGCCAGTCACCACTGACCAGGCAATCCCAACTCAAAAGTTTCACCATACTTTTTTGCTCATAAAGATTGCCCAACAAGCCACCATGGCATGGATATTCCCACTCATCCCTTTATTTCACTTCAATAATAATAATAATAATAATAATAATAATAGTTCTTCTCCCAAAAAAAAAAAATAGTAGTTCATGAGTGACACATATAGGAGGAATCATATTACTATCTAAATGTCAAAATTTATCATTAGTTTCTTTCTAAAGTGAAAATCATATATTGATCACATAGCAAACACAACATATAGTTAAAATAATTAATTTTAATTTGATTAGATACGATGCCAACCACTACAAAGAAAATATTGTTTTTCAGCGAAAAATTGACAAAAATTTAAATAAGAATTAATTTTTTAAAAATTTCAACAGAAAATTCCATCGGAAAAAATCCACCAAAAATTAAAAAAAATGAAAAAGATGTCTCCGATGAATTTTTTCCACCAAAATTTTGCATTTCCGATGGAATTCCGCCAAAACAAATGGAGCTTCTTTTTTTGTAGTGAACAATGATTTTTGAAGGAAAAGCAAATAATAATAATAATAATAAAGGCAAATTTATCCGTGGAGGCATGGATGGGAAATGGTGCAGAAGAACAAAGATGAAATCTGAAAGTGATGTCAAACTCATAATCTTTGCAGCCTTTGCTTTTTGCTCAAACCCCAAAATAGAATTCTTTTTATTTATTGCTGCCCCTTATAATTAACACACACATTGCTTATAAAAAAACACACACACACATTAAAAAAAAAATCAATAAATTTTTTTGGTACTTTTGGATCACATGGCAACAATCAATCACACAGATATTGGAGGACCCATTCACAATTTCATTATTTGTACCTCAAAAATCTCTTCTCTAATACAAAATACGTACTTTTTATTGTTTTTTTTTTAAAATCTTTTGCTGGATTTGGCTCCTGAGCATTAAAGTCCGAGAAAGGGTATTCTAAAAGTTGCCAACTTAATTATAAGAGCCCAAAGATTGAACTTAAAAAAATAAATACACCTAATATTATGTGCGCCACGAAGAGTTGACTCAAAATTAATTTCTACATTATTGTCATTTTCATGCATTAAATGTGGCCTATCGCTATATTGGTATAGGTACATGTTGAATTTGAACTTTTTTTTTTTTTTATCTAAACTATATACCAATTACACAAAATTATTCAACTCGCGAATGACGTTGAAATGTGTAATTGCATATTAGTAATTGATGTTTACATTTATTATATAATTAATATTAATTTGATCAGATCAAATTTAAATTAGAACCTTTCGTAAGGGGTAAGGCAAAAGAATATATTGGAAAATAAAATAAACATAATAAGAGAAAATTTCACCTACATCCCCTAAATTTAGATGAAACTACGAATAATTTTTTCTTGTTTTGAAAATTATCAATACCACCTAAATTTTGCCCTCTTATTGATAAATCAAACAAAAGGACTATAATCTCATTTTTGCTCATATATATTTGTAAGGGAGAATTACCCTTATCTCACCTAAGTTTTGATAGACTTACAAATAATCCCTTCTTATTTTGAAATGAAAAATATCCCGTATCGTCGCCTAGATGGTCAAGCTATACACCATTTTTTTCATCTTCCCAAGCCTATCAAACCCCTCAAAAAATTTTATGAATGCTCCATCCATTTGGATTTAATTGAACAAAAACTACATCAAATCATCCACCCAATTCCTCCACCACTACCGATCATATCCCAAAATGAACTTCACCAATACGTTGTTCATTGTGATTAGCTCATGAACCTTTCAAATTTCGTCAGAAAAATCCGTCGGAGAGCGTCGCCCTTTGTTGTGTGTGTATTTTTTCCAAAAATATTACAAATATACCATTATGTAATTCAAAAACTTACAATAAACACCCTTCAAATTTTAAAACCTCACAATAAATAAGCGTATTTTGGTCCTAAAAAATGATTGAGAAATTGACCGAATATATTTTCAATAATTCACTAACAATATGGTGTTTTTTGTAAACATTGATATATATTAGGGGGTGTATTAGTAGTTTTCGAAATACTAGAATGTTATCTATAATTTCGTCTAAATTTAGGGGATGTGAGTGTAATTATTCCAAATAATAATGATAAAGAAAAGCAAGCATTTATTGGAACACAAGGACAGACACAAAACTGCTGATTTTTTGTTTTTTTATTTTTATTTTTTATTTTTTATTTTAAAGTTTTCAACCTAAGGGTAAAAAAATCAAAATTAAAGTGGTAATGTGGCATTGGGATCAACACTATTGAAGGACCTGTCAGTTTAGAATTAGCCTTGCATGTGATGCTATCAATATTTCAGAATCTCATTAAAATTAAATAAAAACTCATCATTTGTTGGGTGTTTTAACTTAGAATTCAAAATATTCCAATAAAGGAATCTCTATTTCTTTTTTAATTAAGTGGGACTGCTAGTTTCTTCTGTTTATTTATTTACTTGTGTACCATTTTTTTAAGTCTTTTTGACATAGGAATGATATTTATTATTGTTTTCTTATTGATAGGATTTGCATTCTCTATAAGTGGAATGAGATCAGAGAAAATTTTAAACTACCCTCAATTTAAAATAGAAACAAAGATGATTCAAGATCTGCATGTTCCCTAGGGTTGAATTGATACAACTCGATTCAATCCAACCAATCATACACTCAGATCTGGTTCAATTGAACCAGTATTAATTACGTGGCAAACAATTGATGTATAATATATAGAGTGTGATCAATCACTTAACAAATATAATATACTTGTGTTATAATTTATCCCTTTTTTTTTTTTGGAGGAATGGCGGTGATTTTATTGCTGATCAACAAGTGGTGTCTAACAACACAGCATCCCCAGCACAACTAGGCAAAGAAACAGTGCCTTCAATGACATAAAATGTCTATATATATCGACATTAAATATTTTGTCTATCCTCTTAACATGATATATTTAATTTTAATATATTGGATGTTTTCCCCTTCATCTCGTATTGTTAGGAATTTGGGGCACGAAATTGAAAAGACATAACAAAAAAAGGCAAGAAATAAACAAGAACAATATATCAACGCATGGGATTTTACATGATGCACCCAAAATCGAGCTACATCCACAGGTAAGGAAGAGAAATCCACTATAACAAAATAAGTATGCATACGAGAGATATTGGATCAATACTCTCTCAATTAAACCCTCAAATCAGGTTTCTCTCATGGTACCATATCATGAAACTCCTATGCATAAACTAAGAAGAAAAATGCATGCAGGTGCACAAATGTTTTTGTTGCATTTGCAAGTTTTGTGCATGCAGGTGTTTCAACTTATGCACTCCGCCTGTGTGCATATTCTCAAGTTTTGTGTGAACCACGTATAGTTTCCAAGTTCAATCGCAAATTCGCAAAGTTTTGTGAATGCAGATAATTCAAATTCTGCAGCCGTATGTAATTTTTACGTGCAAGTTTTAAACATGCAAGTGTTTCAAATTCTGCACTTCGTCCGTGTACATATTTTCAAGTTTTGTGCGAACCTGCACAAAGTGTTCTACCACCACAGAATATTTTATTTATGCAAGTGTGCAGAAAAATGCGTGTAATTATATATATATTTCTGTCCACATTTAAACTTTTAAAGCCACATCAACGCATATAATAAACTTTCCGACTCCGTCTTTAATTTATGGACAACCTCCTATACACCTTCTCTAGGACTTTTTTTTTTTTAAATTTAACTCAAAAAAGTATATTGTTTAAAATTTTGACTTGAAAAAAAAAATTCTTTATAATTTTGACCTAACTCGCCGTTGTCGTAATACTATTAAAATTTGTAATTATTTAATATATTTTGTTAGGTAATAATAATAATAAAATAATGAAATTCGTCAACATTGTTGGCGAATTTCAATTAAAAAAAAAAGAAAAATTATACTCGCCAACACAGTTGGCGAGTTCTGGAATAATTTTTTTTTTTCCATTGAAGAACTCGACAACAATATTGGCGAGTCATGAATTTTTTTTTTCTGTTGAAATCAAATATATCTATGGTTTAAAAGGACGTTTCAGTAAATAACGCTTGGCTAGACGGGGAATAAGGAAAAGCAAAGCTAGAGATAATACAGTGGGTTCCACCTGTACCAAATTCGAGTCCAGCACTAAATCTGATTGGATGGCAAATGCTCAAAAAAAAAATTTCTATTATGTATAGTAAATTTAGATTTTTTTCCCCAATTGACCTCAAATTGAATATTAGATAGTTTTTTTATTCACTTTTCAATTATGTTTATATATAGGGTAATTATTTAATTGGGTGTATAGGTTAATTAGTGTACTTTTTGGGAGTGTATTAGTGTACTTTTTGCATGTGAGCACAACACAAATGCACTGAGAAGAGTGAAAAGCATTAATTACGTACGTGAGTATAGGTGGGTAGCCATCATGTCCTAACAAAAAGCTTAGGCTTAAGGAATGTCACATAATAATGCTTTTAAAAAAAATATTTCACAACTCGCCAACACTGTAAACAAGTTATTCAAAGAAAAAATATATATATATTTCACAACTCGCTAATAGTGTTGGCGAGTTTAATTTATCTTTCTTTTTCTGCTTTCCAAAAGTCGCCATCAGCAATGGTGAGTTCTTGAACTGAAAAAAAATTATTTTAGAATTCGCCAACACTATTGGCGAGTTAAATTTTTCTTTTTTTTATTTGAAATTCGCCAACAGTGTTGGCCAATTTTATTATTTTATTATTTTTTTTGCTTGACAAAATATATTAAAAAATTACAAATTTTAATAATATTTTAGTAAACTCACTGTTAACGACGGCGAGTTATGCCATATTTATACAACATTTTTTTAGGTTAAATATTTGAATAATCCACTTTTTTGAGTTAAATAAATTTTTTTTAAAAAACCCTTCTCTATTTACCGACCTTAAATTATCATTACTTTCTTTCAAAGTTGCAAACTTGATTGCGACAATTTCTAAATTAAAACCTCTTTGTACCTATCCGACACACTTTGACGTGCTTTTCTACTTTTTCACGTCATAAATTCTAATTGATATACATTTGACCTAAGCTTGGATTTGACCAATATTAAAAAAAAAGACCCATTTCAGGTAATTGTGTTAAATTCCCAAAAAAACTTGAAATAATTATATATACGTTTATAGATACATATATATATGCAGTGATGAGTTTTTGTTGTTTATTGTCAGCAAAGCATGTGACAAAACTCCTGTGCCACCACTGAACCAAATACTAATATTATTCTGTTGAATTATAGTATTATGCTACCTAGCTAGCTAGCTAGAATTTCTTTATTTAATAGTAATGCGATTCCACTTTACTTTGCTACACACCCAGAAAGTAAAAAGAGAACTGGCCAGCTACCTGTGACACAAATATTATTTTATATTCTACATTTTTCACCATACATCCCACTACAATTCTCATCCCACCACAATCATGTATTTAGGTATTTATGTATGTTTATATACGTAAACTTCTTGCCCAAATTTGATTTGACTGTAGTCAATTAATTATATAATAAATATATTAATATTTATTATATAATTAGTTATTATTTTTAAATTATATATTAATTACATAATAAATATAAAATACTCACCACTTATTAGTCTCGCTGTGATCGAATCAGATGCAGGTAAGAATTTTTAATGTATATACAGCTCGTGAGATTCTATTTCAAGTGAAATTTTTACTCATTGAATTAATTATGTTTATACCACAATCTTAATTTTTAATACTTTTTGACATTTTCATTGTAATTTCCCATAATTTCATAAATGAATCCATTTCTACATCAAGAATAAATATCTTAACGTGTATGCTCAAATAATAAAGCCTGAGTGAATTTACTGAGTTATTTGACAAATAAAAGGGTTTTAATTCATGGGATTTGATACATATAATTGAGAATCCAACTGAATTAGATGAGAAACTCAATTGCACGCTTAAAGTAGATGAGTTTTGGAATCGTTGATTGTGGTTCACTGGTTTGCATTTCACAACTGAGATCAAGGATATGTAGATAAGTTTTTGGCTTGACAGGTTTTGTAAGTTTTAAGTAGTTGTCGCTTGAAGTTATATGGGTTTGAACTGCGTTTGGTGAATCCGCTTGATTCGAAGATTGTCGTGTTCGATTGCTGTCCAGCCTATAACAACCTACTCCGAATTGGAGAGCTAGAGTCGTCTTCAAATTCAATAGGTAAAAGCACTATTTTAATAATATTCAAGTGAGTAGCACGAAAATTTTCATATATATATATATATATATATATTAGAATTTATTTTCTCTTATATGAATTTTATTTATAAGTTTTGTAAAAAGAATTTGATGAGAAATAAAAAGCACGAAATCATATCTGATCCGGTCCTTGCATACGGCCTACCAATCAAGAATCCGGGGGTACGTGTCTTGTCAAAAAATTCTATGTAAATATATCTAATTATCACTTTATGTTTAACCACTCTTGAATGATCCTACGACTTTCCACCTTATTCTAGGTAAAAAAGTAAAATTGCTAATCAAGTTTTGACATTTATAGATTAAAGCTCATAAATTTCTATATATATATATATATATATATAAACACACACACACACACACACAATAGTGACACGCGGTCTCCGCACAAATAAAACAATATATCAAATATTATCGTGCGCATATTATTAAAATTGTACTACTTAACAATAATTTTTTTCATATTTTATTGTCAGAAGAACGCCATTATCACTCATAATACCCTTAATTTTTTTCATTTAGAAACATTTTTTTAAATAAAACATGTACTTCTAAAAAAAATTAATAAAAAAATGAATAGGCTTTTGTTATATTAACCTAGCCAGCTAGCCTCAATTTTATAACCAGAATGTGGTTAATTGTTTTAATTATTTTCACTTTTATATTTCTAATAAAAAGTGAAAATGGATTTAGTTTACAAAATTACAAAATAACCAATTTGTTTTGTATTAGTAAAACAATTAAAAGGACAAAATTGATACATAAAAAAGTTGGTATCATAAGTACCTTAATTGTAGAGAAATTTTCAACTTTGCCTCAATTTTGTAATTTCATATTTAATTGTTTGAAAATTGATGGGTAAAATTTATAAAAAATACTGAAGTAATCGCTATTTTTTAAATGTAAAAATAATTTTCTTTTTATAATACTATAAATATATAAAATTGAATTATAATAGTATTAATGTGGACCAAAGTCAAGAAAATTTCCACCGGCCCATGTATAGTAGTGAGTTGTGTTGTTACTAAAGTAGGCTTAAATCCTCATTCGTCAATGGTGGTCTGATTTCTGATTATCTGGCTTATGTCCCAAATGTTGTCTTATCATAACATTGGAATCACGAGGGACCATGCATCTCATTAATAATTGCCTTATCTATATTATTGGTTAATAAGTTTTGGACCTCTGGTATGAAAAGTTTTGTCCAAATTCGATTTCTTCGAATCCAACTACTTCTGAAATTTTTTTTACTCTCATTGGGTTCTGTCACACTGTAATTAATCATATAATAAGTATTTTTTATTTATCATGTGATTGATTGAACTCTTAAATTCTTTGAAATAGATTTTTCTGCTTATTCAATGGATCCTAAAACTGCATTTGAGGAAGCAGACTGGCCTGATTCCATTTCCACTAGTCTGCCTTATTCTATGGATCATTCCAAGTCCTCCGGTTAAGTTGAAAATGCATTTTCGTGTGCAGTTTAGATAGAGTGATCAATTACGTGACAAATGTATTAACACTTGCTACATGATTGGCCAGATGCGGCCAAGTCGGGTTTGAACAAGAATTCTCCCCACTCATTAAGCATGTATGGATATACTTATTATGTGATTGGTCAATCGCTTCAAATTGTATACCAATTATGTAGTGAGTGTAAAACACTCGCCACGTAATTAATCTCATTATAACCGAACCCAATATGGGCAAGAATTTACCCCTCTGGTCAATGGACTTTTGTAGCACTATTAAAAGAGTTGCGTATGAAACACTATAAAGTATCACCAGTATAAGGTAATGTTTCGATATTTTTGATTTTAAACTATGTCAAGCGATGTTACACGATTAAATGTAGTAATGAACTATTTTAATTTGACGTTATATAACGCTATAAAAAAAAAAAAAAAAGTTGTAGCCACACAAATAGTGCATAATTAAGATTGTTTTAAAAAAGTGTCATATAATATATATATATATATATATATGCGTAAATTCATTCGAATGCTTATATTTAATTTGTAGTTCGACTTATAGAAAAAATTCAAACCCTAATTTAACCCTTCTTTTCACGTGCAGCTCTCAGTTAGAATGTGCAATATTCCAACGCAAAGCATTTAAAGTATAATTGACTAATCAATCAATTAATTAATGACTGTGACAATAGAGACAACAGTGGTTGATTCAAATCATAGCTGGCCCCATAAACTTTATTCTCCACTTTCTACTTATATAAATTATTTATCAAGAAAACTTAATTAATTGTACACCAACTTTTTTGCTATATATGAATTGTAATTATGGTTATGATACAGTGGAAAGTTTTATAATTATTAATTATTGTAATGGGATCATCATCAAAATAGTTAGTTCTGTTTGACTACGCTGTCGCACATAACTAATTATTAATATTAATATATAGTTAAATAATGTGGTCGTACGCATAACATAATAATAAAATAACAAAGACGTCATTAAAACGTTAAACAATGTGGGATTGGTCATGTTCATAGTCAAAAAATTGAAGCTCCTTTGCTGCAACTAGTCAATAATTCAGGCTCGTATATCCCATGTTTTTGTTGCATGTTCAATGTTTTTCGACCTCGTATTCACCTTAAAGTCCCTTGATTTGTCTATTTTTTGTCTCCCGTTTTGTTCTTTTCATATTAAATTAGGTAAGTCGAATCATGCGCTACAACAAATGTAATATTAAGTGATTATTTGAACCGTTTTTAAAAATCATAAAAATACTTCTATTAATTTATAAGAAGATTTTTGTGAAAATCGTCTCCATAGCTACAATCGCAAAAAATCTTCATAGTTGCGACCATGAAGAAGAAAAAAAAAAGGCTCTTTGTTCAAATTACCTCTACATATAACTTTTAAAAGCAAATCCTAAGATCTGAAGGCTTAATTAAGTTCGCTTTTAAAAAATGTGTCGATCTCTACACATACTAATAAAAATAAAGTCTTCTTTAACTAATGTTTTCAAGCCAACATACGATTGCTCCTAATTTCTTTTTGGTCTTAGCTATTTAGTTTCAATTTATTGATCGATTAATTCGAATCGAGTACTGCAAATACCCATTGTTAGGATGACCCTCCCAATTCAATCGCTTCATTTACAATTTCAAGATAAAAATATGACACCTCATCCCGTGAAATTAAAAGATAGTTAGTGTTTGCTCCTAATTAATATGACACTAAACTAATATTATTTTTATCGGTGTGTAATAATCAAGTGAATGATATTTACAGATTCATCTTACACTAGTAGGTAAAAGAGCAAATTTCATCCCAAGGTAATATTCAAATTTCATAACCCACATTGAGATCATAATACAAATGTTGGAATCCTTTTTTTCTTTTTTTTTTGACTCCTTAAAAAAATATCTATTAGAATATCGCAAATCGACACTATATGATACTTTTAATTTTAACACACTAAATAAGTGTGTCACCCCCAATAGCTTGTATCATAAAAGTGTACTATCGTGAAAAATTTAGGTAATTTATTGAGATCTTTCTAAATGAATGTAACAATTAACGTATAATTAAAATTCTTTATCTAACAAATCCGTGTGGACCTCTTTAATAATAATGTGATAAATAAAAACTGAGACCAAGAAACTTATGAATTTTAGTTATGTTACAAATTTTCGGGCCTAACTTTGAATATTGCCTCGTAATAACATGGAATTTACATTGACTAGTTGGTACATGAAATGATGCTCATTTCTAGATACGTAGCCGCGACTCTTTCGTCGTAATTTGTGAATTTGTTTTCAATCAGGACACGTTTCTTTCTCATTCAACTGTGGTCAATATTTTATTTCCAAACATAGGAAAAATACCCACCACTTTCCCTCTTATCTCGTTCCGCGCTTTTTTAGTATTTGAAAATGCCATTTCTACCCCCCAGTAACACTCATGCACAAATCTTTTTTTTTTTTGGTCGTTTTAAATTTGAAAAATTACTTTTTAATTTGTTATGTTTGTTTTTTTGGTTTAACAATTTAGAATTTTGAACTATATTCTCACAGTGTAGGGACATATACACTCAGGTGCCAAAATAGTCTCCCATCAATTTTTTAAACGAAAAACGCATGTGAGTGGCACAATGCGCCTTTAGTCTTCCTTTTTTGGGAGGAAATAAGCAACATAATCTGATTTGGTAGCTTATTTCCCACCAAAAACGAAAAACTAATGGTGCATGCATTGATCAAATGTCTTTCTTGTTTAAAAATTAGCGGCGAGACAACTTTAGCGATGCAACATTATTCAATGGGATAGTATTGACAAATTTTTTTATTTTATTTTAGAACCAAAAGAGCGATAACTTGAGTATAAAACGATTAGAACGACAATGATCTCTGGAATTATTGTAGAATAATTTTATCAATGCAACGTTATTCAGTGGGATAGTATTAACAATTTTTTTAATTTCGAAACCCAAAAAAAAAATCAGAACTTGAACATAGTGGGATCAAAATGACAATAATATCTTGAATTGTTGTGAAATGACTTAAGTGTTTTTATAGTGCATTTAACTCAATACTTGATTCTTATAAAAGATTTCAGAAATCTTCTTTTTAACGGTAAAAAATAAAAATAAAAATACAAATAAGTAGTCCTTAAATTCATCTATTTCCACATTTTACTCATGCACATTCCTCGTTTTTTACCTACCCTATTACCACTCATACTCAATTCAATTAATTCTCATTTACTCAATTTTTTTTTTGTTTGGACTTTCACACACCATACAAAATTAATTATGCTATTTGTTTTTTTTTCCTTGAGGAATTAATTAATTAATTATGACCTTATAACTATCATAGATTTTACATTTTTATTTGTTATGACGAGGTAAATTACTAGCAAATTAGTTCCATTTGTTGGTGAATCATTGTGGGGTCTAATGGGTACCCAATTTTCCATCCCCACCCCCAAAAAAAGGCCAATACACACTTATCATTCATTGATTGGAGGCCTAAGGGCTGTGAATTAATGTTTCACTTTATAATTATTATTTTAGCTTTAGTCAGATTCAATTATTACACGATTTGATTCTTGACCAAAAGTAAATATAATTATTTCATCAACGTTTTTTTTTTTTTTTTTTTTTCGGTGGAAATGGAAGCATATTATTAGAGTAAAATAATAGTTGGAGTTACTTTTTGTTTTGAAATAAACAAATTAACAAACAAAAACTAAAAATGAAAAAAACTACATAAGTGCAAGATGCAATATTTCTTTTTTTTTTTTTCTCCCCCTACAAGAGAATCTATAATACTTGGTAGACATGTATAATTAACCACACAAATGTGTATATTTAGCTATTATTATTGCAGTTAAAATGAGTTTCAATTATTAAATCCTATATCTGATTTAAGCTAAACAACTTTGTACAAATACAAACATGTCTATGGAAGAAACTCAAATGTCGAAGAGATCAACTCAACTTGAACAGATAGGCAGAGCCATAAATTTTTATTTGGGGGAATGGCATCATAATTTTATAGTATATTAAAGATATTTTTATTATTTGAAGAGCAAAATTTAAATTAAGAAAAAAAACATGTAGAATAAAACTGATTTAAACTCAAGAAGAACGACTGCACCTGCTAGCTCCCTTTACTTCTGCTATTGACTATAATTGCTCATTCCTTACCATCAAAACCTTATTAATGAAATACAAAAACTTTTAATGATTTAGGCGTTTGATCTTATATATGAATCAAAAAATATGAATTATGTCAGATTTTATATATTATTATATATTTGTTTAGATAAACTAAAAGTATACCACTATTTGAATTATTTGATATATACATGAGGCTAAAAGATACGGAAACTTTTCAACAAATATGCTGATCATAAAAACACATTTTTATGATCAGTCAAATAATTATTGATTAATCTACTTGTAAATGCTCCAAAAAAAAAAGGGGCTAAAATTGGAAACAAAAATGAATAAAGCAAATTCAAGTTGTGTGTGATTAGACGAGTCAAAGTCCCAAATCAACTTTTTCAACCTTTTTTCTGCCCCAACCTCAAGAATACCACAATACTTCCCAAAGAAACGCACACATAAAATATATGTAATGCGTTGTTAAATTTGAATTGCAGGATGTATAAATAGAGTTCGTACACTCAATTCATACAACAATTTTCCATGAAAAAATTATTTTATAAATCAAATTTATATATTCAACGATTCAATTTTTGGCCATGTATATGTATTATTTTTTTAATAAAATATATATAACATATTATAAAATTTGAATCATTTGATATACGAAATAAGTCCAAACATCTGATCTACATAAAATTTTTTCCTATCCCACACCCTAAAACCACCCCCTACCCCAACAACAATGCAAGTATTGTTACTTTCGAAGCAAGCCCCGAACTAACCAACCATCGGTAGTAAAATCCAAAAGTACACGCACTCAAATTCGTATAAACCCCAAACCCCAATTAAATACTACTAAATTAATATTATTATTATTTTTTTAGCACTCATACACCGACGTTCATTCCCACCCCCCGCACTCTCCCTCTCTCTCTCTCTCTCCTGTCTTTCTCTCTCTTCTCTCCCCTGCTGCTATCCTACGACTCTCTCTCTCTGCTGGCAGAGCTCAGAGAGAATAAATCAAATAAACAATTAAACAAAAAGATTCCTCCTTCTCCACCCCGTCCCCTTTCCCCCAACCCTAATTTTCAGCCATGCTTTAAGCACAATTAATCAAATCATTTTTTTACCTATCATTTTTTTTTCTTTTTTTTCATTTTCTTTTTCACCTGAAATTGATTAGGAAATTCCGATGGGTTGCGCCACCTCGAAGATAGACGATTCTCCGGCGGTGGTTCTGTGCCGCGATCGCTGCGCTTTCCTCGACGAAGCCGTCAAGCAGCGCTTCGCCTTCGCCGAGGCCCATGTCGCCTATCTTCGCTCCCTGAAGGCCGTTGGTCTTTCCTTAGACCGCTTTTTCAATCACGACGGCGGCGCCGGCACCGGCGAGGGACCGCCGTCACCGGTTCTGAACCTACCGGCCGAGAGGAAGGGGAAGGGGAAGGGGAAGGGGGACCCGCACCCACCCGATTCGCCGCCGGAGAAACCTCAGCAGCACCATCTCCATTCGCACTCGCACTCGAGTTCCGGTTCGCATCTCCACTTCCACTCCGATGATGATGATTCCGAGGAGGATGAAGATGGTTCTGGTTCGGAATCGCTGCATCATCACGATGATGATGATGTCAGCTTGCCGGCGGTCCATCCCGAGCACCACCTCCCATACGGCGGCTATATGCCGGATTACGAGAATCTCAATCAAAATATTCCCGGAGCCGGCGGCGGGTTTGTGCATATAAATTATATGAAAAATCAATCGATGCCATCTGTGGTATACACACAGCGGCCCGTGAGTCCAGAGACTATGCATATGGGTGAATCTTCTATGCCCTCTTCTTCATATTATCCCTATCCTAATTATTCAAACAGTAATAATCAGAACCCAAACCCCTCATATCCAATGAATAATTTCAATAGTAATTACAATGGTTACCCAAATTATCCGAATTACGGTGCCGAAGGTGGGTTTTTCGGTGGTGGTTCGTCCCCACCGGCACCATACGGCGGCAGTTTTTCGTCTCTTCCGGCGGTGGCTTCGACTTCCAAAGCTCCCCCGCCCCCGCCCTCACCGCCGAGCACCTCCACGTGGGATTTTCTAAACCCGTTCGAGAGCTTTGAGAAATATTATCCGCCTTATACTCCGAGCCGGGACTCGAGAGAGGTAAGAGAGGAGGAGGGGATCCCGGATTTGGAGGACGAGGATGATGAGGTTGTGAAGGAAGTTCATGGTAATCAGAAGTTCGTGGACAGTGGAAGCAGCAGTTACTCCAAGCCAGGGGTAGCGGAAGAGGATGCCAGAGTGGCAAATGAGGCGGAGTTGCACCACAGGGCGAGGCCGAGCGTGGGGACAGAGAGTGATCCCGTGGAGTATGAGGTGCATATGGTGGATAAGAAAGTTGTCGATACTGAGGAGAAGCCGAAACATCGGGGCAATGCAGCTGGATTCAAGCCCCGGGGTGGATTCAAGGCTGATTCGGAAGTTGTGAGAGAGATTCAAGTTCAATTCGAGCGCGCTTCGGAGTCTGGAAGTGAGCTTGCTAAGTTTCTTGAAGCCGGAAAGCTTCCATATAAACGGAAACATGGCGGCCATCATGGTAATCATTTGGTACTTATGCGCGATTAGTTTTGCCATTTGGTTTCGAATGATTCATTCAATAGTTTCAGTGATACACTATTGATTTTGTATGGCTAGTTTTGAGGGCTGAGTTCTTCTTTGTGTGTATTGGAACTTAAGATCATTTCGATTCTATGTTTGATGTTTGACTTGAGGTATTTGTATGACAGTTTCTTCGAAGATATTGCATCTACCGGTGGTGTCCTCCCAACCCTCGACCTCTAAGAGCTCCGATGGAGCTGATCCTGCATTAGATGTCGATCGAGAATTGGAGCTGAGGTCCAAAAGCCTTTCTTCTACTTTACATAAGCTGTACTTGTGGGAGAAAAAACTGTATGAAGAAGTGAAGGTACTAATGCTAATTGCTATTATTAACTACATGATGTTCTTTTTCTTCCTACTTTTTATGTTACAAATTTGTGCTTTCAACAATTGTAGCTGTGCCATTATGCATGTTTATATTAACTATATGGTGTGTGGTCCTGTAAGTCGGCATCTTTTCCAATCAATGAAATGGTTCTTTCATCCAACACACAGTCATTTGCAGTTTGTTTCTTTTTTCTCTATATTTCCCGATAAACGATAAGAGAATTTGACCCTCGAGAGTAATTTACATATACTGATTGATGCTACCGATTATTTCTCTCGTAAGTCTTCTGTGTGATTCTTTTCCAGGTTGAGGAGAAAATGAGAGTTCTCCACGAGCGCAAGGCCAGAAAACTGAAGCGATTGGATGAAAAGGGTGCCGAGCATCACAAAGTCGATGCAACCAGGGCTTTGGTGAGGAGTCTCTCCACGAAAATTAGAATCGCGATTCAGGTGGTCGATAAGATCTCGGTGAAGATCAATAGCTTGAGGGATGAGGAGTTGTGGCCACAGCTAAATGAATTTATTCAAGGGTACGTGAATCTTGATTGGGTCTCGGACAAGCTTCTTATCCTGTACATATAGCTCCAAACTTCAACCCAATGTTTGCCTGTGCTCGTTTGGTTCCTGTTTACTTGATTGAAGCATCAACCGTAATGTTATATTGACCATATCTTTTCTAAATATATTCTCTAGGATGACTAGAATGTGGAAGTCCATGCTCGAGTGCCATCATAGTCAGTGCGAAGCGATTGGAGAGGCCAAAAGACTCGATGCCATTGCGTTCCAGAAGCACTTCAGTGATGCTCATTTCGAAGCCACTCGAGAGCTTGAATACGATCTTATTAATTGGACTCTTAGGTTCTCTTATTGGGTCGGTGCGCAAAAGGGTTATGTCCGAGCATTGAATAACTGGCTGATGAAATGTCTCCTCTACGTTCCCGAAGAAACAGCTGATGGGATAGTCCCGTTCTCTCCCGGTAGGATCGGTGCGCCCCCGGTTTTCGTTGTTTGTAATCAGTGGTGGCAATCTCTGGAGAGAGTTTCCGAGAAGGAAGTGGTTGATTCGATGCGAGATTTTGCGTCAAATGTCCTGCAGCTATGGGACCGGGACAAGGCGGAAATGCGTCAGAGGATGTTGGCAAACAGGGACGAGAGGAAAATCAAGAGCCTGGACAAAGAAGACCAGAAGATACAAAAGGAGATTCAGGCTTTAGACAAACGGATGGTGCTAATTACCCCGGACAACAACAACGCTGGGACCTCGGGCGGACATGCTGTGTATCAAAGCGATACCACTAAAGGGGGGAGCCTCCAGGCGAGCCTGCAACACGTTCTCGAGGCGATGGAGAGGTTCACCGCGAGCTCCCTTAAAGTTTATGAGGATCTACTGCAACGCATCGAAGAGGACCATCTCGGCCGGGAGCAGGGAAAAGCTTCTTAGTGTTGGCAATTTTGAGGTTCAAAAAAAAAAAAAAAAAAAACCTCCATTTCTCGACTAATTCCAAATGGGAATTGGGATTTTTAGATGTGAGCTGGCACCTATTAGGTCACGAAACGCCTGTCTGGTACATTAAAAAGCATATACACATCTTCTGCTGAGAAGAGGAGCGAACAAAGGAAAAATGTGGGGATTTCGCAAATAAACAAACTGTGAAAGCAACATACATTCATCCCTCGTACGAAGGAGAAGCGACGCAGCTGGTGTGCTGAAACCTGATGTGCAATTCGCCACAAGCGATTGGAAAACACAGCACATCACGAACACGATCATGAAAAAACGAGCGAGAGAAGGCGGCGTCATCCACTGACACAACTCGTGTAAGTTCTCAAGAAACTAGCGTATGTACAAAAAATTAGGAACTCCATGGATTAGTAGCTGTTTTGTATCCAAATTTCTTGTACAGGAATTCTTTCTTTCTATGAATCAATCTGTATTTGTTAAGAGACTCAAATGTTACCTTGAATAAAAAGGTGGGATATGGTGAAGTACACAATGAATTTGTGTTATTTTGTGAAGAACATGATATTGGGATAACTAGAAATGATTTAGTTCCCTAACTGCAATGTTCATCTCATCTCAACATCATTATGGTTATTATTATTATTATTATTATTATTATTATTATTATTCATAGTGGTTGTGGATTGGTAGATGATACTGAGATGTGGGCCTTCTAATACTTAGCTTTTCAGCTAGCCCTTGGAATGTCTTGGCTGGATCCTTGGTGGATTTTGGTTTTTTATCTTTTTATTCAGCCATTATTATTATTATTATTATTATTACAGTGCAAATATTTGACTGGAAAGGGGTTTTGTAGTACTAATTTATGTAAGTATTTTTGCCTGGCTGTATGAGGTATTATTGTTTTTCAATATAAATTTTTATGAAATGTAATATATACATATATATACACACACACTAATTTTGAAAGAGGTAAAATTCTAAATTAAGTTTTAATAGACTTATAATGTAAGCTTTCATAAATTTGAGGACTCCAACCACCGTTTAGACATTTATTTAGTTGATATCGATATTATAGCCTTAATATTAGGGCAAATTATATCTACACCTTTTGAGATACGAAGTAATTATAAATTAGTTCATCTTATTTTAATAGTTACAAATATCCATTTGATGTTTATAATTTTCTTATAAATATTAATAGAGATATTCAAAAAATAATTTTTCTGCAATCATAGTAGTTGAGTTGGTTACCAACCTTCATGAATTATTTTCGCTTTATACCCGCACAACCATTACTATAAATTATCATTTATAATTCGATGCCGACACTATTTATTTTAATTGAACTTCATATATAGTTTTCATCTTTTGAGTTTGTCAAGATCATGCGAATCTTACTTCAAAAAAATCCACCAAATACAGTAGAAATGTAATTCGCAATTGTGTCATATCTTAACAAATGATGAATTTTGCTACGATGATACATATTTCGGGATTATTTATAATTTTTAAAATAAAAAAATTATAATTACACTATACTTTAAAGACTGTAATTATAATTTGCCCTTAATATTAAATTGATATAAGTTCGAGGATATCTAGATATCGCAGCTTTTCGTCAAATGAAAATATTTTCTTAATTTTGTTGTGGGTCTGAGTGGTCGTCAAAGCTTCTGTATTAGTAAAAAAAAGTATCATGAATTCATGATTACTATTAATATTAATAATATTATTATTTTTAGTGCTAACAAAAAGTTGGTGAAAAAGCCATTTGTTTCGAATATATGCCTCCGATCAACTTCCATTAGTATAAGTAAAATATGCACGCATATATTCAAAATCTATAATCACATTCAACAATTTGTCTTAGCATCTAAGCACCCAATCATAAACACAAACACAAAACAATCAAAAAAAAAAAAAAAACTCTCAATTTTTTTCCA
>CM047875.1:15078709-15201763 GCA_026212405.1 Petrea volubilis
AGGTGAAATTACTTTTTTTGCATTAAATACAAGGAAAAATATTACCTATAGAGAGAAGAAATTTGTTTATTGTAGCATAAAATCATTGTTTATAGTTTTGTGCAACCAATCAAATCCATCTACATGCTTAGTTTCTCATTAAAGGCCAAAAAAAATGGCCTAAAATAATTAAGCCAAGCCTCGAACATCATGGCGCTGTTTACAATCTTTATGCCGAGATGAAAATACTAGAACCGAATACTGGCATCAATTTCAGTGACAACCAAGAAGGTTGAGTTATAAAATTCCGAATGAACAAAAGCTTTCGAGAGAGTTTTGAATGATAAGCAAGGATATTTCAACCCGTGGACTGGAAGTGAAATCGATACCTGTCTTGCAATACAGCAGGGACAGTCATATAGTGGGTTATCCATTTTGCGATCCTTGCGACTGAAAAGGGAAGAAAAAAGAGGAAGCACGAGATGCAATAATTCATATCATCAGTTTGGTGACCACAAACACAATTAGCCATGTGCGAAGACACTAAATACGAAAGGAACTAGAGTTTCTGAGGAGAATGAATCAGCTTACGCAGCAGATGTACTCGAGGCCTCAGCTGTAACTGGGGAAACATGATCCTCGCCCTGCAAATGATTGTGTGTTAGTGATTGGGATAGCCAAGTAGCAGAGTCAAATAAAAACTGATAGTAACTCCTTCAAACGCGAGTGGACCACCAAGAGGATGTTCGTGGAACTTGGGGGCTTGAAGAAAACTGCAGACTTATATTCTATTATGCAAAACTCTTGTGCGCTTTTTCTCTTATATGAAACTTAATTAGAACTTAATCCTAAACAATACCCAGAACTTAAATGTTCGCCAAGACATTTCACCTAACTGCCATAAATAGATGGCAATTCATTTCAGGCCCCTCTAGAAATTACTCCAATCCCGTACCTTGCTTCCGAAACCTAAAATGGCCAATAGAAGAGAATACAAATGCGTACCAATCAAGCTTAAACCAAAAATGGGACAAATATGGGATTGGATGAAGATTGTGAAGATCTTCAAATCTTGTAAAAAATGAGACAAAGCAAAAAAATCAAAGCTTTGTACGAACGGGAGGCGCAGAACGTCACATCCCACAACGCAAAGCCCTAGTAATTAATATCATTGGAAAGCAAGAAGATCAAATTTTGGAGCCGACAGAAAACGCGTGAACCCGAATTGTGGCATCAACATAACGAGGAACAAATTATCTATGCAGTGGCATCAAACAGATTCGCAGAGATCCGTAAACGGCGGATTTAGAAAAAAGAGAAAAAAAAAAGAAGGAGATTGGGATTACCAGGAAAACGAAGAGTGCGAGAAGGGATGCGGAGATCAATGAAGCTCTGAAAGCGCGGCGTCCCATGGTGAGCGTCAGTGGGAATCCTATTCCTTTACCATTACCATTACCCACTCCTTTGTTTCTCCATCTATTCAACCGTGCATCCCTCCCCCGCGCCAGGCCTCTCTCTCTCTCTCTCTCACACACACACACACTCTCGCTCTCTCTCTCTCTCTCTCTCTCTCTCTCTATGCTAATTCGTAATTAATATGCAATAATAATGGTACGACACCACAGTCTTATGTGGATTTTAAAATTAATAATTGCTTCTTCATCCCAAAACAGAAAAAATGTTTTTCTTTCGTCTTCTTCTTTTGTTTTTTCCTTTAATGAAATACAGTTACAACAATTTTCAGTTTTAGATTTCTTTCCTATTGTAAAGCATGTTTTGATGCTTGTACATGTGTTAAAATGATATTGAATAACCATAAAATTTTATACCAGTTATCTAAAGTCCATTTCACATTTATGCTTTCTTATAATAAAAATTGATTGAATTACTTTTTAATTGCACTACATGTCGATGTTGTATTCGTTAAATAGTAAATATATAATAGCTTAATTATCATTCTTACTCCTCATTTTATTTGTGAAAATTCTAGTTTATAGTAAATTTAATATTATTTAGTATATCACATTATATATTTAGAAGGTTTATGGTTCCACTTCTTTTTATACTGCTATATCACATTATATATTTTTGATCATAGCACCACTACCACTGATTTTAATATAGGAAAGTTGAAATCAATGATAACCTTATTATTCCTCTATATTTACCACCATTATCATGCATTTGTTCTTTTTACATATCATTTATTACTTCCATTTACATCTACACTAATACATTCATCATGTTCTTCACCGTTTTTATCCTCTCCTCCACCATTGCCCTTAAATCCATCTCTCATATTATAAAAACTACTTTTAATAACAACCTCTACTATCACATCCACATTCATTGTCTCCTCCTCTTCGTTGCCTTATATAACAACTCCTACACCAAATCATTACCATGCTAGAACAATTATTTTTCTAAAAAGAAAAAAAGAAAAGAACACATATTATCATTTGTAAATTATTATATTTTAACTTTTTATAAGACAAAAATTTAATATTATAAAGTTCAATTAAAAGTTCAACTCTTTATTAATATTTGTATTTTATTTAGTGTTTAATTTGAAATATAACTCTTAATTTTTAAATTACCAAAAGACCATAAATACATATTATTTAATAGAATTAATTATATTTACACCCATTGAAAAATATCAAAATTATAGCTTGAACCCCTCCTGTTTAAAAAATTACAAACAACTAACTCTATGAAAATAAAAATTACTAGTACACTCAATCCGTTGAAGCTCCGACCCAAATTTCATTGATATTCCTATTTTACCCTTCTCTTAAGTTTGTTATGTTAACATTCCAAAGGATGCCCTTTGTAGTTTGTTAAATATAAAAGGGGTTATCTTGTTATATTTAACTAGTGAAATAAATTTTTTTTTCCAGGAAAAGCATTTAAATAGAAGTTCTAATTTATTTTCTGTTGCTTCATATATTAATTTTAATTAGTAACTCATCAATAATTAGCTAGAAACTAACTATAATTTAAGTATTAAAATATATTTAATTGAATAAAGAAATGAATCTAAGCAAATAACTAGCGAATCATTAACGCTTGAATATAAGTTAAATATATAAGCGATGAAATAATTTTTTAGAAAGAACCTTTTAAAGATATATTTTCCTTAATAATTTTAAATTATGCGAAAAAACTAAAGAAAAATTTCTATGATTTAATTAATTTTTTAACTAGAACAATATTTTTAAAAAATTATTGATTAAAGAAAGTAAGAGAAAAAACAGGCATGCTACAAAATGTAATAAAATTTTCACAATAAGAACATAAAAAGAAAAAGAAAAAGAAAAAAGTGAGAGAAAATGAAAATTTCGTCTTCCTCACACAACCATCCCCGTGCCAAACTCCATTTTCATATGTTGCTTGGCAGCCTGCAAAACCTAACATTTTTGAAGGAAAAAAAAAAGAGTATGGGAAAAAGGAAAAAGGGAAACCACCGCAACCAAGTCTAAACTACGCGGCTCGTCCTGAATAAGCCACCCTCATTGTGAATTTGTACCCAAACACCACCCCTGACCCCCACAAGTCCACAACCAATACTAGCGACACAATGGTATTTGGATGATAAACTTTTGGATTTCCTACACCATGTCTAGATCTCTAATTTTTTTAGAGTGATACTTTTATCACCTGCTAATATATGCCCAACACAAGAACAACAAAGCCTTATTTGAGTCAATTGTAGCGCAAAATTAATCCAAGTTTCTGTAGGTAAAAAATGCAGCGTTTTTTTTTCCGGCGATGGCGGTGAGTTTGAAGAAGAAAAGCAAACTAGAAAATAAAAAAATAAAAAAGGAAAGAAATGGGAAAAGAAAAAATGGAGAAGAAAAATATAAGCATGTTTGGATATTTGTGAATAAAAGGGCACAAGAGTCTTTTCAACTATAAAATTCATTTTCTTTTTATTTTTTTCTTATTTTTGAATAATTTGCATGGCCATAAAGGTCATTTTATACATTTTCGGATCGGAGCTCCAACAGTTTGGGGTGTACAGGTTATTTTTATTTTCATGGAGGTAGTTGTTTGTAATTTTTCAAACAAGAGGGGTACAAATTGTAATTTTGATATTTTCCAAGCGGTATAGATGTAATTAACCCTATTTACTATCACTTATATAAAATTCTTTTAGTTTTTTCAAAAAAAGAAAAATCGTAAAATACTGATGTGTTATTCACACTTTTATAAAATATATAGATATATTATAGATAGATAACTCTATAATTAATGATATCCCCAACCTCCAGGTGATAATACTATATTTTTCTCCCACTTGAGGGGTTTAGGGACTTGACAAGTTTATGAGCTCCAATCCCGCAAGGCGTTTTTTATCAAAAACAAAAATTCCAATATCTCAAGGTGAGGGACAATACATCACAAGATCGGACCTCTGTATTCGCCAACGAATTTGGGCATCATCAAGTAAGATACGCTTGCAAATTGAAATCCAATAATGAGGTCTACACTCAAAAGATTATACAAAAGAGATATAGCCACAATGTGTAACAAACAAACCAATATCTATCTCTACATGAAGCACAAAACTAATTCATACACACAGTTCCTCTACTCTATTTAACTATACTAACAAACCGATGGCATCTGAGACTGATAGGGTTTACGGGCCATACAATTTTGATCACGCGCGCGGCGGCAATGGATACGCTCGATGCTGAGCCTCTTCCGTGGGATAAAGCAGAGAACGATGCTGCATAGATCGGGGCGGGCCACGTCGACTGGCTGTGTGTACTCGAGGCTTTCGAGGCTTCTCATTAGCAGAATCAATTCTTTCCAGAGTATCAACTATTTCTTGCATCGATGGCCTGTTTCTCGGTTCGTTTTCAAGACAATTCAGAGCTAGGTGAGCTATTTGCACCGCAGATCTTGAAGGATACCTTCCCTCCAGACGCGAATCCATGATCTTCTTCAACTTCCTCTTGTCAGATAAGTGCGGTTTGATCCACTCACCGAGATTGTGCTGTCCGGATGGGCGGTTTGTGTCGAGCGCATGTAACCCCGTCAGCATTTCCACCAAGA
The DNA here is from genome assembly GCA_026212405.1 of Petrea volubilis. Lineage (NCBI taxonomy): Eukaryota > Viridiplantae > Streptophyta > Magnoliopsida > Lamiales > Verbenaceae > Petrea > Petrea volubilis. Next base: position 15,083,753 of record CM047875.1, read on the forward strand.
CCACACCGAAACCGTACACATCACTCTTCACATACAAGTGCCCTGCAGTTGTGTGTATATATATATATATATATATATATATATACGCGCATGCCAATCATGAGAACATCACCATACATACATACGTCTTGTTGGGAATAATGGTTTCACACATTTAACTACCTGTCGCGACGTATTCAGGAGCAGCATAACCATAGGTACCCATAATCTGTGTTGATATGTGGGATTTACTCGCAGTGGGACCCATTTTCGCCAGGCCAAAATCAGATATCTTGGCATTGTACAACTGTAACGAACCAATTTCAGTTATATCCCTAATTACAGATAAATATAACAAAGCATTTGCAAGCAAACTTTCAAGTGGATGCACACGTAGAGGCTTACCCCGTCAAGCAATATGTTTGAGGCCTTGAAGTCTCTATAGATGACTTTTCTATCGGATTCGTGCAAGTACGCCAGGCCACGGGCTGCTCCGATTAATATCTTTAGCCTGATATTCCATGGCAGCGGCTGGACAGTCGAACCCCCTAATCAATCAACAAAATTCATGAACAAAAATGCGCCTCCCCATCTAATCATGTGAATCAGAATCAAAATCGTGGCAATTGAATCGCTTACTTCCGAAGAGATGGTTCTCTAAGCTGCCTTTGGGCATGAATTCGTAGACGAGCAGCAGCTCTTTATCCTCCCAACCGTATCCCAACAGCTTCACCAGATTCGGATGAGAGAGTCTTCCAAGGAAATTCACCTCAGACTGCACGCATAATAAACCAATCATTAGAATTCTCATCGTTCATCCTGCTTGCACCCAATCATTTATACATACGGAATCCTGTGAAACAAAAAGCCTGCCGCCAATACAAAAGAAAAGCAAAACGCCACCATCATACACACCACCAAACACACGGATCCGTATGCATTCATATGTTAGTACGAATATGCTGAATAATTAACTAGCAGAAAGCACGTGCGTACCTACCTACCTAAAAGAAATTTAAAATCTGCAAATCGGTCGTAATTAACTAATAAATCAAACGCGGAATCAATAACCTGCCACTCCTGGAAGCCCTGCATGCTTTCAGAATTCAATTTCTTGACAGCAATGACGGATCCGCTCGCACCTTTCGCCGTGGACTTATCGTCGAGCCAGCCCTTGTAAACTTTGCCAAATCCACCTTCTCCCAGCACCGTATCGCTTCTGAAATTTCTGGTGGCAGCCTTGAGCTCTGAGAACGAGAAAACTCGTAAATTGGTGGGGTGGGCCAGCGTCTGCCCACCGGGACTCGCTTCGTCTCTTCCACTCCCACTCGCCGCCGAGAATCTGCTGTCCCCAGAACCATTACTGCTGCCGCTCGACGTCGCTGTGGTGATCGTGGTGGTGGTGGTCGTCGTCGTCGTCTGCGAAACTGCAGCTGCAAGAATACAAACAAATTTAGGCCAGTAAACTCATTGAAAGAAAACCCAATTAAGGTTATTAATTACCTGAAGTCAATTGAGTGGAAGAAGGGGGGCTTTGATCGACAGAGGCAGAACTGAAGCAAATTCCCATGGCTATAGAGAGACAGAGAAATGGAATTAAGAGAGTTATGTAGATGACATGATGGTGGTGCTCTATTTTTTCCAATAGAAAAAGCAAACTAGATATTGGGTGGAGACTTTGGTTGACTTAGTGGTGGTGCGTTAATTCCACTTCTTCAGTAGTTAATGATAGAATGGATGAATGAAACGGCAATACTAGTTGAAGAATTGGGCGAATTTATATTTTATTGGATTTGATTATATCAGGATTAATTATGTAATGATTGTTTACATTTATATCATAATTGATGTACAGTAATGGAATGAAAATAGAATGGGCATTCAATTATCTATTTCTAACGAGATAATTGGTATAATTTGGAGGTGAGAATACTTATTCTCATAAGAATCATCATTTTCATATACGTGGGTTTAGTTATTCTCAATAAATTGATAATGAATTATGTTTTTACATTATTAGCATAATACTTATTGAATTTATCACGTGTTCTAAAATTTATATTTACACTAATTAAATATTAATAAATGCATTAAACATATCTTAAATTGTATTTATTACATAAAAATTTCTATATATATACATAAATTGTATATATTTATAATTTATATCTAATATTTTATTTTAAAATATATAATATATTAACATATGCTAACATATATTCATTCGTGCACGTGTATGATAATATAAAATTTATATTAAATAGTTTATTGATATATTTGATATTCATACTAAAATTATATATTAAAATTATTTTAGATGATATATATATGATATTATATATAGTTAATGGCCGTATAATTACATATATAAATATAAAATAATTGATACCCATGCATACTTTATAATAAATACACAAAGCATATATGGCATATATCATATATAAAAATTAATATATCAATATAAAAAAAACATATAATATTTACATTGATCATCAATATACAATGCTAATATATTATTTAAATTGAAATTTTTAAAATATTATTTGAATCATATACTTGATTTATTTCTATTCCTTTTGGTTCATTACTAATTATTAATTATCAAATATATCAATGACATTGACTAAATTAATCCATTTCATTTTTTATTCCTTACGTATATCAAGTATAGAAATATTATATCAATATCACTCTTTTTCATCTTTAATTCATTCTTAACTTCATTCCATTCTCGTTTAAATCCTTTATTTCATACTGATTATATCATTATTATTTAATTACTGTATAATAATTAATTACATAATAAATATTAATGCGGCATAGTATACGTAGAAATTACCGGCTGAGTGCGGTATCTCGAATAATTGAAGTGCAAAAAAACAGCATTGAGGGGGCACAAAGTCAAAGTCAAACAAAGTGTATAGTATACGTAGAAATTTCAATGCGGAATTGCGGATACCTCAATTAGGGGTGTTCAAACAGTTAAAATCGTACATTTCGATTTTTCGGTTCGATTAATCGAAATTTTCGGTTTTCTGAAATGAAAATTAAAAACCGAATCGAAATGTGTTCGGTTCGGTTCGGTTTTTCGGTTTTAACCGAAAAACCGAAATAATTGTTAAAAAAAAAATTAATGATAATAATAATAAGAGCATGCAATTTCCTTATTTTCGGTTCGGTTTTCGGTTCGGTTTTTCTTACTTTTGTTCAATAGATTACACAATATTTTTTATTTTCGGTTTTTTCGGTTTTTTAACCGAAAATCGAATTTTCTTGAACTAAATAACCGAAAATCGAACCGAACATGCTTCGGTTCGGTTCGGTTCGTTTCGATTTTTTCGGTTTTCGATCGGTTTTCGATTTTGTTGAACACCCCTAACCTCAACGGTCAAATTTCTTTTTTCTTTTATAAGTAACTGTCTACCATATTAAGTACTATTTCTATTTGAATAATAATAATATTATTATTATTCTTTTATCTAAATAATAGTTTAAGGAATTTTAAGTGGATTTTTATCACGAGTCACTCTTATATTGTGTCTAACTGAATCAAAAAATTCTATAAAATAAAAATTAATATAAAAAATCTTGTGAAATATGAAAATCACCAGCGAAGACTCTCGATCGAAAGTATACTTTATACGCATTATTTTTGCATGTATGAGAGTATTTTAAATTTACAATTTTTCCATTTTAACCTTGAGTCAAATTTACAAAACCTTTTTGTATTAATTTTAATTAACACACTAACCTCATGTTAAAAAAATTAGTCTAAAATATCTTATATTTTTAAAAGTTAGCATACTGCCCCTCATGTACAATAGCTCCTGCACCTTGCAAGTCAACTGTAAGTGTGTAAAAAATTTTAAATGTTAGGGTTTGTGGGGGTGGGGGGGGTCCTCTTTTATTTTTTGAATCAGACTTTTCTCATCTCCCAAATAAATAAAACGTATTATTATTATTATTATTATTATTATTATTATTATTATTATTATTATTATCCTCCAATTTTCAGAAAAGAGGTCAAATTAAAAATTTGTACTCAAATTTTCAGAAAACGAACCCAAAAGACGGTACGCTAATTTTTAGAAATATGAGGGGTTTCAAACTAATTTTTTTGAACACATAATTGTTTTGTGACAATTAAAATTAACACAGAAAGCTTTGTAAATTTAACTCAATTCTAGGGAGGCGTTAGTTATAATTAATTTGAAGGGAATTGATATGGTGTATGTAGTAAATTTAACTCAATTTCTGGGTAGGTGTTGGTTATCATTAATTTGAAGGGAATTTCACACGGTGTATGTAGGAAATTATGAGGAAATTGCGGCAGCGCCAGAAATTAAATGTTGGGTTTGTATTTTTGTGGGAGAGACGCTTACCTTGTTGAAAGCAAAATGTTGGGTAACATACGGCTGGCTTTTCAAGTTTGAATAATTGTCAAAAAGAACAAAATATATATATATATATATATATATACATATGTGTATGTGTGTGTGTGTGAGAGAGAGAGAGAGGACACAGCGTTTTCAATATGGAATGGGAATTGAATGGCAAAAAGGTCAGAGGCTTCGACTTATTAATGACGCTCTACCAATTGCCACATAACAGTCCAATAACAGTGTCAACTGCAATAAATATAAATGCCTGACCAAATCTGCAGTAGAATTTTGACTAGTACTTGTAAATGTCCTGGCACGAATCAGAACTTGAATTTGCTTTTCGCACAATACTAGCACTCGGAGACCATTTCAGACCTTCAATTACAAATTGTGTTTTATTTTTGATTCTAATGTAACGATATATAATAAGTGTAAAGATTTTAATTAAATATATAATTAAAAAATAATTTTATATTAGTGGTAATAATTGGACGGATTGAGTTGAATTTGGGTTGAGTCATATTGAGTTAAGTTGAGTTGAAGATATATTTCAAAAAATAGATTGAAAATAGATTCGAAGTGGGTTGTAAACAGATTTGATATGGCTCTTAATGGATTAATGCATGATTAATGTGTGTTTAATCAAGATAAAAAAAGAAAAATTAGAATTATTAGCTATCGTACTCTTTAAATAGTTTTAAAATATTAAAATAAATTATAATCAAATAATATATATACATAAAAAAATTGTTTATGGGATAATCCATTTAAAACCTATCATTCATTCATCTACAACCTAATATCAACTTCAACGATATGGGACCCAACCTGACCCAACCCAACACTATGTGGATTGCGTTGGACCATGTTCCTAATTTATTTTGTCACTTTTATTTTATACACATAGTGTAAATCTGAATTATAAAATGAGAAATGAATTACTATTTTGTAACAGATGATTCTATCCGATCGGAGACGGATTGAGATAGAATAAAATTAATTTGCCTTTGAACTAAATTAATAATCATAGTATAACTATAATGCAGACAGAATTAATTAATTAATTAATTAATTCATAGTTCCCAATAACCAACCGGGTCCAGCACGCCAAACACGCTTAATGTAGGAAAAGTTTGATTTTGTAATTAATTAATTAATTAATTGTGATATATCAATATATAAACTAAATTAATAATCATAGTATAACTATAATGCAGACAGAATTAATTAATTAATCAATTAATTCATGGTTCCCAATAACCAATTGGGTCCAGCACGCCAAACACGTTTGATGTAGTAAAGTTTGATTTTGAAATTAATTAATTAATTAATTAATTGTGAGATATCAATATATATATATATATATATATATATATATATGCCAGCCCATATGGAAGATCGAATCATATGTTGACAATTAAGAAAGTGATGATAATGTTCCGGATAAATTAGACAAAAACTGGCATCCAATGTTATTCTTCAAAACTAAAAGTAGTCCATGGTGCCTTGATATGTTATTGAGGTTGTGCCGTACATACATGCAGGAACAAATTTTTTTTTAGCCCCTCAATTTTGATTTATTGGCATACTAATACAAATTGGGTACTCAAAGGCGCATTATAAGAGATGCCATTCCAACCCAATCGTTTCATTTATAATTCCAAAATTCAAATTCTGAACGTTGCTTAAAGAATCTAACACCTCATCTCGTTAGACCAACTGGTAGTTGGTACATGCAGGAACTAATATGTTTGTGTACTGTATTTATTGTGTGTTTGATGACCCATTCACTGGCCAGGCCATCGGATCCGAACTAATTAGATGCACATTCTACTCAACTTTCACCATGTTGCATCTCTGATGAGAAGGCGAAACTCCCATTTACATGATGAAATAAGAGATGGAAAATGATCTGAAATAAAGGATCTTAAGCACACAAATGGTGGATCAAATAGTTTTTATCTTGCAAGTATTTTAGGTAGGGTTGTCAATGTGGGGCAGTATCACAAAATTCCTTCCCTTGAAAATACGATTCCAAATTTTAATTATATATTTTTCATTAAACTAATAATCCAATCCATATATAATTCAGAAACATTAAAACTATCCACACCTCGATAGCCTCATTAGACATGTATGAAATTATAATAGTTTAAAAATATTAATTTGTATAAATATGTAGTTATTCATATTTAGCCAAAAAAAATCAAACATTTATCAGTATCTAAAATAAGATGTGTTACATCTTAATTCAAATCAAATGCCCCATCGAAAAAAATTCAAATCAAATGATAAAATAATTGTTTTGTGTATGATATTGTCTAATTTACAATATTGATCAAATGATAAGAACATCTTACAACACTTATAAAAGCTATTCACTATTTTAATAAAGAATTTATTCAAACATTTTTACCAACATTATATACCATAAAATTATTAATCTAATAAAGAATATTACTGCAATTCATATTGAGATTTTTAGCGGATGGGATGTTTAATTCTATATATGATGCACTTATTTCAAATTACAGATATTTATGAAAAATAATCTGTCGGATGATGTAATCTATCGAGTACATTAAAATTGAAATCGAACTCAAACCAAATTCTATTTCTGATTAAAGCATGCTCCATTGACAGCCCTATTTCAGGAGACCTACATACCTCCAATATTTGAACCTGTCCACACAAAGTAATACATCTTCATGGGTGTATCATTGTGTGACTTCTAATTCTCAGAACAATACGGTAAGCGTTTGTGATGACAAAATAAAAAGGAACATCCAAAAGTTGAAGGTACACTAGACAACCAAATTGAAGCGATCACTAGAAACTGTACTTGTTATTCGCAAAAACACAGCAGAGGATCTAAACCATACGAGACTTGCTGATAGCAAACTACATGTTGTACCCTTGGTCATTTCATCAAGTTACTGCTGGTCAATCAAAATCTCGACCAAAAATTAGCCGCAGGACTTTATCTCCGAGTCCTATCTGATTCCGAGTTGTTGGAGAGAATCTGGCCCAACAAGGAATACTCGTCTTTGTGTTTGATACCGAAATACTACCACTCCTTTATATGCTGCTCGTGGCACACCATCCTGTAAATATACGAAAAAAGGAACATTTCAAGATACATTTGCCAGGAGCCGAATGTTTCACACACCAGCTCCGGCCCCATGTGACTCCATTCCTATTACATGGAAACCAAAGACATGTCTAGATAACAATATTTACCTTCCATTCTTCAAAAATGCCAAATTGATTGGCAATGCGTTCAAAATCTGGCTGGTCTCGGTACAAAATGCGAATATCACCACGTATGTTGTTTGCCTTCAGAATAGCATCAGTACCGTGCACAGGAGTCGCCTTTTTAATGAAGTTAGCAAAGTGTTCCACATATTTGTCCTATAAAAGCATAAAGGATTACAATATGCAGAGAAATAGAAGTTTTACTTCCGGCCATTCTTTCTGTAGTATGGCATATTGCACTTCTTAATGCAAGAATTTACCTCCTCCAGGTAGCTAAGGTCCATTGACTTCCAATCAACCTTCAATAGAGATCATCAAAGAACACTTAACACACTTGCAAGTACAAGTATAGGGTGAGGAATATTGGCCAAATTGGTCACATACCTGGACATCATTCAGTTTGATAGGTTCAAGATATTGTTGGAAGAACTGCCCCATACTCGAACCCTACAATTAATGTAGGTAGCCTCATGAAAACAAGCTTCTATAGGTAGACAAGCTCTCGCACAGTGTTATAAAACCACTGGCAAAGAAAATAGCTGCTCTATTTTCACAACATCGAGATTAGACTAGTGGAGAACAAAAAGAGAGGACCGTTTGTAAAACAGAAATGCGGACAGCCAGTGTTAGACCAAAAAACAGCTGACGATTGCAATACAGTTGAACGTAGTAAAACATTGCTTCTCAGAGTTATTATTTATGCACAATGAAACTGATGCTTGGCCAGCCCTTCCATTGACAATCAAACAGGTGACAGATTGTTTCATTTGGTACACAACTTGAATTTAACATTAGCAAAGTGCTGAATTATTTCTATTATGTTTAGCTATTACATTAGGATCTATATCCCAACCATATGAAGTGCTCTACTTAAGTTACTGGATGAGAGCCATCATTCAGGAATTCAGAGGAAATCACAAGATTGATTAGAAATTCTTACATGCTCCCCGAAATTATATGTTCTGCACACTTCTGGCCGAATGAATTGCCGTCCTCTGTGATTCTCTTTCAGCCGCAGCCAGTCATCCCAATAAGTAATTTTTTGGTCAAGAAAATTCTCAAGATTGTAGAAGATACATAAAACAAAAATAGTTATATCAAACATGCAGATATAACAAATTTGGTTCTCGAAGGATATGCTTTGGGCCATTTAGGAGACAATTCATCCCATGTGGATTTAGTAAGCATCCAACCAAGACCAGGGAAAAAATCTGAGCGATAAAGCACATCTGCAAGAGGTATGAGAAAGTAGATGTAATGACATTGGGGAGAAGTTTGGGCACAAAAGCTGTTAAATGGAGCACCAGCAAATTATAGTGGAACTTTTGCATCTGTACAAATCAACTGCTCTGTACAAAATTTCCAAATCCAAAGTGTATGTGTAATGGAAATCTCATCCTAAAACAGTTCAGCTAAGCAGCCTAGCACCCACTAGAACAATAATAACATTCTCATCTCAACAAGAATTTAGTTAAAAAAACATAATTTACAGCATCATTTGATGAGCTGCAAAACGAGCAGTGTAGGGATTCTATTCATTAAATTCAGTGATGAAAACATAGTTTGAGAAAAGCAAGAGACCTCAATTCATTCAGTGATGGAATAATATCTGGTGCAAGATGGCAACTTTCTTGATTTCACACACAAAACGTTCTGCTTTTGGCGACAGACAACTAGGCCAACGGCGAGAAATATGGATTTTATTTATGTTCTCAGTGCTTTACATTTTCTCCCTTTAGATAGGAGCAAATTGCGAAGGTAGATCCTGTCTACTTGATTTTATTAAAGGAAATCTACATCTTGAAGATGGCAATAGCATATTAAGATGATAACAAAAATGGATATGTTCCACTTCTCACTGTTTTACTTTTTTCCCCTTTAAATGGTATGCTAATTGAAAAGGCTCGATCATGCCTAATTCATTTTAGACTTTGAGTAAAGCATCTTGAGGGTGACAATTTCATATTGACAGCACAATGGCTTGCACTGAGGCACAAGATGAAGGGGGGGGGGTGACACATATGCGCGCACACACACAAAATAAAAGATCTACCACATTGATTGACAAACAATCAATAGAACGTCTCAAGCTAACCATGTTTTCTGAGCAACTCTCATGACATTGAAGCACAACACCAGAACCCAGAAACAAGTAACGGCTTAGTACTTTCATAGGTAAAAGGAAACATCAAAAGCTGGAACCAACTAACAGATCAGTAATTCCGATAGATGATAAATTGCAAAAATTTACTTTGAGGCAAAGTAATATACAGGCCTCTACATAGGTATCATTTGTATCGGTTTAGAAGACAATCTGTAAGGAACCAAGTAACTTACATGGATCATGTACAAACTGTCTTTGTCCGTTATCATTCCATGAAGAAATCGCCATAATGGATCTATCATAGTTACAAACAAAAATAAAAAAGTTGAAATTGATTATGAAATAATGGAATTACATCCAATCGCATCTTAATGAAGTCTAGAGGCCTCACTTGTCACGGTCAAGGAGGGCCGCTCCAGCCTCAAAATAGTCAAAGAAATCGGGCGCAATTTCCATATCATCTGCACATTCAGGTATGCTCTGAGTGAAAACAGTAAGAAGGGAGACAAAGAAAACGGAAAGGAAGGGAACAACGAAGGAAATTTATAGGCACCTTCAAGGATGATTACTCGGCTAAAATTATGTTTGTAAAACAATTGGTCCAGCGCCCATTTATAATGGCCTGAAAGGCAAGCAATTGATTATGCCGGCAAGAGGATCTCCTCCAACATAATAGATGATTAAGAACAACAATCCACGTAATGGAAAACTTTACGTGCAATCTTGTAGTATGCAATCATTTCCCCAGGTCTCTCTGTATGCACGGGTTCATAATCCAAATGCTGGGGTCAATATAACCATTAAATTAGAGCTCATGAAGTTAATCAAAACAGGATTAAATCTTAAGACATGAAATAAATAAGTTAAGCAATCCCTCAACTGCCATGCCAGCAAAATTAGTCACAAACTCCAACAGCTGTAGGTATATGTTTGTATGAAATGCAAATGTGATTGAGTTGGTGGAAAATGCCTTAACAATTGGCTGGCTAGAGATGAAATGGCAATGTATGATGCTATACCTATGACAACAGGGAATCAAAAGCAAGTACCTGCATGTAGTTTAGCTGATCAAAACTCAATGCCTTACTTTTAACATTAGGATCTGGTCCATCCTGCTCAAAGTGAACACAAGAATAATTTACATCTAAATATAACTCCTCGCTCTGATATTAACCACTAGCTGTATGAGAAAAATGCTGAATTAGTATGAAACAGAAGTCTTGTTTTCAGGTACCTGTGATATGAAGAGAGGATATTTTGATGCAACCGGACTTTGGTATCTAGTAAGCATGAAAACTTGTGAGTAGAGTTTGTGCAACTAAAGCACTAAAATGCCTCAAAACACATCATACTTTAGAATAGATTTAATGGTCCTGTCAAGATAATCAGCACGGTTACAAGCCATGACCACAACTGCTGCTACTGGAACCTGATCATTCATTAAGTTGCATATTCAATGATCAAAAGTTAAGAGAATAGCAAATCACACAAAATATTAGATCTTTTAGCTCATCCAAACCTGTACATCATCAACCAATTTCCTGAGACCCTTCCCTGCAGCATAACAGAGAAATAACCATAAGTTTGCTATATGAAGCCTTAATCATGGACAACAGGATGAACTGAAGAGTGAATGGAAAATAACAGAGAGAAGAAAGGGGAAGTAACAACAAAATATTTTGCCAACTAAATTGAATAGGCAAGCATCCATCGGCAAGATAAAGGGACACTTCAAAAACATCCAGGAAGGATCTGGACTTACTGGGGATCACATAAAAGGTTATAAAACAATGGCAGGTAAAAGATTGCTGTCCTGGATTTCTATGTATATAGAGAAAAAAATTAAAAAAAAGGAGAAAAAGACAAAGAATCTTTCTGATAATTCCAGGAAGTTGGGAACAAGAAAGCAGTGTCTGTTTAGCAAGAGTCTTCCTTTTTTTTGCCATCTTTACTTCAAGGTGGGTTAAAGTCAATTTGCACAACAGACATTTCGTTGTCTTTTCTTAATGCAGATCTCCTCTTGTTTATAAAAGCATATATCAGTTTTTCATGCATCAACTTCTTAATTTCAGAACAAAATGCAGTATGATCATGATTCTTAGTTTGTCTTCCACTATACTGCTCTAATCAGGATGACGACATTGAGGAATTAGTATGGCACTTAGTTTTAACGTATTAACTCAGACAAGTTTCAAAAATCAAAAAAGCTGAATATTTATCATAAAACTTCATTTCATGGACCGTGTTTTCAAGAAACGGCATGTTCTGAGACTGATACACTGCTTGGTCCCAAGGCTCCTGAATGTGTTATGTTCTTTAAGAAAGAAGGAAAGAAAGAAAAGGGTTTGTGTTTTAAGTGAAGCATGAGGGTAAGGATTATTTGAAAAGTTTTTCAGTTTTTATGTCTTCTTCTTTCATTTTATTTCGTTCCTTCTTTCTCTATTTCACTTCAAGGTGAAGGAGGCGTGCCACCACTTAAGAGTTACATAGAACTGGAAATTCTGACAAGAATTAGCAGTGAGACAGGATCTTCTGACTGAGATATTTGACAGTCCCTAGTTGCACTCCACCCACCGAACCACCCAAAGAAAGTTACACCCACATCTACATAGGCCTCCCTAAGGTTCAAATCCTGGGAAGCATAGGAATTCAACTTTTTCCAATTCGCACTTAAAACACCTCCTCCCCCCCCTCCCAAAAGCCCGAATTCTTACTCCTGGCCACGTTTCTATTTTTCTGCACTACTTTATCCACGATGAAAACGCTACTGCATGCCATAGCAGATCAATTCCAGATACGTAAAATAAAAATCAATTTGTCACGTGCATGGCAAGAAATCAATTTCCTAGGAAATAAAAAAGGTGGTATATGAACATACTTTCAAGGTCTTGAACAAGAGCTCTCAACTGTCGGCATTCCTGATCTAGACGTTTCCTCTCTTCTGAAATTTAGCAGAGTGTTAATTATAACAACCAATAAATAGAAAGATACAGCATGTAGTAGTAAAACAATAAATCCTATGAAGTCATTCAGGAAGCAGAGCAGGAAAGGCACTATGTGAAATAAAAAAGAAAACATTCACAATAAAGGATAAGGTTCTAGTCATCCTCACATAGCTGCAGAACAAATATTGAATATGCAAAACTTCCTATAAATGGTGAGATATTCAAATGCATTTGTACAAGAAACAGTAAAATAACAAAGGGAAATAACCATGGGTCTACAGAGACTGAAGTAGAAATGGTAGAGTACCTTCAAGAGAAGAAATTTGTCCTTGTTGACTGCTAATCTGATCAATTAACAGACGTGTCTGTCTTGTGCACTGAGTTTCTGCATCAATCTGCAGTCAAATATAGTATGAGGCTTTTACATGCTTGCTTACCATAAAATGTGGAAACTCAACACAATGGAGAATCTCAAAGTGGGTATAATCAATGTCAGCACTCTCACACGAGACATGGAAGGTAATAAACTAGCTCCACTTGGTAAGCAAAAAATGTGTGTTGGAGTAAAGTCGGCAGTCATGAATGCTTCATCTATATGAAAGCATACAAGCCTGTCTTATATATGTGAATCCAACCAATATTCACAAAATTGCAAAATAGACAATATGAAAACAAGGTGTACGTACAGCATCAGCAAGCCGATCAGCGTACTGTGACTGTGTAGCGAAAAGACGCATCTGTCCATCAGTAAAATGAGTTAGTTCTACCTTCAATTTATGAAATCATCTGCAGCAGTAGGCATCGGACAGTGCAATCAATCCAGTGGCAAATCACCAAAAGCATTCAATGTGAGTGCTCCGAAAGAAAGTTAGCGAAATTGAATTGTAAAAGAGTTAGGTTCAGCACAACAAACATCCATTTGATCACAGATTTGTAAAGTAGTGGCAGCCACAAACCAGCAGAGGATTTGATTTATCCCAAACGCTAATCAATGGTCCCATCCAATCAGAGCTAATAATTACTTATTGTTGAGAAATGACAAGTGATTGAGATGTGGAGAGGTACCTGGGTGTAGATGAAGGGAACGGCGGCGATGAGGAGGAGATAGCGGTAATCGCAAGAGCACTTCCTCATCCTTTTTCTCTTCGTCTGTTGTTGACGGAGGATGGTAGAGAGAGAGAGAGAGAGAGAGAGAGTCAAGATCTTCCGACGGAAGAACACCGCGCGCCACTGTCACAATTCAAGTCCACCGCCGGCATGACTTGGAAATCAGATTCAGCGGTGTGATCGGGGACAACACCAAATTATGGAAACTTAATTTCGTTCCAACTCGCCAATTTCAAGTCAATTATGTCAATTAAGTCTTGTTGCCCATAAATCCCACCCAATTAAAATCACGCTTTAATTACACTTTTAGTCTTGTAACTTACCACTAACACATTTAATCCTCTATATTCATTTTTTATATATTTAATTCTGTATCTTTTTAATTTTTAATACATTTGATTCTAAAATAATAAATTTAATCCTAAACTCATACAAATATAAATATAGTCTTTTATATTTGTATTTTTTATCCTTCCTCATTTCTTTGGCCAAACTAATAATTTTTTGGTCAAATTAATGACTTCTTTAGGCCACCTATTACAATACAATTATCCAAATTTCAACTCACAGAACTACATGTATAAAAAAAGTGTAGCCCGAAAATCCTTAATTTGGCCAAAAAAAAATAAAGATAGACCAAAAGTGTAAATATAAAGTACTATATTTGTCAGTTCAGGATCACATTTGTACAAACTCAAGACTAAAATTTATCACTTCATGACCAAATATATCAAAAATTAAAAACATACGGGGCTAAATGTGTAAAAAGCGAATATACAGGACCAAATATGCCAGAAGACCTAAGCTACTTGATTAAAAGTATAATTAAACCTAAAATCACACACACACACACACACATATATATATATGTGTGTGTGTGTGTGTAATGATATAGGGTAAATTATGTTTACACCCATTGAAATATAATGTAATGACAAATTAATCATCTGATTTGAAAAATTACAAATATCGTCCGAGGTTTAGAATTTTATTATAAACACTAAACGAAATATTCAAAAGATAATTTTTTCATAGGTATAGCAGTCAATAGATAATTTTCCTACTACCATAATAGTCGACTCAATCACGAAGAGACGCATCTCATCACTCTTAATAAAATCACTCAATTAATTCTGTTATTCTACCACATTCACAATATAATTTTATTTTATACTACTACAACCATCATTGGACATCACGTCACCGTTATTTTTTTAAAAAAATTCATATATAATTTCTGCATTTTGAATTTGTTAGAATTTCATACATACTTTATGGGGCAAATTTGTAATTTTCAAAATTATAAAGACTAGTTTATAATTATACTATAATTTAAAGAGTGTAGACATAATTTTTCCTAATTATATATTCACTAATCACTAAGAATTTTTGCTTTTTTTTTTTTTTTTTTTGAAAGCATACATTTACAAAACTACTAAACGGTTGTTCACCCAATTCACGGGAAGGTTGAAAGGAAAAATTAGAATGCTTAGTTGTCACTAATATATTTACGTTTGAAACATTGATGAAACATTTATATGTAATATTGACACTTAAAAAATTATTATTTGGTGCTCTATTTTCTTTCTTCTATCAACAAATCAATCAAAATATTTATTTATTTTAAAAATATTTACCTATTCATTTCAAAATTTATTTTTTTATTCATAATCTTACAGTTCTATCCAGCTTAAATTTAAAAAAAGGAAAAAAAATTAATAATATTTATATTTATTATATTACAGTATGTAGGAGTTGAAAATATATTTATAAAAATAAAAATCTAGGATTTTTTTTTGGTTATGAAAAATCTAGGATTCTGACATCAATAAAATTCTATTTTTTTAATCAAATCAACCGAAAGCCTAACTTATTTTTACATAAATAAACTCAAATTTAATTTAATTTTTATTATTTATTTTCACTAAGCATAACCTAAATCTTACACTTATATATATATATATATATATATATATATATACAAGGAGCTAACTAGATGGTAAAAAGTAATTAAGGCATATTTATTCAATTAAGAAAATTAAATGATCAATAAATAAAAAGATGGGTATTTTGGTCAATTATTGAAATTAAAAAATATACTTAGAGCTCATATATCAATTTTAGGGTGCCAATAACATTACCCAACATTATATGATCGTTGATAATATACTGAATGCGACATAACTCTATTAGTTATAGTTTTCTATTAGACGTGAAAGATATCGAAATTTTCTGTAAATTATCGATATAATAATAAGGAAATTAAATATTATTCTGAAAGTAATAAAACTCTGGGAATCTAATTGATTTGGTGTTTGATTAATTTTCTCCTATATAACTTCCATTTGTATATAAATTACTCGCCATATAAGAAGAAAATAACAATATCCTTCGCTATATTTCCTTATCCAAGTTACGTTGTTTCTGCATATTTGTTCATCACATTTAAAATCATTGAAAAATATGTGTGCCTCATGGATTGCTAATTTAGAGAGAGATGGCCTTGCTCGGACAAAGATCTCATGCAATCATCAAACATCTCTTCAATGGATCTGAACTTCATTCCTAATTCCTTCAATTTGGAGACGTCAAGTTCATAGTATGGTCTGTCGAGTTTCTCAAACCTGATCCAAACAACATTGAATCAATTAAATTCTTTAAGAGTAATGCCTAATAAACCAATATGTGTTAGTTTGTAAATTACTATTCGCATCAAACAGTCTCGCTTCTGATACAACAACCACATGATGATGATATATTAGCTGACCTTTTCGGAATGGGCAAAGCCGGATAGCGCGCAGACAAAATGGCTACAAGCTGATCAGCGTCGACAACTGCTGAGCTACAAAGGTAGCGCCCTCTTGCGTTTTCAGTCTCGTAAACGAGGATGTGGCTCGACGCCACATCATCTATATGAACGTATCCCATCCTCCCGTGCCACTGGAATCTCTCTGTTTCCCCTGTATATGTATTGATATGTATGCCTAATTAAGAAGCCTCAATGCATGTGTGATTATAAATTATGTAGGGTTCGTTAGTTTGTGTATGTACCTCTGAGCAAGCCAAGCACATCAGATGCAGTTGAGGACAAAACAGGAGGCAAACACGGGCCGATCACGAATGAGGGAATGACCGTCACGAGATCGATTTCATTGTCCTCGCTGAATTTCCATGCAGCCTTCTCGGCCAGAGTTTTCGACAATGCGTACCAAATCTATAGGAGAATCACACATATCAATTCAAGACAACTTATAAATGCTAACTAGAACGTCACACATGCACACACAATCACCCAAAGAGGAAAGGGAGATGACAAGATGGTTCGAACCTATGACTTCAATAGTGCTAGATTGGAATCCCCACTATTGGGTTACAGTGCCTAGGAGAATCACAAGTTAATTGGATATTTGTGTGTATGTGTATATATATATATACACACACTAATGAGCATACACATGCAGTTACCTTGAGTCTCTCACAGAGCTCCTCAGAGCTCCAGGAAGACTCGTCCAAAGCTGCACCGGGCTCAAAATCGTGTCTTATCCTCACCGTCGAGGAAGAAGAGGTGAGAACCACACGCCTCAGCGACGGATTCTTCTTGCATGAACGCAGCACGTTCAGCGTCCCATCAATCGCAGGTTGCAGTATCTCAGCCTTGGCATCGGTCTTGGGTAATCCGAGCACGGGAGAAGCGGTGTGGAAAACTCCATGACAACCCATAATTGCTGCATCGAAGCTACCCTCCACCATGAGGTCGGCCCTCACTAGGCGGAGCCTCTCCCGCGCACCCTCCAGCTTCCACAGATGCCCCACTTTACTATTATCGCCTGATAATCACAATCAAAAGAGTCAATATATATCCAAGTAGCAATTGGTTAAACGAAACGAGTACGTACCTGGATCTCTAACTGTCCCAGTGACATGATAACCAGATGAAAGAAGGCGCTTGATAAGCCACGAGGCTAGAAAACCAGCTGCGCCAGTCACACATACTTTTCCCTTCAAATCTGCAGCAACCATTTCATCCATCTTCTTCTTGTCTAAATTAATGATCTCTGTCGAGTTTATATAGAAAGTCAGTGAATAGAATATAAGCAGCAGAGAAGGTAAGTCATCAAATGCCTGTGTATACCTTCTATTATTAAGAGCTAAAAATGTACTGGTTTTAAGTAGGCATGGCAGCCACAAAGTATGATTAGTATTAATTTGGGAGCTCGATTGGTCAACTTCCCCTCCTTTTTCCATATACATGACGATAATTTAACCCCCACACCATAAAAAATCCTATTCAAATCTTCTGTTACTTAATCGTGTTACATCTTCTGTTACACTCATCAATACACATTACGTGTATTGGTGAGCGGTCGAGATAAGGAAATAGAAAAATTGATGATATGTAAAAAAATATAAAGATTCTCTTTTCTTATCTCGACTGCTCACCAATACACGTGATGTGTATTGATGAATGTAACAGAAGATGTAACACGATTATATAATAGAAGATCCGAACCAAAAAAAAAAATAAAAGACAAAACGAAAGGAAACCCCCCTCAAATCTGCCTCAATTATAAAATAGAAACTAGTTTTTTAACTCGTGCGTTGCACATGACGATAATTGCAAATAAAAAAAATAGTATATTTAATTTAATATATAACATAAATAATAAAACTCTCCTACTTATATTACAACTGGAGAATGATTAACCAAAAAATAATTGAATACAATTTAATTATTGAAATAATAAAAACATATGATTTGAATTCATCAAAAACACAATTTAATTAATTCATTATTTCCATGGATGAAACTTTTCCTATTTGATAAGGTTGTAATCCGTCCCACATCGAGTGGAGACGAGGTGCTTGAGCGTCTTATAAGCACCAGGTCCTCTCCACTGCATAGACGCATTTTGAAAACCCCCCTGGCTTGATGGTTCGCCATTTTAAAGGCCAGCAGGAGGGACAGTATCTGTGCAGGAGGCCACCGGGTGGAGATCGGATATGGGTCCATCATATCATATGGTAAGCCCCCCAGACGAGGGGCTTGAGAACCATTCGGTTCCCACAGACGGCACTATATGACGAACCCATATCCGATCTCCACCCGGTGGCCTCCTGCACATATATTGTCCCTCCTGCTGGCCATTAAGACGACGAACCATCAAGCCAGGTGGGTTTTCAAAATGCGTCTATGCAGTGGAGAGGACCTGACGCTTATAAGGCGCTCAAGCACCTCGTCTCCACTCGATGTGGGACGGATTACGACCTCATCAGTATTATAAGAATAAAGTGTCACATAAATAGACATCGACTTCATTTATTATGAGGAATATAAAATGACAAAAATATATATGTAACAAAATTTGCGAAAAACTTTAAATTGAAAAGGTGTATTTATGGACATTAAAATAAATATAAAAGAATATAAACTATGAGAATAGATAACAAATAATAGGTCATAGCTTCATTAGATATACAAAAAAATTAAATGGGCTGACAATATAGAACTATACATGTACACAATTTATATGAATTTTTTATTACAATATATACAAAACACAAATTATATATAATGCCAAAATTAAGGGGAAAAAGAAAGAGTTTAAAATTGCAATTAAGATATTGAGTTTAATGGCTTGAAACATATATCAAAATATTCATATAACATAAATAAAGAAATAAGTACAAAACTGCACAACTGGAGTAAAAATAACTTCTCCACCTCATTATCTACATAAAGAATAGATACACACATAAGGCGGACAACATTTTAAATATATATATATATATGTGTGTGTGTGTGTGTGTGTGATTTTATAAAAATACGTACAAATAAAATATTTTAGAAATTTACGTGACACCACAAATTAAAAGGTCCATACATATAAAAGGGGATTGATATTAACACTCCCAAAGTTGTTATAAGAACTCCATTTTACTTTTATATTAGAAAATTGACCAAAATGTCCATTCATTTTAAAATGGAATTAAATACACTTTACCACCTTTAAATTATATGCAAACTAATAATTGCCCTTATACCATTTTATCTATATAATATTCACTATATTTTTTTTACACTAGGCTTCCTAAAATTGAACTCCAAATCTTTTATTAACTATAAAAATAATTCCAAATTTTAATTTAAAAATAATTTATTGTTTTAGTGAATATAAATAAAAAATAATTCATAGCTTCAATAAATTTAAATAAAACTAAGTTATTAAATTATTGCACTAATTGATAAAGAGTTAATCATGAAAAAATTAATTAATGGGTATAATCATAAATTATGTTTATAACTAAGTAATAAAGAGCAATTTAAGGAGTTAAACATAAATATGCTTGAAAGTAATGGAATTATGATGGCCATATCTTGTTCCACATCGGTTGGAGACAAGACACTTGATTGTCATAAAAGGCATCAATCCTCTCCTTACCTTGTGAGGGCCCTTTTAAAAGGACAAAACCCCCCCGTAGTTCAAAGGAACCCTGTAGGTATCCACGGCAGGCGGGACAATACCTCGCAGTGGAGGCCACCGGGTGTGAACAGGAATGGTCATCATCATTTGGCAGCCCCCATGGGGCCGACATTGGCTTCGGTCCTCCAAGTTCCTCGTCTGGGGGGCTTTTGATGCGTCATATCTTGTCCCACATTGATTGGAGACGAGATACTTGGTTGCCGTAAAAGGCGTCAATTCTCTCATTACCTTATGAGGGCTCTTTTAAAGGACAAAATCCCCTTGTGGTTCAAAGGAATCCTGTGGGTATCTACGGCAGGCGGGATAATACCTCGCAGGGGAGGCCACCTGTTGTAAACATGAATGGTCATCATCAAGCTACTAGTGTGAACAGGAATGGTCATCATCGGTGTGTGAACAGGAATGGTCATCATCAGTGTGTGAACAGGAATGGTCATCATTGGTGTGTGAACAGGAATTGTCATCATCAAGCCACCGGTGTGAACAGGAATGGTCATCATCAAGTCACCGGTGTGAATAGGAATGGTTATCATCGGTGGCCGATGGCCTCCCCTGTGAGGTATTGTTCCGCCTGCCGTGGATACCCACAGGGTTCCTTTGAACCACCCCGGGGGGGGGGGGGGGTTGTCCTTTAAAAGGGCCCTCATAAGTTAAGGAGATGATTGACGCCTTTTATGACAATCAAGTGTCTCGTCTCCAACCGATGTGGGACAAGATATGATGCATCAAATTAGATAAGTTTAATTATAAAAATATTTTAATATTAATTAAAGATTGATAATATAATTATGGAAAACGTTTTACATTGCAAAATATGAAAGGACAACTTGTCCATATAAGCATGGAATTGACACATATGGTAGACTTCATTTTAAATACACACACACACACACATATCTAGATATATATATTAAGTTAGATTAGAGTAGATTATATACATATATAAATACAAAATCTAGAAATTTGCATCAATTGACAAAGAGTTTATCATAGAAAAATTAATCAATGGATATAATTATAAATTATGTTTTAAAAAATGATTAAGTAATAAAGAGTAATTTACGGAGTTAAACATAAATATGTTTGAAAGTAATAGAATTAGATAATTTTAATTATATAAAGATTTTATTGTGAATTAAAGATTGAAAATGTAAATATGGAAACATCTTATATGGCAAAATAGCGAAAGGACAACATATCCACCTCATTGTCCACATAAGCAAGGGATGAAAATATAAGGTGAACTTCATTTTAAATATATATATTAGATTACAATTATGGTGAATACAATAACCTCTCTTGAAGTTTGCCAAAATTACAAAAAAAAAAAAAAAAAAACCCAACTATTATGAATCCAAAATTGACTATTGGTATCACCAGCAAGCAAATCGAGGATTGGAGGAGGGAGAAATCCTTTGACCGACGAGGAGGAGGGTTGGACATAATCAACTCTTATAAATCCAAAATCTTTTAAGTGAGACGGTTTCATAATTGTTGACATCGTCAAGTTTCGGTGAAGTACGTCGGAACTGCGAGAATTGAAACATGTTGATCAACAGTTAAACGAGAAAAAAATGGTGTTGACCAAATTAACTATCACCACCTAGTTGGAAGTGGGGCGATTATGAAGATATGTGTTTTACAAATTTTCAACATGGGGAGGCTATCGCCGCCCCCGGTGCGGGTGTGGTTGTAAATTCCAATACCTGAGTGATTTTGGTGTAATCTCACCAAAATTCAAGCGAGGTGCTAGTAAATCAAACATTAAGAGCAATCTGTCATTTGTTACATGATTTATGTACACCTTAGGGGATAATAGTAATTTCTAATAGTTGGGTTTTTTTTTTAATAATTTTGTTAAACCTTAGGATAGGTAATTGTAATTCTCCCATTTCAGTCATTCACCAAAACTAATATATAGAGGAGTCTTTTTGTAATTATAAAACTTATAAATGGTGCAATTTGCAAGACGGAAGCAAATCTCATATGTGGTAATTGTAATTTTAATGGATAGGCACGATTTTTGCAATTAGACCAAACTTTTTCGAGAGTTTAACAATTATAACTTCATAATATATACCGTAAAAATACGCTTTATCCCCTCAACAATACTCCATATATTATTTGGATCCTTGACCAATAAATGTAATATTTTTCACTTAATTACATATTTCTTAAAATGCCCTTTGAAGTAAATATACATGTACAAGGTTCACAAAGTATTCTAAGTAATTTATACTTTAAATCCACTTCAAATATTCTTTAATTAAACGAATTTTAAATTTATCAATATGAAATGTAAGACTCATAACAAGGTTAATTCAATCAACTTAGAATTTAGTTATTTACTTTCTAATCTAATTAAATTTTGGGCTTTCTTTCAAGTCAAGATGAATAACCATGTTTTTATTAGGTTTATAGCGTTGTTCATTCTTTAAGCTAACTTATTTATTCTATCCCAAATAGTACAATTTATTCAAGTATATCATAGCTTAATTCTAATAAAAGAATTTAAGATAACAAAAAACATACTTGCCCATTTTCATCCAAAAATTGTCACATTTGGTTTAGGATAGAGAGTGAATAATTTACCAACTAACCTTTAATTTAGCGGGATGAGACGTTACGTTTTTTAAATAATGTCTCAAATTCTAGAATTATAAATTGACCAATTAAGTTGGAATGGCCGCCTCTATAATAAATATCTGTAGTATCCGATTTGAATTAATTGATGCGGATCTAAACCGGGTAACTAATGCAAAAAAAAAAAAAAAAGAAGTTAATAATTTACATTATTATCTAATAGTAAGTTATTTTAATATACAAATGAGAATATTTTTGAGGAGTAAATAAGTATGGACAGAGGCCAAAGGAGCTCCTCCGAAGGCGGTAGTGGAGATTGATTCTATCATCACACACATATCCCATCGTCTTCCTCATCATCCCATTTACAGTTATCATAAGAGAGAGTACGTTACGTATACCCACACACACACACACAAATATACGTACAAGCCCTCTATATTTATCTGCATATATGATCTGTGTATGTATCTATCTTTTTTGTTTCTATTTGTGCAATCTGTTTTCTCTATTTATAGCTGGAGTTTATTGATGATCGTTTCAGATTTACGATTTGACATATTCATTGCTCAGATTTTGTTTAATTTCTTTCTTCTATTTCGCTGGGATTGGAAGGATATGCTGATGATTGTTTGATTTCTGTGACTTTTTAACGTTCTGTTATGATTGTCAATTTGGGGAAGCTAATGTTGCATCCATACCTTCTTTGGTTTGTCATTTTCAAAATTAGTATTGATTCATTGTAATGGTAGCAGAAAGGGCTGGCATAGATATTGAGGCTAGCGAGAGAGTGAGAGGGAGTGTGTGGGGAAAGTAAGTTGTTTCATGGGCAATACATGCCGTGGATCATTTGCAGGCAAAACATATAACGGATACGACGAGCCCGAAGAAAAGTCCGACTACAAGCACAAAGCGTTATCACGCTGCTCGAATTCATTTGACAGTAACTCATCCAGCTTGACTTCACAACGCGTCAAAGAAGCCCGGTGAAACCACAAAAAGGCCCCCAAGACTCCACCCCTCGTTAGTCCCCGGAAAGATAACACCATGAACCGCAACCAAACTTATTTTGTTTTGGGTCACGTGACTGCTAATGTCCGGGATCTTTACACGCTGGGCCGTAAGTTAGGACAAGGCCAATTTGGCATTACTTATTTGTGCACCGAGATCTCCACTGGCACTGAATATGCTTGTAAATCCATAACAAAGAGGAAGTTGATTTCCAAAGAAGATGTCGAGGATGTTAGGAGGGAGATTCAGATAATGCACCATCTGGCTGGTCACAAGAATATAGTTACCATTAAGGGGGCATATGAGGACGCTTTGTTTGTTCACATTGTCATGGAACTTTGTTCCGGAGGTGAATTGTTTGACCGTATAATACAAAGGGGCCATTACAGCGAGAGAAAGGCGGCCGAGCTGACTAAGATCATTGTAGGAGTTGTTGAGGCATGCCATTCACTTGGGGTCATTCATAGAGATCTTAAACCGGAGAATTTTTTGTTGGTCAACAAGGATGATGATTTCTCTCTGAAAGCTATTGATTTTGGACTCTCTATTTTCTTCAAGCCAGGTATTTCCTACTATCACTTCTTTTATGGTTTGTTCTTGCATTTTTCTATGCATGTATGTTCGTCTAACTTCACGCGTGATTCGTTCCAATCAGGTCAGATTTTCACTGATGTAGTCGGAAGCCCATATTACGTCGCACCAGAGGTTCTTTTGAAGCATTATGGCCCAGAAGCAGATGTGTGGACAGCAGGTGTCATACTCTATATTTTGTTGAGTGGTGTGCCTCCCTTTTGGGCTGGTTAGTTCATTTACTATACAAGTGTACAGATTCATCTCCAGTTGCAATAGAATAATGGTTTCTGGTTGTTGTTCAGAAACTCAACAGGGGATCTTCGATGCGGTTTTGAAGGGTCAAATTGATTTCGATTCTGATCCATGGCCACTGATATCTGAAGATGCTAAGGATCTTATCCGAAAGATGTTATGTAGGCGTCCATCAGATCGACTGACTGCTCATCAAGTATTATGTATGTTCCCTGGCCCTAAATTTTTCTAGAAGTATTGTTTCTTCATTTCTTTCTGGTATCTTAGCATGTTTCATTAGTTATGAGATGATTGATATCTGGTGATTTTACTTCATGCACCGTCATTTGTGATTGTGTGAATCTTGAAATACCTATTAATGTCTTAGCAAGATAGTAATTCATACCTCTTTCCATAACATCCTCCACTGTTTTTTTGCGCTTATGATCCTTCTATCTTTCTTGATTTTTACATAAAAAATTTAAATAGGTCATCCTTGGATATGTGAAAATGGTGTTGCGCCTGATAGTGCCCTGGACCCAGCTGTACTTTCTCGCCTTAAACAGTTTTCTGCAATGAATAAGTTGAAGAAAATGGCTTTACGGGTATGTAATAACACAAACACACACGACTTCTCCAGATGATTGTGTCGACTGAGAGTTAGATGTCCAGACAACTTTAACCAGGCATACTCCATTCCTGATTTTATGCACACGTAGCGGTGTACAAGTTGCTAGCATGTATGCAGAAGCACATGTAATCATGAAATTTAGTACCAATACTAAGTGGCACTCCTACTCTTCCTCTAGGTAATAGCTGAAAGCTTGTCAGAAGAGGAGATTGCAGGCTTAAGGGAGATGTTTAAGGCCATGGATGCAGATAATAGCGGGGCTATAACATTTGATGAACTCAAAGCTGGATTAAGCAAATATGGATCAACCTTGAAGGATACAGAAGTACAGGATCTTATGGATGCAGTATGACAACTTTTACTCAATAGCTTTCGTGTTCTTGGCTTTTGCATTTGTTTAGTGCCTCAACAACCCATAAATCCTCAGGATTTTGCAGTTTTTCCTATGCT
The DNA here is from genome assembly GCA_026212405.1 of Petrea volubilis. Lineage (NCBI taxonomy): Eukaryota > Viridiplantae > Streptophyta > Magnoliopsida > Lamiales > Verbenaceae > Petrea > Petrea volubilis. The sequence goes on from CM047875.1 coordinate 15,109,486, forward strand.
TTTGGCCTTGAAGAGTCTTTGCTAAATTGCTTACAGGCTGATGTGGACCATAATGGAACTATAGATTATGGAGAATTTATAGCAGCAACAATGCATCTGAATAAACTAGAACGCGAAGAACATCTTTTGGCAGCATTTCAATATTTCGATAAGGATGGAAGCGGTTATATCACAATTGATGAAATTCAACAAGCCTGTCTAGAACACCACATAGCAGATGCTTTTCTTGACGATGTAATCAAAGAAGTTGATCAAGATAATGTAAGTCATTGTCCATACTGATCTGTCTTGTTTGTGTATGACTTGATATACTGTCACCATTATGATTTTCAATGATACCCTCGTGGCAAACATACTTGTTAGGACGGGAGGATCGATTATGGGGAATTCGTTGCTATGATGACAAAAGGCAACACCTGCATTGGAAGGCGAACTATGAGAAACAGCTTGAATCTAAGCATAAGAGATGCTTCGAAAGATCCTTAGTTTTCCGAATCAACATCTTTAACAGGTAGTCAAGCTTTTTCTCCCACTGTGTTCCCCTCTTTCTCTAGTTTCATTGTAATCTTGCCGGGTATGTGAGTGTTTCGGGAAAATGCTACTTTTCACCAACTTCAATCGTTGAGTCCTTCAAAACTGGATGTAGCTAACTTTTGCGGCGTACAGGGTAGATGGTAGTCGAGGAGGCTCATCAATTGGTATTGTGTGCTTTATTTTGAGATGCTGACATTCATTCGCACGACCTGACCTGGTGATTTATATGAAGAAGATTAGTTTAGTGGTCTTGTGTTGATCAAAATTTTTTATGTTTGTCGGGAAGAGATATATTTTTGGGAAGAATGTTGCAGTTGTGTTGAAGCTGATGATGCTGCCAAACATTTTGCAATGCTCATTTTTATCTTTGGTCCTATATATCAGTTCTTGGATTGAAGGTTTTTTTTCTTTCTTTTTTTTTTTTTTTTTACAATCAACTCGAATTATTACAATCAATTTGAGACGCCGTATGTATGTCAATTGGAACGTTACACACATTTACTCATCCAAAGAAGAAATGAAGAGAATAAGATGATTCAAACTCGAATCTCAATGGTGCCCAGTTCTAATCTTCATTATTGGGCTACAACCCCAGCGACAGTTCTTGGATTGAAGTTTATGCAAGTTTTCCACAAAATTATGGAAAACGTACGCTTTTAGATGTAAATGTACATCCTTTAATTTTTGTGGGGAACTTTAAAGTTATGAATATTTTTCCCGCTGTACTCTTTACGGCTAAATCTGTATATCTATAGCTGGTTTAAATTGGAAACATATTGATTGATCGCATTAGGAGGATATATGTCTAAATTATTTTTATATGCTCATAAATTCGCCGAGCTCGTAACATACTTTTTTTTTGCTTATTAAATATTATTTACAAAAAATATAATATGATAAAGTGTCTGGATAAATTATAAACTGCTTTTAAATTATATTATTATTGTACTTGATAAAATCAATATTTATAAATTACTTTTAAGAAAAATAAACAATAATAAAATTGATATTTCTTTGTGAAACACAAACTCTTTTAAAAATGAAAAATTATCGAACACTTTTAAACTGTTTGTGAGTCTCAAATTTCATATTATTTTACCGAGATAATAAGTTTAGCCAAATAAATAAAATATTCATAAGCTGATCTTAATAGAAAGATAATATTTTAAGTGTAAATTAGTAATATTGACACATTCGATAATTATGCATAATAATAATAATAAAAAGATATGTAATTTAATGACATAATAAAAATTTTTTTGGTACTATCTATGCTATCAAAATAATAGACCAAACAATTTGTCAGATCAAAAGTAGTTTATAAAGAGTGTTTTTTTTTTGTATAATAGTATAGATAATATAGATATTATAAGTAAATAAAAAGTAGTCTAAAATTAAACATTAAAAAATTAATGTAAGAAAATAAAGGACAATTTTGTTAAAAAAAAAAAAAACAAAAGACAAGGGGTAAAAATTAATTAGTGTAGTTTATGTGGGACTTTTTGAATATCAAAATTAATTTAATTTGAGGATGCATCGTTGGGCCGGAAATTAATTAAGAAATGAAAAGTTGGATATTGATATACGCGCCTCCAAACAGAGTGGTAGCGAAGCTTCTTTGCTCAAGAGATGGGTACTCAATAGTTCAGATTTGAGATTTAGCATTGAACCTCCAAGAGAGGGAAATGGAGTACAGAAGAGTTAAGGATCAGGTGGCCTTGCCTTCTCTTTCTACTTGTACGCTGCGTGCGTGCGTGCGTGTGTATCTCTATAGCCAATTGGTGTTGCTTTCCGATTTGATTGCCACTGATCTGAGATCTGCTCTAGTAGTGGCGTATAATTCTTGCTCACTTTCTCTGAATCATTTAGGATAAAGACGTGGAGGCAGTTCGTGATGACATTGAGAGCCCACGAGGCAAACCCCACTCAGGTGCATATTCATCTGGTCTATGTTTTGCACATTTTTGTATATGGCCCCCCTCAAATTTGCTGTTGAATTACAGGCTCTCCCCATAACCTGGTTGCTTTAGGTGGGAGCTCCGGTGACCGTTCTAAGTGGAAGCGCAAGTACAAATTTCTTTCAATTTCTTTGTGTATCAATTGTGTGGGAAATGTGATTTTGTCCTCATTTCTTGCGAACCGATTATGAAAAATAGGTCCATCGTGACGCTTGCATTAACGGTTCTTACAAGTTCGCAAGCAATTCTTATCGTCTGGTCAAAGAGGGCTGGCAAGTATGAGTACAGTGTGACTACTGCAAATTTTTTGGTGAGTGGATGATATTTCTTGTTGAACTGTGCGCTTCTCATTTTCCATTGTGTTCCAGAAAGGGTCTAGGGCCATTGAAGAATGTTCTGAATCTGGTCTTGAATTGATTACTCCTTGTTAGGTAGAGGCTTTGAAATGTGCGCTATCGCTTGCAGCCCTGACAAGGATCTGGAGGAATGAAGGTGTTACTGAGGATAACAGGTTTTATTCCTTGTCCTCTCAATTTCCCGTTAATTGAGAGAATAACAGACATCATGGATCTCGGTGCATATTTTCTTCATCTATCTATGAGTAAGGTTCTAGGTAGAACAACTTTTAAAAGAATAGATGAACACATCTCAATAACAAGGTATAGACGACACAATATGATAAACCACATAACTAAAACTGTCTTTTTGACAGAACTTCTGTTCCTTCACCAGATCGTAGTAAATGTTCATTAGTTTAGCATATAATCTTGCCCGTCTTGAAATTCCTTTTAGCCAAAAATTATGACTTAAAATATTGCATGTATGGGATGGAATCCCCTGTTGCAGCTAAATACCAATTTTAGAATTACTTTGACCTATAGTGCCACAAGATTTCTTGTTTACTGCTTTTCTCAGTCAACTCAATTTGTTTTTCCTGTTTCCAAACTCCCCCTGCCATAGGTTGAATACGACATGGGATGAAGTTAATGTATACCCCATTCCTGCTGCTCTTTACCTCGTGAAGAATTTACTTCAAGTAGGTTTTCATCCTTTGTATGTTAAAAGAATTCCCTGTGGTCTTTTATTTCCATTTGCAGCATGCTGTTTCCTAAATATGTCTGTTTGTGGCAGTATTACATCTTTGCATATGTAGATGCTCCAGGTTACCAAATACTTAAGAACTTAAATATTATCAGCACTGGTGTGTTATATCGTATCATTCTCAAGAGAAAGTAAGTCTTTCATTACAACTTTCTCTTATTGAGTTTAAATTTATTTATTTATTTTTTTTTTTTGGGGTGGGGGGGGGGGGGGGGTAGGGGGTGGGGTGGGGGTTGTAGAATTTTTAGATGTTTGAGATGTCATGACATTCAAAAATATCCTTTGGTCATATTTTTTTTCTTCATTTTGTGGATGAGAGGTGGTGTAGGATGGGCAGTAAGCTTTCAAACAAGCACATAACTGATCAGGATCTCTCTCTCTCTCTCTCTCTCTCTTCAGGTTGAGTGAAATTCAGTGGGCAGCTTTCATTTTATTGTGTGCAGGGTGCACCACGGCACAACTTAGATCTAAGTAAGGACAGTTATAATTATCTCTGTTTCATTGTACTTAAGCATATTGTTCTTAATGTACTCAGTGAATTTCCTTCATTAGGTACTCCAAATTATGTTTATCTTCTTCCAGTTTTCTCTCTGTCCTCTGTTTCTTGGAATCCTGACCATCCTTTTGGGGTCTCATCTTTTGTGCAGTTCTGACCAAGTGTTGCAAACACCTTTTCAGGGTTGGCTGATGGCAATTGTAAGTTGCTGAATTGAAATCTGATAGTATATCATGATCAACCCAGTATTACTCATCAGCTGGCACTAAAATTCCCTTACTTGATCTTTTTCTGTGTTCCCTTTCCTTTTTGTTTTTTTTTTTGGTAACTTAAAACTCTGTTGCTCTGGAATTTAGCAGGTGAAAGAGAAAATAGAAAGGCTTCATAGTATACTAAAGTTCATTTCATTTTCCTTTTCGACAAATAACTACCCGTTTGGCTAACTTATTGTAGTCAGTTGCTAATAAAAGAAGTAGAATTGATTTATGAATTAATAAATGGCTCTCATAAATTGATTTGTAAGTTACTAAAAATCTCTTGTACTGGTATTTATGCAATCATTTTCTTCATGTTCTCTTTTATGACCTCTCTCTCTCTCTCTCTCTCTCTCTCTCTCTCTCTTCTTGATTAAAGTCCAATCCCAAAGATAATCTCTTGGTGGATCATTTCAGATCATGGCTCTTCTTAGTGGTTTTGCTGGAGTATACACCGAGGTAATCGATAACACATCCTCAGTCTTTCTTTTTATCAAAAGGGGAAAAAAAAAATGAAGCGGTTAATGTTTTGCAAGTTCTGCAGCCTGGAAGGTTCTGCTGGAGTTGTGTTGCTTTTGCTAATATGTATATATATATATATATATATATATAAGATGAACACTGTTATAAGAAACACAGCTGGATCTTGTTCACATTCCATTTTGTGTTTTCTTAAAAGAATGTTATGAAATATTACATGTTAAAATTGGCATATTTTAATGTTTGCTTGTGTATAATGCAGGCTATAATTAAAAAACGGCCTTCAAGGAACATTAATGTTCAGAACTTCTGGTTGTATGTATTTGGGATGGCTTTCAATGCTGTAGCAATTCTCGTTCAAGATTTTGATGCTGTTATGAACAAGTAATTTGAAACTGATTGTTGCTTCTGTTTTCCTTCTATTTCGTCAGTGATTCAGGTTTTTTGCATGGACAAAAATAATGCAGTTAGTCTTCTTTTATATAGCCATTGAAATTATTCTGGGAGGATAACTGGAACACTGTTGATGATGTGTTCCTTGATCAACTTGCTTAAGGAGATTCTCCTGCAATGGAACATGATATAATTTTACATCCATAGGCAATGTCCTTTACCTGGATTATTTGCAAGATTTGCTGAAGGAAGAAATGGAATACTGGATTTTCTTATCTTTTTATATGTTGGGGCTGCTTCTGTGTGCACAAATTATTCATTTTCTAAAGTTTAGTTGTGATGGTTTTCTTGACAGGGGGTTCTTTCATGGATACTCCTTAATTACAGTTCTCATGATTTTGAACCATGCTCTAAGGTACTTTTTCTGGGCACCTCTTGAAGTTATTACTATGATTTTATTTCATTTTAAGATTAGAGAAGAACCTTAAGACGAAAATGTGTTGATTATATCTGATTTCCTGCTATGATTAATGGCTCAGGTGTGGCTTATTAGGTTTTTCTGTGGTTTGTTTAAGTGGCGGATTCTTCTGAATGGTTTGTGATGATCATGATGTTTCTTATTGTCTAAAATCAAAACTGTTGCGGTAGCCAGTGTTGGTTTCCATACATTATTTTGGACATCCGCATTTTCAATCCGGAACTCCCAGAAAGTCCCTAACTCCTCGAATCCAAAGGGATTTCACAGAGTTCTTGTTACATAAAAACTCAAGTGCCTTTCTCAAACTATTCTCGTTCAAAGTTAGGTGTAATTACCTAGTTTTTTGTGCTCTAACATTGTTACCGGATACTTTCTGAATTAAAAATCTGTATTTATTGGAGTATTTCCTGATATAGTTGATGTTGATGCAGTGGCATTGCTGTGTCAATGGTCATGAAATATGCTGACAACATAGTGAAGGTAAATACTGATTACTTCCAGTATAATAGCTGACATGCATTCTATTTAAAACATATATGAATTACTGTACTCAGACTATTATTTAGTACTTCAAAAAGAGGTGCACCATAAACAACTCAAGTATAAAAGTTTCAGCTAGAGGCTAAATGTGATTCGAGCTCTTTCTTCACAAGTTATTGTCCTGGGAAAAGAAAATGAAAAAATATGTTCCTGCATTCATCATCTTTTGGGAAAAATAAAACTGAGTGAAAATTGGGTAGTTTTGAGTGGTATTGCAAAGACAAGATAATTAGCTGCCTTCTTCACTGATGTACAACAGATCAATAATTGAAATAGCTTCCTATCCCAAATAAAGTGCAGAATTGCAGCTTCTATGTAATCATTCATGGTTAATGAACAGTCAATTAAGTTTACTAACCACTGCATTATGGCTGGACATTAGATCAAATGTATACAACTGATTTTCAAAAGAACACTCAAATGTAAGCCAAGTGTTGTAGTAGTTCCATTCTGAAATTGGTGTGTTTCCTTCCGCCTTTATGTCCTCGAGGCCTAATACATAGATATCAAGGTTTTCTGACTCTGATGCATTTGCTGTTGAAACCTGCTAGAGAAAGCATGCAAGTGCAGCTGCGCATTTCAGGAATCAAAATCTCATGTTTAAATGTCTTAAGAAATCATATTCTACATAATTTTACAGGTATACTCTACATCAGTTGCAATGCTGTTGACAGCAGTTGTGTCGGTTTTTCTATTTGGATTTCATCTTTCGCTTGCCTTCTTTCTTGGTTCCACGTGAGTATATTTTCTGCTTTACCATTCAGACAAATATGATTTACTATTCTATGAGTTACACATTTGAAACTGTTCCGTTTGCAGGGTCGTTTCTGTCTCGGTATATCTACACTCGATTGGGAAGCTCCAGAGATAGTGATCTGCACTTTTCAGCATTATTAGATGGTCATTGTAAAGGCGCTCGTGGATTTGCCTCCTATAAGGTTTCACTATATATGGTCTCTCTACTATAGATCAGAATTCATCATACCATTATATAGCATCCAGCTATGTTGTTCAGTTAGGCATTTGAATGTTTAAACATGTCTTGTCCTTCAAGACAAAAAGTTGGACAATGATTCAGATGAGCATTGTTTTACCTTGTGTGCGCTCAAGAGTTGCAACTTTTGCCTGTCTGAAGTGGATGACTGACATGCTTAGGGTCCTTTTGGATGGCCTTAAAAAAAAATACTTTCTCGAACTATGGTTCTATAAAGTAGAGTATTTTTGGTTCAAGCCAAACAGTTTTGTTTTACAATACAATAATTAAAAATATTTTAAAAGGTGTTTTTATTTAAAGCTAATATGATATAGTTTTTAAAAAAAAATTCATTTAAGCGAGTTCATAATCATATTAACAAAACAAAACTACTATTTCAGCTAATGGGCTTTCTTGAATTCATTGCCTATGGCTGGTATAAGTTTCAGGCCACAATATGCAATTAACTCCTCGATTTAACTTGAGGGATTGCAAAATGACTTCCTTGGAATGCTTCACCTAATAAAACAATTGAATTGGATTAGTTGACTGAAAACGGCTTGCCACTCTGAGGATTGTGGTGTATTAGGATCTAGACATTCAAGGCCTTGCTTTGTTTGGACAGAACCAAACATTTCATTCAGAAAAAAAAAAAAAATTCTCTCTCAAAATATTGTTCAAATTTTTTGATAATTTCAATTCATGATACAAAATTTGGGTGTGATTATTAATTGAATAACTTACATGAAACATATATATAGTGAAATTCTTCTTCTGAAACAAAATCATACATGCCACTAGAATTGTGTCCGGTGGTGAGAGTGTGATCTTGGCACCGTTGAAATTCCCGAATCCGAACCTTCTTGTCTTCTCTCTTTCCCCTTTAAGTGAATGTGCATGTGTACGTGTGACATTCCCATTAATATTTATTCGCGAGTTGATTGTATTAGAAAAAACACATCATACATGGTAACTTGGCGCTTCCTAATATAAATGAATGCTTTGGGGCACAGTTCAAAAATACCCATTTATCTGTCCAGTGCGTGTGCTCTTCTGAGTTCGCCATGAGAGCACAATAATTGGACAACCGTTTATTGTTAATCAAAATATTCTGCGATTCTGGGCAACTCTTTCTTGGTGAATTAATTCAAGGATCCCAGTTCGTAGTACAAAGATGAAAGATTGCATTTGTGTATATTGGCCCTGGCAAAATTTATATTACTAGACCAATTCAATTGATGAAGCTGCTAGCCCAAAAATTCATTGAACTTGATGACACAATCATAGAGTCGTCCTCCAAGGAACTGAGCAACCTCTTGGTGCTTCACCTAAGGCGGGGGGGAAACAAAATTAATATGGAAAATAATATTTACCAAGGATAATCAATCAACAAATTGGAGGGAGAATAATAGAGAAATTAGATTCATTACCATGGCAATTTTCAAGGAATCACATTTGAACTGTGCGTAAAGGTTAGTCTCTATACCGCGGCCCTAGACAAAAAACACACCAGAAAACCGCGAAAGTGAATGATAGAAGTTAAAAGTGTTTCAGAATCTTGCATGGGACTCTTATCTATTCAAACAATATCAACAGTTTAGGCACTCATTTCATAAAATATCCCAAAATTAATTTAAAAAAGTAATTCTATCATGGTAAACCTTCCAATTAAGCAGTCATAACTTATTTTTCCACGAACCCTCTGATTTGCTCCATGCAATACATGCACAAGTATTTCGAGATATCAAAAACATTTACCATTCCTTCTAAAATCACGAGGTCAGCATCACTTGCCAGGTAGGCAAGCTCTTGTGATATTTGTGTAAGATCAATAACCTGCAATAAATAAGAGAATGTGCTCACATAACTAGAGCAGTCCACGCATAGGAAATAACTGTAGGAAATCACTAAGAAATAGCACAGAGCTTCTTACCGGTAAATCATTACCAGAATTTGCAATTAAAAGATTAGAAGTGTCAACTCCTACAAGCTTCCCGTTATCATCCTTCAACTGCAAAATAGAAAACGAATAGATAAATTCAACCCAGAGTATAAAACACAACAGCATCAATAGTATAAACAGCTCTATTACCTTAGCTATCATCTCAACTAACTCGGGGAATGTTACATCATTGATAGAAGGCAAGTCATTCGCTGCCAATACAACCTGTGATGCATGCAATACGCTTAAAATAGACTTCAAAGTTACTTAACAAGAATCATGTACTTTTACAGAACAGGTTAATGATAAAGTGCGATTGCACTTCCAGAAGAGTTCATATCTCCATTTCATATTAAATATGTCACCGTACTCGCATGCCTAGGAACAGAGGCCAGAAAATCTAGAAGTAGGTCACGCAGGCCTCATGACTGATGTCCCCAATATTGTCTAACTTTACACAGGACTGGGAAAAATAACTTCAGAAGGCTACTATTACCCACCAGAAATCCACATTTTCCTATAGATGTGCACTTGCATGGCTCAAGACATATTAGTTTGATTATGAGAAGCTGTATTCAAGGCAACATAGGATTTCAAGACATTTTTGCCCTACAACACATCAAATAGACAATATCTAAAACTTCATCTCTATCATGAACAAACTAATCCAGAAAAAAAAATTAAATTACCACACATCAAATAGACAAGTGCTACCATCATCACCATCAAGCGAATTAGCTCACTCAATCATTTGGACATGTAACCAATGCAGAACAGTTTAATTACACGTGAAGGGACTATAAGTCCCTTGTGTGATACCCCGTATTATATGTTACAGCAGTTCTAACAGAGGAAAATAATCAAATCAAAATGAGGTCTGTAATTGCTAAACAAGTAAAGGAACCCAAATCAGACCTGCACACCATGTCGGAGTAACTCCCTTGCAAATGGCAATATACCCAAAATGATATCTGCACCAGAATTATCTACAAATATTACAGCCTGTGCATAAATGTGCAGAAGTTAGTGAAAGTAAACCCGTTGTACTTGTCAAGGCACTAGGAAAGCAAATAAAATAAAATAAAGCAACCATGAAAGTAACCTTTTTCCATGATCTGCGTCCCCATTTTGAAATGAATTTGCCCAAATCATCAATAACCCAGGGTCGAGGGACAAGGTTCTGACAGCTAGCCTGAAAGGACATGCCATCCTTCGCAAATAACTCTGCCAGCTTCAAGATGCACAATGGAAGATTGTTACTATGCCAATCAAGTGCACAGAAATCCATATAGGGAAAAGATGGCCACAACTATAGCTGCTGGCAGAATCTGTGTCTAAACATCCCTAAACTTGATTGAAAAATGAAAATGCAAAAACTCAGCCAGCGGAGTAGCAGGAATACTTTGTTATGCTATTTGTTTCACAATAAAACTGATGCTAAAATATATTATATAAGTAATCCATACAAAGAACTTAAAACCACCAGATCAATGAATGCAAACACAATGAATGCAAATAAGTATGGGTTTCTAGTTAATTGAAGACATCCCCTTTTATGCAGTTAAAGAAATCACTTCAGAAACCCTAATCCGTGCAAAAATCTCAACGGTAGAAAGTTCTCTTTATAAATAATGGAAGTGGTTTTGGCCAATGTTGCTTTAAAAAAAAAAGCAGCAGCATCAAGGAGAATCAATATTCGCTGCAAAATGTAAAACTAAAGACAAAGAGACAAAATTTCTGATCGGCATTATTTCCTCAAGCATGTCTTCAAAACTGGTTAACGGAAATAATAAAAGATAATCTTCCAATATCATTAGTCCCCAGGTTTCATTCAGCACAGCTAAGAGCCCTACATACCTGAGCTGAGCCAAGATCAAATATGTTGCCGGCAAAGATCCCTCTAATCAAATTCTCCACATGCTCGGCTTCATCCTGGATAGCATCATTAACACGCACCACATCCTGAAATAAGGATATTGCCTTCGCATTTTCTTCATCCTGTCAAACAATCAACTAAACTACTTAGTCACTAAATTGCGCTCTTGATTCTCCCATTGCTCAAAAGACGCGAGTAAGAAAGAGAAGGAAGCATGAAGATATGTGCACAAGGTGGATGCGAAGAAGGGAGGGAGAAAGCATTATTGGTTAGTTCTTGAAGTGCAATCACCCCTTCCCAACAATACATAACAAAGCAATGCTATTCAGGAGAGAAATGAAATGCTCATTGCATACCTTAACCTTTTTGAATATATCCCTGAACCCCACTTCTCTAAGGACTTGCTCCCGAAGTCGGCAAAGAAGCTGGAAAAAAAAAAGTTGAAGAAAATCACAAAAATAGATCTCGTTCATAGCATTACAAACGGGTAAACAGACTAAATTTAAAATCTCATTCTCGAGACACACATCAACGTACAATGCAATCAGGTGGGCCACCATGACTCTCTGGATCTTTCTTCAAATCCTCCAGTATTTCTGCATACCTGTGGAGGGAGTGAACTTGTTGAATTATTTGAGAAAATGGCTTTATCAAAGGAATGAAAAAGCAGACGAAGGTGGACTTAGGCTGCAGTTGGCGGCACCTTTGAGCAAATTTTTCAGCTTTGGCGGGAGCATCTGGGACGGAATCATCGCTCTCAGCGCGTTTACTGCAGCGAAGTTGATCGATAATCATAATTAGTTGATAAACGAATGAGGAGGTAGCAGTAGCAAAGTAAACGAGTGGGGGTTTTTGAGGGGGGGAAAGCAAATAACCGGAAAGAGGGTATGGAATTAGCGAAGAGGTTGATCCAAGAGAGCTCGGTGGGCGTGGCCTTCTTGGGATTGTCCGAAGGGAATCGATAAGGAATGGTGCACGCCCTGTAATTCGACTCCACCAACACAGGCAGCGATACCATTTCACCTGAGCTCTCCATTTTCTCTCTCTTCACTACTGATTCTCTCTCTCTCCCTCTGTCGCCTCTTTATTTCTCTCTCTGCCTCTCCGATCCAGATGGGTGCAAACTGGGAGGGAGGGTTTCTTGGTCTTGCTTCTATGCTTGGCAAGCCCAGCCTTATATGGCCGCCTTACAAACTCAGTAATCAGAGACCTTTGCGATTTATTAAAAAAAAAAATGCCAAAAGATTTCATATTCATTTGATAAACAAGCTCTTATAGTTATTATTTTGATTTAGCCATTGGAAAAAAATTAATATAAATAAATTACTATTGATGATATAATAAAGGGGGATAAAGTGTATTTTACCCCCCTAAATTATCAACAATATAATTCAATTGTAATCTTAATACAATTATCTTGCTCATAGTTCCTCTTCACATGTATTTTATATTGAATATGTTTAATTTATTATTATATACAAAATAGTTTCTTACTAGACGTTTTAAAGGCGTTTTCGTACTATTTTTTTCTTTTTTATTTTTAGTTTTTACACTCATGTGTCATTACTAGTTTTGTTCGATCGAGGTTACACATGTGGAATCACGATTTTATTGAATGAGTAATGTTGTATGTTTGTCATTTGATGGGAAATACTAGTCTGCTAATCAGAAGCACTTAGCTTTACAAACTTTAGATTTACATCAATTGGTTGGTTGAACTAGGAATGCTAACGGATTGAATCTGTTTGCAAACTTAATAAATTGGCTCGATAAAGGTTCGAGCTCAAATTTAAATAATTTGAATCAAGCTTGTATAAGTTTTGAACTGAACTCAAGTAATTTTTTTTAATGGTTCGTGAGCTTTCTTTCTTTTTTATTTTACTTTATATATAACTATATATATAATTATAAATTATATATTAATTTTCGAGCTCGAACCTATAGTCCAAATGCAATAAAGTAATTTAAACTTTTAAAGACTCGAACCCAATCTCAAGTCCGCAACCTAAACGCAATCAAATATTGAAACTTTTTGAACTCAAGATTGAGTTCAAACTTAAACCTATAATTTATTCATAAATTAAGCCAAACGAACCGAGCTTGAACAAGACCCAAATCAAAGCTCGTTTTTTCTTGACTCGTGGGGCTTGAGTTCGAACCCGAAAAAAGTTCAATGCTCGGCTCGACTCATTTGCCTAATCTTGAGCATGACTAAGATTGTTCAATTATTTGTGATTTCAAAATGAGTGAACTTTTTAGTTTCATTTTTTTTACCCCTTCAAGTCTTGTTACTAAAGGAATTGCCTAATCCGTGCAAGTCTGATTTTCAAGTTCAGTGTTTCTTTTAAGAAAAAAACAAAAAAAAAAAAAAATTTGTTGGCTCATGGCGGGCTACAAGAGTGAAGTCGTGCTCCTTTTGTTTGGATTCACTAGCCATTGTGGCACGTCGTTCTTGTCTAAACATTTTAATATTTTATAGTATATACAAGTCTTATTTTGGCTATCACCTTTAATCTCGTCCGTAGACTGCGGAGAGAGACATTTTCCATATAACCTCGTTGAAAAGAAACCAGTAGAAAAGCAGAAATAGGTTACCTTTTGTCGGCTTATGCCACCACCACAATGCCCTTTCCATCAACCCATCAATTAAAGTAACCATACGAAAAGAAAAGGTGTTTTTGGCCGAAGAAAATGCCTTAGAGAAAACCAAAAACAAAAGGCTGGAACTAAAAGGGTAAGAAATTTATATACTGATATAGATCAAGGATGACATTTATGCGTGTGTATATTTGTTAGGTTAAATGGGTGCTCTCCGCCTCGAGGCCGCAGTCATCTGCTGCTTGCTAATCTCAGCACTTGAGATGTTCACCATAACTGCCCAACACGAGGAGGAGGAATGGAAGTCTGCTACCGCAACATACTTGAAAGAGACCGATGACGCCTCCATTGAGACTGGTCACTCTTCTTATTATCTTGCTGCTTCATGCCATTGTAATGAGAAGTCAATCAAGTACTGACCAACTTCCATGTGTTGTTTGCAGAGGGTGCCTGCGGCTTTGGAGACCTTCACAAAACCAGCTACGGCAAGTACAGTGCAGGACTAAGTGGAATGCTATTCAACAGAGGAAGTACCTGTGGTGCGTGCTTTGAGGTCAGATGCGTTCACCACATAAAATGGTGCCTGCCGGGAAGCCCACCTGTCGTTCTTACTGCCACTGATTTCTGTCCCCCAAACTATGGCCTCCCTGCCGATTATGGCGGGTGGTGCAACTTCCCAAGAGCCCACTTTCAGATGCCAGAGGCTGCCTTTTCTCTTATTGCAAACCCAAAAGCTGATATAGTTTCAGTTCAGTATAGAAGGTAGTTTAATGATCGAACTTGCTCATTTCATGGGCTAAATAGTCTATTAAATCTGGTAACTTTGTATGTAGGGTGAAATGTGAAAGAGAAGGGGGAATCAGATTTACCGTCAGGGGCAGTGCTTTCTTCATGCAGGTGTTGATTACAAATGTGGGATTGGATGGAGAAGTTGTTGCAGCAAAAGTGAAGGGAACGAGGACCGGATGGATTCCAATGGGGAGGAATTGGGGTCAAAATTGGCAATGCAACATCAACCTTGCCGGGCAGCCTCTATCTTTCGAGGTGACTACAGCTAGTAGGAGAACACTAGCATCGTACGGCGTAGCGCCATCAAGCTGGAAGTTTGGTCAGACATTCATAGGGAAACAGTTCTAGCACTTACCCCACACACTTTAGTAATAGAAATGCAGTTGGAAAAGGAAGGCATATGTAAACCATTCATAAATTTGGAACAAGGATACAGGCAAAATTCTTCAAGTTCCAACTGTAGACGCTGTATCGCATAAGCACAATATACTTTGGTAAATATTGGATTGTTAGGATAGTAAAAATACAACTCATCTAGACTTCTCAGAAATCTCTTATTTTGCCTTCACCTACCACAAATAATTCTCATTCAGTTACTGTCTATTATCCTGGACAGATGTAGATTGTATGTTATTTGTGTATGTTACCCGACCAGCCATTGTACAGATTATGGTTACTGCAGATGACATGTTAGCCGACAACTATGGTGAGTTAAATTGATTTTCTCCTAATTAACAATGATAATGAAAGCCTCTGGGGCCAACATAAAGCTTCATTGACTCAGAGATTGTAGCACACAAGTTCCGGAAACCAACACCATTTTTCCATTCAAAAAAAATATTCCTCTGCAGGTCATAAATTGTTCAATAATAGAATTATGAGCTCATCCCAGTCTGTTCCTCCTCTAAGAAATTCACAAAATAGCCATACTTCTCAGCATCCTGTCGTATGATAGCTAAACGATTCATTTCTCTATTTGATTCTAAACCATCTAATAGGATTTTAAACGACAGTCTATCTGGTTCGCACGATACTGATTTCATCAAGTAATAGCACTCTATTGCTAATCCAGTGAGATTTAAGTTCATTAAGCTTTGTAGCAATGCATTAAAGCCCTCAATATCTGGATCTACACTACTTTCGGCTTTAAGTTCCGTGATAAGTAGATTGACCTTCTCAAGAAATCCATTGCTCCCCAAAACTGTGACCATTTCAGCATACAGCAGCAATTGATGCCTATACCATTCCTCTTTCCTGACATCCTCAAAGACCTAGATCAGACAATAATACACGAAAATTACATGAAACAGTACAGGACAAAGAGTGTATTAGGCCAACCAATAGCAGATAGGACAAACAATTACACAAAACAGAAAAATAACGTGATGCTTCGGTTAATAACGATTCCAAGAGTGCACTGAAACTATATCTGGAGCATGCACTTTTAGGATAGTTAATGCTTTGTAGAGCATCATTGTCATAGGAAGGCATGCTATAGCTTCATCCTTTACTCTCCAAATTCCACATTGTCTGTAATATAGATATGTGTTTGCGTGTGTGTGTGTGTGTGTGTGTCCAAGTTCTTTCTTAAATGTACTCAATAAAACAGAAATTCATCTAGCATTTACAATTAAACTTGTAACAGTGACGTTGCATTGACAAAAAATGAAGGGATGGGAAGCACAAACCTTAAGGGCCAAAAGACATTGGTTTTGGCGAAGGAGTTCACGAAGAACAGCAATCATATCAAACTTCAATAAACGCCTGAATTTACTATCGAACACTTGCTGGAGGGATAGCTCTGAGTGTGTCGCAGCCCGCTTCAATGCTTGAACTGTTTGGATAGCCTCAATACTGAGATTTCGGCCCTTTTGAAGGGGCTTTCTGTTCTTGCTTCTGTCTCTCATCACAATGCTCATCATCATCACCCTGCTCGGAGGATTGAGGCATACATGGATGCTTGAATTCACCACTCCTACTCCTATTTGGATTACATTTGTAAAACAGTTCATTCCAGGCAACCTCTCTAAGTTACTCCCTGAATTCAATCTCATTCAGCGGATTAAGTTCAATATGAGTTATTCGAAGCTCCACAAATTCAAATTTAGACAGTAAAAATAGAACCCACAGCACAGGCAACCCATGAGTTACTAACCTGGAAAGCAAGAAGAACTGCTAAAGAACAAATAAAACCTGCTAAAATCAACTGTATGAAGTACAGATCAGCGGAAGAGAGAGAGAGAGAGAGAGAGAGGGCAGTGTACCGAAGAACACAGGTGAAAGAAGCCAAAGGGACGGTTGATCGTGGATGTATTCAAATTACGTTCTGCCGGAAGCGATGACGTCTCAGACGTCGTTTCAAAGACAAAAGAATCATCTCCCCATCTCTAACTGGGCCTGGGCCTGGGCCTTGATACTTGGGCTTAGGCCTTCTACTAATTTAAACATATTGATTTAATTTACATATTCTGTCAAAAGCAGCCCACGCCACTTGAACGTCATCTACTCTCTCTCTCTCTCACTCTCTCTCTACCCCCTATCTTTGTTGATTGCTATTCATTTTCAGCACACCCAAGAAGAGAGAAGAAGAAAGGGTGGTCATGAGTTGCCTAGTTGGGGCTCCAGGTCTCGGAATAAGGGTTCGTGTAGCTCCGGAGATGGCTCCCTCGATGCTGCTCATCCGTCGGGGAGTCGTTAGATGTTTCAGAGTTTCAGCATCATCCTCGTCACCGCCGCCTGAGTCAATTCGAGTGCGCTTTGCTCCTTCTCCGACCGGGAATCTCCACGTCGGTGGTGCCCGTACTGCACTCTTCAACTACTTGTTCGCCAGGTCCAAAGGCGGCAAGTTTGTGCTCCGAATCGAAGATACTGACTTGGAGAGATCAACTAAGGAGTCCGAGGACGCCTTGCTTCGCGATCTTTCTTGGCTTGGTCTCGATTGGGATGAAGGTTCACTCTCCTCCTTTTAATATTTTTGTTTTCCACATCTCAAACAGCTGACGTAGGTTCTGGTTATCCCCCCATCTCCTACTTGCTCATACTTGCTTTTATTTTGCTATCTAATCGGAATATTTCTTTTGTTGCCAAAGGCCCCGGTGTTGGTGGGAACTATGGTCCCTACCGGCAGTCTGAAAGAAATGCCCTCTACAAGGAGTATGCCGATAAACTGCTGCAAACTGGTCAGGTTTATCGATGTTTCTGCTCAAACGAGGTAATCATAACCTCAATGCTGATTCTTTGATCTCATAAGCTTACTTGTTTTCTGTTTGAATCATTCTGTACTGTTACATGGAAGAAAGTTTTTAGCACCCTAGCTGCGAGTGATGTTTTCCATGTTCAGCATATTTTTCTGTTCATCCTTTTTGAAGGGTTTTAGTAATTTTATGCCAATTTTGTACTTGCCTCGTGGCTGAGTTCTTATAGCTGTACTAGTCTCCTACTGATTGACACAGCAAAGCCTATCACATCCTATGGTGGCATGTTTTGAATTTTTTAATATTTCACATTTAATTTCCTTAAATCCTGTTATCCATCTGGTGTTTCGGATTGATCACTTTTCCTATGTTTAGTGAGCTAAACCTTTAACATTTATGCCAGGAGCTAGAAAAGATGAAGGACATTGCGAAGCTGAAGCAACTGCCTCCTGTGTACACTGGCAAGTGGGCCAGTGCAACAGAGACAGAAGTGCAAGAGGAGTTGGCAAAGGGGACACCTTATACTTATCGATTTAGAGTTCCTAACACAGGAACTTTGATAATCAACGACCTCATCCGTGGTGAGGTATAGCTTGGCTGGTTTCTGTTTCTGTTTGGTGTAGTTTCCAGTGCTCGTAAGCATATATCTCCATTGACTAACTAAAATGAACAGCAACATGTTCAGATATATGGAAATCCTCCTAAATTATTTGAGATAAGTAGGCAACTAAGAACAGAAAATGATGTGGAAAATTCAAGTAATTTGTAAGAAAGCTGCCTATGAAGCTGGGATTTATCATCTTTGGGAAAGTGTCAATTTGCATCCAGCAGTCCTGCGTCCTTGGTCAAATTGTTAAAAAGAACACCATTAGTGCCCATATCATTGCTAGAGATATCCACAACAACTCTAGAAGCATCGACCTGAATTTGGCCTTTTGCTTTTCCGTAATTGTTTTTCGTTTTTTGGTGAACTGAATCAAACTGCTGCCTGCTGAGTTGTCTAGAGGAAAATGTTTCCGTTAAGTTATTACACGAACTTTTGATTATTTTTTTAAAGGACATCACTGACTTTTCAGAATAGGAAGTTGGAACGAACATGTGAGATTGATCCTTTTATTAGTAGCATGAGTTGATATCGATAAAGTTTACATCTACATGTTTGAAAGGATCTTGCCAAAGTATCAGGAAGCATTTTATATAAGTACCTTATATTGAACTTCCATTTTAGATGGGATTATTTTCGCAAATTATTCACTGCCAGAGTTTTCAGGGTGGAGGATTGTTGTCATCATTTGGCTTTTGCACATCACTAATTGTATGATTAACAAAAGTAAAAGTGACAGACTTGATATTTTTGTATTACATTTTATTTTGAGCTTGCATGTTGCATCCCCAGAAAACAACGCATCTTGTGTGAAGTCGTTACTAGGTATGCATAGTTTCTGGAGAAAAAAAAATATGCATATTGAAACTAGTTTTGACATAGGCATGTAAGTTTTGGGGAATGTTGATACTTTATAAATTATGATATTTTGTTTGTCATCAGCCTACGTTAGACTGCTTATTCAATACTGTAGTATCAATACTTGCTGATAGTCATGACGATGTTTGCATTCTATCTTTGATTTGCCACTAACTGTGCTTGATAGTGTCATTAAGGTAAGTTGGAATTATGACACACTTGGAGATTTTGTCATTATGAGAAGCAACGGGCAACCTGTTTACAATTTTTGTGTAACTGTTGATGATGCTACCATGGCTATCTCACATGTTATAAGGTGAGTAAAGCATGCTGACATATATGCTACACTTTTTTTGTTTAAATTGTTTATGGATTTTGTGTTTTAACTGCATATTGTATTTCAGAGCAGAGGAACACTTGCCAAATACTTTGAGGCAGGCTTTGATATATAAGGTACCACTGGATCTTTTATGTTTCTCCTCTTCTTATTGGTCTATGAAGTTGATTCCGGTTCCAGTTGGTTTAGCTGTCTACTCTCTAATTGATACTTATCCTCATCTGGGAAACTAATAAAGATAGGTATATTTCACCCAAATTCAGGCTCTGGGATTCCCAATGCCTAGATTTGCACATGTTTCATTGATTCTTGCACCTGATAGGAGCAAACTCTCAAAACGACATGGGGCAACTTCGGTGGGTCAGGTAATCTACTATCGTGCTCTCTGTTCCACTTTGCTCTTTCATGCAGGTTGGATAGACTTACTTATTTAAGAACTGTAACTCTGTGTTTTCAACACTTTCTGTTTTAACATCCTGTTGATCTTCCCTGGGGCCTGGACTAATGCATTTATTATTGAAATTTTCCTTTAACAGTTCAAGGAGATGGGTTTTCTGCCTCAAGCAATGGTGAACTATCTTGCATTATTAGGTTGGGGTGATGGTACTGAGAATGAATTCTTCACCCTTGACGAACTTGGTTAGTTAGTCTCCTTATGAACGGCTTCTGCATCTGTTGTTTTTTGCAACTTAAGATGCTTTCTGTCATTATCTTCACATCTAAATCTCTGACATGGTTTTGCAGTTAATAAGTTCACAATTGAGCGTGTTAATAAAAGTGGAGCTGTTTTTGATTCCACCAAGTTAAGGTAATGGATTGTTTTGGCCAATCTTTACTAAATGGTTTTTTATTTATTGTGCATAAAGCTATAGCTATTAACAATTCTTGTGAAATTGCTGGTTTTGTTAACTGTGACTTCTGTAGTTCTTTTCTAGCAAATGATTTTTGGTCTGAATGCATCATTATTTTTGGTCTCCTGAAAATATGCTTTTGATAATCCAAGGTGGATGAATGGTCAACATTTGAGATCTCTTCCATCAGAAAAACTAACCAAGCTGATTGGTGAGCGCTGGAAGCGTATTGACTTCGTCACAGAATCAAGGGGAAGCTTTATAGAAGTATAGCTTTATCTTTCATCTTATTTTACACTCCTTATGAATTATAGAATCATATAGAAACACTTTGTTTTTTGGCAACATCTGTCTTTATTGTTCAGCCTCATTTTAGAAATTGGAGGTTGTCCAGGAGGTTTCCCGAAGGGGCATAATTGTTCGGCGCTTGTTTAGTATTTGTCCTTGCTTAAGTAACTGGGGCACTGGACACTGACAAATATCATGTCTGATCAATCATATGAAGCTCTTGCAATGAATTGTACATTTTGTCGTCTGGTCTCAGCGATGATGGTTATATCCTGTTTTTAATTTCTATGACCAGGAGGCTGTCCAGTTGCTAAAGGATGGAATTGACGTGATAACTGATGCTGACAATGCTCTATCAAACCTACTGTCTTATCCTTTGTATTCAACACTGGCTAGGTAATTTGAAATCCACGAGTATGCACTTGATTTTGTGTTGCATTTGTCAATTCTCTTATTTCTAGTCCCTTTGGTTTAAGATCCTTGCATACTTCTAGAGGGCAAAATTTGTCTACTACTATAATAAATACTAAAGTTGCTATGGCTCTGAGATAAGTTTGTCAATTGTTGTTGATTGATTGCAGTCCTGAAGGTAAACCATTATTAGAAGATAAGCTGCCAGAAGTTGCTGCGAGTTTGCTAGCTGCATATGACAGTGGTGAATTTAGTCGTGCGCTTGAAGAAGGTAGTGCCGGATGGCAGAGGTGGGTGAAGGGCTTTGGTAAATCACTGAAACGCAAGGTTCGTTTTGACGAAGAAAGATTAAAAAGTTGATTTTCTTCTTCTATCTGTATTTATTTGTTGCGATTTCCGTTCCAGGGAAAATCTCTCTTCATGCCCCTTCGAGTTCTGCTGACAGGAAAGCTCCACGGTCCTGATATGGGTGCTGGTTTGCTTCTGCTACATAAAGCTGGACAATGCAGGGTGGTAGCACCCCAAGCCGGGTTCGTGACGTTGGATCAGCGTTTCAAAATACTTCGTGAAGTTGACTGGGAATTGCTCGACAAGGATAATAATACTCCTGCTTTGGAGTCGGCTTACCCTGCGGCCGTTTCTAACTGAAACCCACCTGTTTCTACCGTTGTTTGATTTTGCCTGTTGATGCGTTGTTGATGTCTAGAATGAGCTCAAGTCTCTGCTCTGAGCCTTAATTTTTTGTACTAGGTGCGATTGTTTGTAGATGATGGTAATCTTTTTGTTAGTTGTATTATTATTTGAGTCCACTGCACTTGCTGTCCATCCAATATGGTTCTAAGTTCTTTTCCGAGGTTATTATTGGTCATATTTATTGGGTTCGACCAAATCTGGTGAGCGCAATTTGAAACTCATAATGAAACGCTATTATATAAATGTACTATATAAAAGTAGTACATTTGAGGGTAAATTAGCCATTGGTAGTAGGCTTTGGCAACGTTCACGGTTTGAATTCTCAAATTACGAATGAGTAATTGAGTTAGGTGGGTTGCTCTTATAATGGATTTTTGTAGTACTTAATCTTGATTGGTTTGTTAATGATCGAAATTGAGCGGCAAAGGAAAAAAAAAAGGGTTGGCAATTATTTTTACACATTGAAACATGAGTTGTTCAATTACGTAGTACCACAAAATTGAAAAAATACGCATCTGTGTGTGCGTGTGATATAAAAAATAAAAAATGAATTGAGTTAAGTGTTATATGTAGAACTGTAAGCAATTGTATCTCTTTGGTACTTGTCATCTTTCTTATTATCTTCGATTTCTCTCATTTTTTTTTTGGGTCGTATTTGTCATTTTAACGTTTTTCTTCAAAAGAAACAAAAGATTTCTCTGCCATAAAATTAAATTTTCAATAAATTATTACTACACAGATAGTGAGAATAATGTTATTTTTGCCTGGCCTAATTTAAATTAGTTATATCGAAATATTAAGTAAATAAATTTAGAAAAATTTAACGTTAATGTATTATCAAATGTTTCAGAAATATTGGTAAACAATTCTTGTTTTAAGAAGGCTAGTAACACCGCACATTCTATGTGTGTGCAAAATATAAAAAATATATATTTCAATTTAGTACTTAATTTTTTTTAGAATGAAAATATAAATATAATATTAAATATCTATTATAAGAATACTTTTTAAAGAATTTTTTGAAATAATTTATTAAATTGTAATAATTTAAAACTAAAATAATTATATGAAATAAAATCGCATGACAAAGAATAAACACAAAAAGAAAAAAAAAACCAAGTAATTGTAATTAGAGAAAGTGGTTTGTGGGTTGAGAACATGAATTTTTTAAATTTGATGTAATATTACAATATTGATTTTTTTATTTGCTTATTTATTGTATGTGTTTACTAATTAAAAGGGTAAAATTAGCACATCAAAATTTAGTATCCAAATTGAATTGATTTCATGTGAATTTTTAATTTTAGTCACAATTTTACATCTATCTATTTATTTCACATAAAATTAAAGGGCAAATTTTGTAAAATCACATAATTAGCCGTCATTTGTGAGACAATAATGACTTTTTTTTATGATACTATAGATAAAAAAGATTTATTAATTATAGGGGGTAAAGTGCAAATCTTTTATAGGAACTATGAAGGTAGGTAAAATGGCATCTTAGATGTAGTTAAGGGGTCATTCTCAAAACAAGATATAGTTGAGGGATCTATCAAAAACAAAAAAGTATAGTTGAGGGGCTCGGTGCTTTCAGGTTGCTGCTCGGGGATGCTTTTTAGCTCGGAGTTAGAATGACGCGCTGAAGACCATGCCTAGAGCCTTTATTTATAGGGCGGTAAAAACATTACTCGAGAAGTTCAATCGTCACCCGCAATCATTACCAGCGATCAAATTTCAACGATCAAAATTTGAATTTACTACCACAACTCAATGATTGGCCATTCGCTCAGGACTTGCTAAATTGAACCTTCTCGAGTTCACAACCTGCTTGAATTTTAATGATCTGAGCAGCCCGCAAACTGGGGGGGACTAATGATGTGGCGGAATTTAGTTCAGCCAAGTCAGTGCCAGCTTAGGACAAAAGATCAATAATGGATCACCACTTGGTATGATGGCTACGCGTAACAGCGGCATGAGTTGCCACGCATCTCCATCTCCTCGGAATTCGAGGAGAACTTTGCCTCAATGGCCTTTGTTTGACCATGTGTCTCCACGAATGCCTCATGTGAACCCTCCTCGGGCAGTCTTCCCATTTTCTCGAGGTGGTCCCAAAAATAACTATCTCTGACACAACGGTTGCGCCCATTATCTCCACTACCATGTATCAGAGAATATCCATTGTATGAACGGCGAGGCTAGGCAGGTCTGATCACAGCCCAACCCATCCACCTCCGATTACTATAAATAGCATGTTGTCACTGTTCATAAGGGTAAGCTTTCTAAATTCTGACCGCGCATTACCTCACATTTCGATTACCTGCTCGAATACTGACTTGAGCATTGGAGGGTCTTCGCTGGAGATATTTCCGGCTAAACTCACGTGTGTTTCATCATTACAGAATAGAGACCAACTAGCATTCAGAGAACTTTGCTTAGACCATTAGAGCATCCCTGCTCAAAGACAAAATCCGACCACATCACTTTTATAGGAAGGTATGTAAAATGATATATTAGACATAGTCGAGGTGTCATTCTCAAAACAAGATATAGTTGAGGGATCTATCAAAAACAAAAAGATATAGTTGAGGGGCCATTCTCAAAAACCATACAGTTGAGGGGTAAAGTAAGAATAAAAATCACCTTATTTATTACTTTGCCTTTTTTTGAGGCAAAACGATTTAAATTGGAGGTGGGGAAAACTTGCGGATTATGGCCTGCGCATTTGACATTTGGCTTTTTGTCGATTTGCTGGTGCGTAAACTATAAATGCAAGAATCACTTTGAAAACTGGAAGAGAGAGCGAGACAGAGAGACAGACAGAGAACACAGGGAAACGCTCGATCCGAATTTCTCTTACAAGACGGTCGGCACCGCTTTCCACTGCCTCCGCGACTGCGAGATAGAGGCGCTGATGTATCAGCACGACCCAACACATTCCGTTTGAAGAATTGCACGTCTTCTTCTTCTTGTTTTAGTTTTTACTGTTGATTCGAAATTGTTAACTGTAACGGCACGCGCGGAGAAGCCCGCCACCCTGCTGGGGAGGGACGGCGGCAGTTGATAGACTACGATGTCGACGTCGCAAACCATCGGCGGGGCGTCCCGTTGTGGGTGGGTGCTGGGCCCTGCCCTGGACAAGATCATAAAAAATGTGGCATGGAGGAAGCACTCCCAACTCGTCTCCACCTGTAGATCTGCTCTAGACAAGCTCGAGTCATTAGCCGATGATGCCGCCGATCCCGCCTCCTGTACCCCAATCTATGGTCTCTCTCCTTCCGATGCCGAGTTCTTGCTTCAGCCGATCATGATGGCCCTGGAGTCCGGCTCCGCTAAGGTTGTGGATCCTGCCCTCGATTGTGTATTCCGATTCTTTTCTTTCGGCATCATCCGTGGATGCAAAATCAAGGATAACTCTTCCATCATTTTCCGCCTCATTGAATCCGTCTGCAAATGCACCGACCTTGGCGACGATTCAATTGAGCTAGCTGTGCTCAAGGTCCTGCTCTCGGCTGTCCGAGCTCCCTGCATCCGCATCCGTGGCGATTGCCTTGTATACATTGTGAAATGCTGCTACAATATCTACCTTGGGGGCAAAAGTGGCACCAATCAGATCTGTGCCAAGGCTGTTCTTGCACAGATGATGATCATTGTTTTCACCAGGGTTGAGGAGAATTCCATGCACGCTGACTTCAAGAATGTGGTTGTATTTGAATTGTTGGAGTTCGCTGATAGGAATCTGAATGAAGGAAGCTCTATACACTTCTCTCAGAACTTTATTCAGGAGATTGTTGAGGCGAAGCAGAGTCCTCCTGATGCAAAATTGTCCTTGGATTTCCAAAATGGTGCCAGTCACCCCAAGGAAGAAAATATTGAGGGGAAAAATGAACCTAATAACGAGGGTAGTGAAATTAGGGAGGATGGTTTTACCCTCTTCAAGAATTTATGCAAATTATCCATGAAATATTCTTCACAGGAGCAACCTGATGATCCTATCCTTTTGAGGGGAAATATTCTCTCCTTGGAGCTGTTGAACGTCATCATGGCCAATGCAGGTCCTATCTGGCGCACCAATGAGAGGTAAGTTTTCAGTTGTACTAAATTACTATGCACTTGCTATGTGCAGTTGAGTGCACGAACAGAATCATGATTGAAGCAGAATATGTGGATTGATATAATACCAAAACTTATATTAAGGTTAAGGAAGATTATGGCTCAGCTCTAGTTAGAAAGCTCTGGCTTTGTAGTTGTGATGCGAAGAAAAATCCTATTCAGATGCATCTTAATCATCTCTAATATGCCCTGCTTGTATGAATTTTAGTAAAGATTATAAGACTTAATTGTCAGGCATGCGTGCTTTTAAGTTATCGTGTTGATTGTTTCATGCTTTTATGATTCCTGTAAATAAAGAGTCCAATGTTTCCTCTAAATAGCTAATGTGTTCTTCTCTTAACAGGTTTCTTAATGCACTCAAGCAGTTCCTATGCATGTCACTGTTGAAGAACAGTGCACTATCTGTTATGACCATTTTTCAACTTATTTGTTCAATATTTCACCACTTACTATCAAAGTTTAGGTCTGGGTTGAAATCAGAGATTGGAGTTTTTTTTCCCATGCTAATCCTTCGTGTACTAGAGAATGTTCTTCAACCTAGTTTCTTACAGAAGATGACTGTTCTGAGTTTAGTGGAGAAGATCTCTCAAGATTCACAGATTGTCATTGATATTTTTGTCAACTATGACTGTGATGTGGAGGCTCCGAACATATTTGAAAGGTAATCAGAATTGGGTTTTCCTGATTATCCTTTTCTGTTGCTATTTTCTTAAATGTGTTCATTACAATTGGATGCCAATCAGCTTATTCAAGTGTTTGTGTGAATAATAGATTGTTAATGGTTATTGATTTGAACATTTCTGTGATAATATAGTATCTTTACAAGAGAATGAGGCAAAAATCCATTACTCCTTTCTCAAATGTATCCATTACAGTGGGGTTATAAACCCATAGATGCTCAAGAAAGTCATTGAATTCTATTTGTAAAGTAATTGTGGGAACTCTCAATTGGTCCCGAGTATTCTGATTTTGTAGTTATAGTTATCTGTTAAGAATATACCACTGCCTGAAAAGATCTGCGTGGACCCACTTATTCTAGAAAAGTAGTGGTCCTAGCTTTCCTTAATCAATTTGTACTGTCTGGATAACTGTGAAATCATTTGGGTATGCTGGGGGAATCTCAGTGGCCTGTGCCCTGAGATTTTTCCTGAAAACTTTCTCTTAAAGTAGCAAGAAGCAAGAAATATGTGACCCTACCCTAACAAGCTCACTCCCTCATAGCAACTATAATGGATTTACAAATGTTACGTGTGTTCCTACTTTGAAATTTTTGCTTTGTTCTAAAGTTGTATTAAAACTGCTTTAATTCCTTCAGATATTTGCAGGACTGTCAATGGCCTCTTGAAAACTGCTCTTGGTCCACCTCCTGGTTCTACCACCTCTTTGTCTCCAGCTCAAGATACGACATTTCGTCATGAATCGGTAAAATGTCTTGTTAGAATCATCAAGTCAATGGGAGCATGGATGGACCAGCAGCTGAAAGTTGGAGATTCGAATCCACAGAGGTCTTCTGTCAATGAGAACTCGACAGAGAATATAAACCTCATTGAAGATGCAAATATTCCTGATTGTGAGCTGCACTCAGAAGCAAATTCAGAATCTTCTGATGCTGCGTCATGGGAGCAGCGTAGAGCTTATAAGTTAGAAATTCAGGTTTGTTTATGCATGCTCTTTTGAGCAATATAACTGCATTGTCAAAATTTCGTGACACTATCAATTGCCCTCCTGAGTGGTGACTTACCATAAGGATATTGTTGCGTGATGAGTCTAATAAGAATCTACTGCATACATTGAGTTCTGAGTGCCTAATGACAGCAATATCCTAGCCTGTCATATAGGCGCCTTAAACGTGGATGTTTTAAAATTTCAGGATTATCTGGTACATTGTAGTGACTATGTGAATCAAATAAATGCAGAAAGGTGTTGCGCTGTTCAATAGAAAACCTTCCAAGGGAATTGAGTTCTTAATTAACACCAAAAAAGTTGGCTGCTCTCCTGAAGAAGTGGTTTCCTTTCTCAAAAGTACTTCTGGGCTGAATGAAACTATGATTGGGGATTATTTTGGTGAAAATGAGGAATTTCCGATGAAAGTCATGCATGCATACACAGATTCCTTTAACTTTGAAAACATGGGATTCGGTGAAGCAATCAGATTCTTTTTAAGAGGATTTCGGTTACCTGGAGAAGCACAAAAGATCGACCGCATCATGGAAAAATTTGCTGAGCGCTATTGTAAATGCAATCCGGACTCTTTCACCAGTGCAGATACAGCTTATGTCCTGGCCTACTCAGTGATAATGCTCAACACTGATGCCCATAACAGTATGGTAAAGGATAAGGTGTGTTTTAACAACTTTACTCTTCTCAAACTAAAAAATGTGACAGTTTTTTTGCTATGCCATTTTTCCTTTAAACATCTAGTTTCTCTATCATTGTGGGACAGGAAAGACACATGCTATATAGAGACATTGATTTCTGTGTTTCAAAAGCTAAAACAACCATAGTTAGGGGTAGGGGTGCAAATGAGTGGAGCCTTCTTGCGAGCTTAATGAGCCGACTCAACAAAGGTTTGAGCTCAAGTTTGAAGAATTCAAGCTTGAGCCAGACTCGAGCCGAACTTGAGCCTGTGCTCATGCTCAAGCTTGTGGCTCGAAGACAATAAAATAATTGAGATTTTTTTATTTCGAGCTTGAGCTTAGGCCTGAACCTATTGGAGCCGAGCTCGAGGCAAGTTTTCTTGGATCGTCAAGCGCGAGCTTAATTTGTTTCATTCGAGTTCGAGCCTAACAAAAAAGGCCAAAGCCTCGGCTCATTTGCATATCTAGTTAGGGACAAAGTGATTTTATCCAAAAAACTTTTTGCCGGAAATTGGCAACAAGAGATAAACTGCAAAAGATCAAAAAATTTAGACTATGTGGATATGTTATTTTCTACTTCAATTTGTTCTCTAAACATTTTTTTTTTCTATGATTCATTAACTTAATGCCATATTGATCCGAATGATTATGGCATCTTTGGTTTTGTTTTGATGTGTTTTGGGGAGAAATAATTGAGACTATTGGAGAAGGGAAGATAATATTTTTTTCCTATCAATGCCTTCTCTTGTAAGTTTTTTGTGTAATTAGTGGTTATTGGTATATAATAAAGATAGAAATATAAACATTTTCATTAATTGAAATGATTGCAGGATGTAAACATGTGTGTCTTTTACTCATGTAATGATTGGAAGATGTAGATAGACGTTGTTCACTGATTAGGATTTTTAATAATATTCTGGGGAATGAAATTGATGTTTTTGGGTTTATATATATATTTTGGTTCATTTTCATTCCTAGGGAATCAAATGTTTCTAGGAAACCAACCCAAGTGCGTCTCCACATTTTGAAAAATCTTGTGACGTTGCATTTTATTCTGCAAATATAAAAGGGCTGAAAGAATGTTATTATTTGCATTTCTGAACTTCCAAATCTTGAGGTTTGATAAATCCACGTGGAAGTAGTAGAGGCCCGATCTGATGCCTAATTTCTTAATTGATCGCCTAGGAAATTGGGAAAGATTGAAACTGAAAGTTTGTTCAAGTTGGATCATTATTTACTTATTTCTCTTCGTCCTAATTGTTAGGTTTATTTTGTTACTTTATGGTATATTGCCTTACCAATCTAATCTTAATTCATAATAAGGTTGAATTCGATGCCGTTCCTTTGTGACTTATATTGAGATTGGATTTGATTCTTAAGATGTCCAAGGCTGATTTCATCCGGAATAATCGTGGCATCGATGATGGCAAGGACCTGCCTGAAGATTATTTGGGTTTGCTGTACGATCAAATAGTGAAAAATGAGATTAAAATGAGTGCAGAATATTCTGCTCCGCAAAGCAAACAGGGAAACAGCCTCAACAAACTGCTGGGATTGGATGGTATACTCAATCTGGTTTGGAAGCAGACAGAAGAAAAGCCATTGGGTGCAAATGGATATCTAATAAGGCATATTCAAGAGCAGTTTAAAGCAAAATCTTCAAAACCAGAGTAAGATCAATCTTCCAGATAATTGGTTGCTTACTTTGTTTTCTGATGTGATCCATGATTTTTTTTCGGAAGTATTTCTATTAATGCCTATATGGAATATATGTTTGGTGGAAACAGGTCATTTGATGCAGGGAGTTATATCCGGATGATAGTTCCTATTACTATATAAATGTTATTCTGTGCTGATCTTTTGGTAGGTGATATGACATGATAGCCGTTTTGTATATTTGCTTTCTACCCTTCCTTTCCCAACTGCAGGGATACTTATTATGCTGTAGCTGATCCTGCAATACTGAGGTTTATGATTGAAGTTTGCTGGGGCCCAATGCTTGCTGCATTTAGTGTAACTCTGGACCAGAGTGACGACAAGGAAGCCACTTCTCAGTGCTTGCAGGGAATCCGACATGCTGTGCATGTTACTGGTGTGATGGACTTGCAGACCCAGAGAGATGCTTTTGTTACTACTGTGGCTAAGTTTACTTACCTTCATTGTGCTGCAGATATGAAGCAAAAAAATATTGACGCCATGAAGGTGCTTTCTGTTTCACTCTTCTTTGCCATCTTTAATATGCAGAATACTGGAGCAATACATGCATATATGCATCTTTCCTCCTGCTCAAATTCACACCATCATAATCATAAGAAATTATCTGGAGCATAACATTTGTTCCCTTGCATGTGAAATTTGGGGATAGTTTGTGATGCTTGTTTGGGGTTTTCATTTGTTTTCCTTTTCCAGAATAAAAATGCTTTTCCAATCCTATGGAAGTGATTGGAGAGGCTTTTTGTTGTTTTGACAGGCTATTATATCCATTGCTGTTGAAGATGGGAATTACCTTCAGGACGCATGGGAACATATTTTAACATGCTTATCCCGATTCGAACATCTGCAGCTCTTGGGGGAGGGGACGACTACGGATAAAGTAAATAATTCTGAAACTGAAGATAAGTCATTAAAATCCTCTAATTTCCCCTCTTTGAAGAAAAAAGAAGCACTCCAGAATCCGGCTGTGATGGCGGTTGTTCGAGGGGGCTCCTATGATAGTGCCTCTGTCAGATTTGACTCAGCTGATCTCGTTACTCCAGAGCAGATCACTAACTTCATTTCAAACTTACATTTGCTTGATCAAATTGGGAATTTTGAATTGAACCATATTTTTGCTCATAGCCAAAGATTAAACAGTGAGGCAATTGTGCATTTTGTAAAGGCGCTCTGCAAAGTCTCCATGTCAGAATTGCAGTCTCCAACTGATCCACGTGTGTTTAGTCTCACAAAAATGGTGGAAGTTGCGTAAGATTCTTTCCTCAATGTTAAATAAAGGTCCACTTCTTATAAATGGTCTGGAGAGAGATGTGATGGGAAGTACCTATTGATGCTTCTGTTTGCAGGCACTACAACATGAATCGCATCAGGCTAGTCTGGTCTCGAATATGGAGTGTCCTGTCGGACTTTTTTGTGGAAGTTGGTTTGTCAGAAACTCTCTCAGTTTCAATCTTTGTTATGGACTCACTGCGGCAGCTTGCTATGACATTTCTAGAGCGAGAAGAACTGGCAAACTATAATTTCCAAAATGAATTTTTGAGACCATTCGTGGTTGTCATGCAGAAAAGCGGTTCCACCCAAATCAGAGAGTTAATTGTTCGATGTGTCTCACAAATGGTCCTCAGTCTATTCAATAACATAAAATCTGGATGGAAGAGTGTCTTCATGGTAATTTTTACCTTGTTTATGTTCTAGTATACTTTGCGTCACCACAATCCAAATTGTTGCTAAAGCCACATTATAATGGCTTCTCAATTTTGTCCACCACCCAAAATATACGCTTTTGATTGAGCTCGTTCAACATGCATGATGTTATGGATTGGCATATAGATGTGGTTCTTTAGTCATCAGTGTGGCTATATCTTGAGATCCTTATAGATTAAGATAGCTGATGTCGCAGTAGAAGATATACATTGGATTGATAGCTGATTCATAGAAGATATACATTAGATCTTTAATTTTATTCACAATTTTCTTCAGAGTGGAATGACTTGTCAGCCCGAACTTTAGAATATTCTCAGCTAGCCCTTGCAAAATTTTCCTTTAAACAAAGAATCCACCATTTGCAGGTTCTAACAGCTGCTGCAGCTGATGAAAACAAGAGCATAGTCTTACTGGCCTTTGAAACTATGGAAAAGATAGTGCGAGAATATTTTGCTTACATAACTGAGACAGAAACATTGACTTTTACTGATTGTGTCAAGTGCCTCATAACTTTCACGAATAATAGATTCAACAGCGATGTGAGCCTAAACGCCATTGCCTTCCTTCGGTTCTGTGCTGTACAACTTGCAGACGGTGGACTTGCTTCTGATGAGACAAGCAAGAGTGATAATTCATTAACTTCTGGGGTAAAGGACAACTTTTTGGGTGGTCAAATGTGCATTGATGATGATTTTATGCATTTCTGGGTTCCTTTGCTCACAGGTACTTGTTTGTAATTGAGAATTTGAGTCTGAGATGAAGATAGGAGTCTAATGTTATCAATTTATTCTTTATATTAAATAGCATGCTAGTTGTGTGCTTTCTTATCTTGTAACATCACAAACCACCACCACCAGCACCCACCTCTTTGCCCTCTTCTCTCTCTCTCTCTCTCTCTCTCCACTTTTTCCTGATATAAATATTTTTATCCTTTTCAAGACTCCTCCAGCTTCAACTTTATTGTGTGTAACTTTTTTGTGTATGCTTCTGGCCCTCCACTTGAATATGGATGGAGAAAACTCTTCTCCCAAAAGCATCCTCTCTCTTGTGGGAAACAAGTTTACTCCATCACTGCCACATCTAATTTTCAATATTATTTTCATGATTATTGTTTATTTTGTTTCAGGTTTGTCAAGATTGACATCGGATCCTAGACCAGCTATTAGAAAAAGTGCTCTGGAAGTTCTCTTTAATATTTTGAAGGACCATGGCCACCTTTTTCCACAACCATTCTGGTCCAGTATTTTCGATTCATCAATCTTTCCAATATTCAGTTTCACATGTAATATGGAAGTGGCTGAAGAGGATGAAAGCAGCTGTTCTCCAAAGGCGAGTTCCTCACTTCCTGAGGGGAACACTTGGGAGTCCGAAACTAACGTAGTGGCAGCAGAATGTCTCACTGATCTATTTGTCGGCTTCTTTGATTTGGTGAGGGTTCAACTCCGTAGAGTGGTATCTATATTAGTGTGGTTTGTAAAAAGTCCAGGTCAACGATCCTCAAATGCTGGAATAGCTGCTTTGATGTGTTTGGCTGGTGATTTGAGAAGCAAACTTTCAGAAGAAGAATGGAGAGAGATCTTTTTTTGTTTGAAAGATGCAGCAGCATCCAGTTTGCCAGGATTTACAAAGCTTTTCAAAAGCATGAGCCGCATTGAGGTGCCTGATAATGCTTACCCCAATAACGAGATGGAATCGCCTTCTGGTCATGCAGTAATTGATAATGATATTGATGATAACCTCCAAACTGCAGCTTATATTGTTTCCAGGATGAAAAGCCATATCGATGTACAGCTACTCATCATACAGGTGCACCTTTCTTCCTCAATTTTGCATGTGCACATGTATAAATGTCGTCACAGTGATTGCAACCATACCTAGGATAGTTGTTCCGAAATGTTTTCAGTTGCAACCATCAAGAGTGTGGCCTTGGCTTTATTTTTGTGTTTTCATTTCTTTCCACATCCTATTATACTACACAACATCTTAACTGTCTTCTCAAACATGTTTCAACTTGTGGTTTGTCGATGCAACATAATTGATTGACTTACATGTGTTGCTCACAGGTGGTCACTGATCTTTACAAGATGCATTGGCAGTTGTTGTCACTTGGTAATGTAAATATTATTCTTGAGTTCCTTTCGGCCACTGCAGGTCACTCCCATGAATTGAATTCTGAAACTATTTTGCTGCATAAGATAGAAAAGATATGCTCCATCCTGGAGATCTCAGATCCTCCCATGGTTCACTTTGAGAACGAGGCTTACAAGAATTACTTGAACTTTCTGCATGATTTCCTCACGAACAAAACTTGCATGGCCAAGGAAAAGAACGTTGAAGCAGAACTTGTATCTGTATGCGAACAGATGTTGCAGATATACCTAGATTGTGCTGGCCTTGGAAAGAAAGCCGTCAATAAGCACATGCTACATGGTTTTCTTCCATTAGGCTCGAGCAAGAAGGAGGAGTTGGAGGCTCGCACTCCTTTAGTCCTGTCGGTGATGCACGTTTTGTCTACTCTAGAAAGAGATTCTTTTAGGAGTCATGCTTCGTATTTATTCCCATCGTTAGTAGATCTTGTTCGGAGCGAGCACAGTTCGCGGGAAGTGCAGCATGTTCTTAGCAACATATTTCTATCGTCTATAGGGCCAATAATCATGAAATGAAAGTCTGTTGTTTTATTTTCGTGTTTTTTTTTTTTTTTAAGTGTACAGTGTATAATCTTCTCTTCCTCGGTGAGTACGGGGCCTGTGACATATCCCGTTTTTGTCAGGTACATTCTTTTCCTGTTGATCCCTATTTCTGGACTTGTTATTTTTCTGGAAAAGTAATGTTATAGTGGCATCTTTTTTAGGGGGCCGTTTGCTTTTCTATATCATTTTTATACTGTTAAAGAAATGTGTTATTTAAGTTCGTAAGTTTTGCCATAAAAATTTGTGATTAATATTTATGATTTGCATTAAACGTTGATTAGGATTTCTAAATCATGTTAACTGTAAAGCCTAACGTATAATCATTTGAAATATATATATATATATATATATATATATAGTTAATTAAAGCTGTTTTCTGGAGAGCCAAGCTAGTTTTGAAAAGAATAACTATATGTAAAAATTCTTTAATTTTAGGTACATGCACCATGGATTAAAATGAAAAAATTGGGGGACCAAAGATAATTGCCCAAAATAATAATAAGAATTTGAGAACTGAGGGACCCACGAACAAGATTTCTACTTCAAGATTGGATGGCGGTGTTAAATAGAACTAGCCAGCCAAAATGGGGAATGGTGTGAATCAAAATTCAAATGACATCTATGGTCACATTTGCATAGGGGAGTGACATATTCAAATCGCCTAATAATATGCACATTTCAGTGGATTAATTGTCATCGTTTGATATTTTAAAATTTAGTGTATTTAATTGAGAATTCATTGATCTAATGGTGAAAAGGAGGCCCATTAATAAAAAAGTTACGGGTCTGATTCATAAATACGTAGGCTTTATTCTATTGAATAGTAGTAGTCTGATTATTTGTACCGTTTCTTTGGTAATTGCATTTGATAAGATTATGATTGATATGAAAATTGTATTTTATTTTTGATTTATATATATATATATATATATTTACCCTTTAAACTATATTTTTAATATTACTTGGTCTTCCAACATGTTAAAATTGGCTCATACGTCCAAACTTTATCTTATCTCTTATAAGATAAATGCATTTTATTTTATTTGTTCTAGTTATGAAATTTAAAGCAAAAATTACTTATTTTACTTCCTCTCAATTAAATTTTATTAATACTATCTTTATTTAATCTACCTATTTATTTATCTCCTTCGAGATTCTTTTTCCTACATAAGGATATCATTAACTTTTAATTATTATTTTGTTGAAGTGAAATAATAACCTAGTTTATCAGTTTATGTAATATTAATTTAAAATTATTATAAGGGATGGTGGAATGTGAACAAGAAGCGTGTTTTTGGCCAATAAAAGCGGCGGCAGCCAATTGAGACTTTAATATGGAAAAAGTTTTTTATTTTATTTGACATTTGGAAAAAGTATTTTAAGTAGTAGTGAAAAACTGTCTAATTAATTATAGGTAAGGTAGGTATGGTATCAGTAGTTGTTGCCAAAAGTCACGAGTCACCCGGGACACACAACGAAGCCGATGCCTGTCTCTGTTTTATTTATTGAAACTGGACAAAAAATATCATATAATAATACCTTTTTTTTTTATTTAATAATATATATATATATATAAAACAATCATTAATTATTATAATATTATTAAATACGGCCATCAATTATGACAATCAATAGTTTTATTAAAATAGAATAATAAAAAATTAAACTTAAAACCAACCTTATAGACTTGCTTCTTTAGTATCGTCATTTGAACTAATAATAATTTATTTATTTATTTACAAGAATATGAAAAAGAGCCACCGCAATGGACTATCAATTCATAACACTAATTGCTGCCGAGCTACCTCTTGTACAGTTGGATATATTTCGTGATTTAATTTTATGCTTTTTTTTTTTTTTTGTCAAGACCGCCCATGTAGACCTAGGAACACATGCACGAACTTTTCATGCATAATAAGAATAATGTAATTAATGATCAATTATAATTAATTATATTCGACCATGGGTTCAATCTAATAGTCAAATCCCACCAAATCATCTCGACGGGGAAATGGCAGCAGAGTTCCATTAAGGATTACCAATCAACTTAAAAAAGCAATCAGTTTCCGTGTTTACTATATGGCATGGAAATCGGTGTATTGATTTTGAACTATTGAGTTGAGTGTCAACAGTTTGTTGGGTTTTCGGGGTGGATGAAGACAAAAATCAGAAGTTCAACATAAACCGCGTATGTAATGATACAAAAATTCCATCCAGCAGGCACTAGCAGTTCGGTTTAGTAGTCTAGTATTGAGTTTTTAACCACTCCGGCCCCAAAATCAAATTGCTGATTAGCACCAATTAGATGCAATCAACTTGAAACATGTTATATATGTCAATCGAAATACTACATACACGCATACTCAAGCTTGGGACACGTTATACAACACCATACACACAAGCACACACTCACTCACCTAAAGGGGAAATTCTTACCCGTACCGAGTTCGGCCACACCATAACTAATTAGGTGGTGAGTGTTTTATACTTATCATGTGATTGGTGTACAATTTAGGGAGAGTGACCAATCACATAACAAACGTATTAATACTTGCTCTATGATTGATTGGGTTCGATCAAGCCGGGTCTGGGCAAGAATTTTCCCACTTAAAGGGACTTAGGACACGTTATAGATATCAATCAGAACGTTACACTCACCCAAAGGACTTGAGATACGTTATAAATATCAATCAAAATGCTAAATATAAACACATACACACACCCACCCACATGAAAAAAAGAGAGAATAAGATAATTTAAATCTAAAATCTCAATAGTATCGATTTAAATGCTCACCACTAGACTACAACTTGAATGACTGATTGGCCCCAGTCCAGTTCAGTTCAAGTTCACCAGCATTGACCAACAACTAACTATAAATACCAAACTCCCTTAACCCTTCAACTCACCCATCACCCAATCTTCTCCATTTTCACAAAATAATAACATTTTCCTATTATTCCCTTCTCTCGGGCCTTGATCCGATGAAGAATATGGCAGCCGTCGTCCCCCACCCGCAAGGCCGGCGATCCACCTCCGCAAAAGCCGCCCCCGGCCCCAAGGCCTCCGACGCTGTCCCCCTCCCACTCTACCTCACTAACGCCTTCTTCTTCACTCTCTTCTTCTCCGTCGTTTACTATCTGCTCCTCCGGTGGCGCGAGAAGATCCGCAACTCCACCCCTCTCCATGTCGTCACTCTCTCCGAGATCTCCGCCATTGTCACCTTCGTCGCCTCCTTCATCTATCTTCTTGGCTTCTTCGGGATCGGTTTTGTCCAGTCCCTCATCATTCCCCGCTCTTCCCACGACGACATTTTGGATGATGACGAAATTATTGTAGCCGATTACGATCGTATGATGCTCAAGGAGGATTCACGCGCCGCCCCCTGCGCCGCTGCCCCTCCTCCATTCGAGGCCCCCAAAATTGCTTCCCCTAGACCGCCCACTAATAAGATCGTGGATGATTCCCCTGCCTTTGAGGGGGACGATGAGGAGGTCATCAAGTCCGTGGTGGCGGGCAATACCCCTTCCTACGCCCTGGAATCCAAGCTGGGTGATTGCCGCCGCGCTGCTGCCATCCGGCGGGAAGCCTTGCAGCGTACCACCGGCAAGTCCCTTGCGGGGCTGCCCCTTGAGGGCTTCAACTACGACTCCATACTGGGGCAGTGCTGCGAAATGCCTGTGGGTTACGTGCAGATCCCGGTCGGCATCGCTGGGCCACTGTTGCTGGACGGGAGGGAGTATTCCGTGCCCATGGCCACGACGGAGGGGTGCCTGGTGGCCAGCACCAACAGGGGATGCAAGGCCATCTATGCGTCGGGAGGGGCCACCAGCGCCCTCCTCCGAGATGGAATGACGAGGGCTCCCGTGGTCAGGTTCGCCACCGCCAAACGGGCTGCGGAGTTGAAGTTCTTCTTGGAGGACCCTCTCAATTTCGAGACCTTGTCGCTTGTCTTCAACAGTTCAAGCCGATTCGGCAGGCTGCAGAGCATCAAGTGCGCCGTCGCTGGCAAGAATCTCTACATCAGGTTCGCGTGCAGCACAGGGGATGCCATGGGGATGAATATGGTCTCCAAGGGCGTGCAGAATGTCATGGACTTCCTCAACAACGAGTTCCCGGACATGGATGTTATCGGCATCTCAGGTATGGATAATTTCTACCCCACTTCTTTCTTCGATATGTTTCCAACTCGAATTAATTGGTTATAATTACTGATGATGATGTGTAGGAAACTACTGTTCGGACAAGAAACCGGCTGCAGTAAATTGGATCGAAGGGCGGGGCAAGTCAGTTGTGTGTGAGGCCATCATCAACGAAGAAGTGGTGAAGAAGGTGCTCAAGACCAACGTTGCTTCCTTGGTGGAACTCAACATGCTCAAGAACCTCACCGGTTCTGCCATGGCTGGAGCTCTGGGCGGGTTCAATGCTCATGCAAGCAACATTGTCTCTGCTATCTACATCGCCACTGGTCAAGATCCGGCACAAAATGTCGAGAGTTCTCACTGCATCACCATGATGGAAGCCGTGAACGAGGGAAAGGATCTTCACATTTCAGTGACAATGCCTTCTATCGAGGTTGGCACGGTTGGAGGTGGGACTCAGCTCGCCTCCCAGTCGGCATGCCTCAACCTGCTTGGAGTTAAAGGAGCCAGTAAGGAGGCTCCAGGATCAAACTCCAGGTTATTAGCTACCATTGTTGCTGGTGCAGTTCTCGCTGGAGAGCTGTCTCTCATGTCAGCACTTGCTGCTGGACAACTTGTAAAGAGCCATATGAAGTACAATAGGTCTAATAAGGATGTATCCAAGCTTTCAACTTAAAGCTTAATTTTTATCAATGGCGGGGGCAAATACAGAAGCATGCTGTTGGACTTTTATACTTGTTAAAGCCTAAGCAATAGTGGTGCGCAGGTGCTGATTCCCATGTTTGGGGCTGGGCTGAGCAGGGGGGTAATTGTTACTAGTATCATTTTTACATTCAGGACAAAGATGCAAGTTGTATAAATTGGGGGAAATACCTGGAGAAGGATTATCGTTAGTTTTTTTCTTTTTCAATTTGTTATTCTTTTAGACAGACACCTTTTGTATTAATGTTGATAAACGTGACATCTTCTGAAATAGTTCTTCGCATGATATTTTCTGTTGAATCTCAAGAATTGTTTTGGATCCGTAAGGCATGATTGCCATTATTTGCACCGGGAAGAACGAATCACACACCAAGCACAGCAATTACATCAAAAGATCAATAGATTTGATGCCTAATATATCCCATAGATAGTCCGAATTATATAGGAACAATAATCAATTTTAGTTTGAATGATTTGTAGGGGAATTCTATATCCATTCGACACATGTAATTTCTTTTCCATTGTTATGTGTTGTGGAATTTCTTAACATGCAAATGTACGTGTGCCGACAAATAATATAGAGTGAATAAAGTATTGAATCTCATAGAGACTTGTAAATTATTGCTAATTAAGTATTGAAATTAAAATTCCTACGCTTGTTCTTAATTCAATTATGGTGGATAGAAATTAAATTAGACAAATCAAAATAAAATAAAATTAGCCAATGCAAATAACAAGTAGCAAAGTAATCAACCGGATTGACTAAGTCTAGGATTGCAACATCCCCAATATGCTTTCCTAATTAGAATTACCAAAATTCTTATAATTATCTGAATTATTCTGGTAATTTAGAGAATGAATTTATTGGTGGGTTTCTGTCAAAATTTCCACATATCTATTATCAAATAATATTATCCTATATGTCTATAGTGCCTAACAATTAATCAATAACGCATTAAGTTCACTCATTGGATAATATATGGTTCGCAGGTATATATCTATCCTAAAAACTAATCGACTTTTGACAAGTATAAAATCGAACATGCCTTGATTAATTTATTTTTCGGGCCCCAAATTTCCTTCGTCAAGAATTAGACAAGACTCATAACATAGAATTGGTGACCACACAAACAATCAATCCAAACTAAACAATCATAATAAATACACAAAAATTATAAGAATATGGCAAAACTCATAAAAATTACATAAATCTAAAAAAAAAAAAAACTATCCATCAATACAACTAAAATTTAAAGATAAAGAAAAGAGAAAACTCCAATTAAACGCCGAATCTTCACTTCCTTAGCCTTCAATCTTATATTACTTGAGGGAATATTGGAAGATAAATTAATCTAACTAAAAATTATGGAAAAACTAAAAGAGAGAATGTAAAAGTATGATTTATTGAGTTAAAAGTTCTAATTTGACATAAAATCCTAATTAAGGTAGAAAGTTGCCAAATTTGTGTGCAGGATCGCAACCAATTTTGTCTAATTAATCTATTTTTATGCGAATTTGCAATTTTTTACGTATGATTACACCTCTTTGCCCTTTTTGCCTTTATAGACTTACTTTCCTTAAAATAAGAAAAACCAACATTAAAACCTTTTTAAATAATTTAAAATAAAAAAAATATAATAAATCCATCAATTCAATACATAAATATATAGAATTTGATGAATTTGACATAATTATTTTGTTTTCTAGATTCATGATTTAGAATCCACAAAAAAACCAACTTTAATTTTGATAAAGTATTGTTGAGATGCATTCTTCTGATTTTAAGATACATAATTTGTGGTCCCAGAGCACTTTTATTTTATAACTTAATGATCTAATATGATTAATTTTGATAAAACAAAAATTATAATTTCTTTCATACAATTGGACACAAAAAAATTATGAAGTGTCGAAAGGTGTAGCAGCTTACTATAGTTGTTGATGGGTAAAGCGTCAGTGCTTGCATTTAACCCAAAAAAATAACTCATTTATTTTCCCTTGTCCGCTTCTTCTTCACAATATAAAATACTAGGGTTTAGTTGAAAACTACTTAGGTTTCTGAATTGGGAACTGGGAAGGCGTGATTTAATTGGCTGTCCTTGGGATGGAGGACAACAAAGAAGCCGTTGAAGATGGCGGTGATGGTTGGGTTGCTGCCGCTCCGGATGAACAGGAAAGCAAAGAATTTCATAAGGATATGGAAGTTGAGAACGAAATAGAGACCGAAAACGGAGAAGAATCAGTTGAAATTGCTCCTGCCGGAGACCTCCATCATTTATCTGTTATCTCGGATTCCCAAGTATTGGGCGAGAGTCGGGAGAAAAATGCTGCTGATGCCAATCGCGAAGAAGAATTCTGCTCCGAGCCTGTTACATCATCACAAGTACAAGCGGAAGAGTTGAATGATGA
The DNA here is from genome assembly GCA_026212405.1 of Petrea volubilis. NCBI lineage: Eukaryota > Viridiplantae > Streptophyta > Magnoliopsida > Lamiales > Verbenaceae > Petrea > Petrea volubilis. Next base: position 15,150,961 of record CM047875.1, read on the forward strand.
GGTGCCGGAGGTGTTGTCCAATGGTTCCCCGGAGGAGGTGGAAAATGATTCCACTGTCCACAAGGAAGAGGAAATGGAAATCAAAGTAAAAGAGGTGGAGGAGGAGGAGGACGTTGTGGCAAAGAACGAAAAAGAGGATCCAAATAGTGTCTTGACAGAAACAATGGTACAGCCGCAGCCGCCAAATGAGATGGAGGAGTTGAAGAACGATTCGGATATTAAAATTCCGTCTAAATCTTTTCTGTTAGATGCAAATGATGCTACAGGGGATGAATCCGGAACTGAGGAGGAGCAAGCTGCATTTATGAAGGAGCTTGAAACTTTCCACAGAGAAAGATGCTTGGACTTCAAGACGCCTAAATTTTATCAAGAGCCGTTAAATTGCCTCAAGTGACTCTTACTTTCTATTCCTGTTTTTTTTTTTTTTTTTTTTTTTTTTTTTTTTTTTTTTCTTTTTTGCAATTTATTTCAGAATTTCTGAACCTTGTTCAAATGTTTCATTCTTTTTGAATCAGGTTGTGGAGAGCAGTGATCCGACTAGGGGGTTATGAACAGGTAGGTAAATGATTTTCGAATTGCTTCAATTCCTTTTCCTATCTCATTTCTATCAGCTTTCAGCGTGATTTGAACACGAGGAAGTTATTTAATGATCAACTTGCCGGATATATCACATCAATTCATTGGTTCTTTGGCACACGTTTCCATGCATATACTGCCACTTTGTCATGGGAAAACTCAACTTGTCAGCTTAGTTGTTTAGGGCCGGTGGGAATGGGCAATTTTCTTTCTTTTTTAGGGGATGGGGGAATGGCTTGTATGTTGGTTTATTTAATACAACTCTGCAAGGTTCTGGGTCCTAGGATAAAACAATTGGCGTGTGAACTTGTGTCTCCATAAGTTAAAACCATTGAGTGGGGAACAACACCTCTTGATGCAAGGCAACCACTTCCATAATCCTCGTGTCTACGCCACCAAGAGGCACAAAGGTGGTTACATACTCTGAGAGTGAGTGATATTATTCCACTTTGCATGACGTTTGAGTACTCATTTCTCAGTCAAAGGGAAGATATTGGACACAAAGGTGGTGCTTCCCCTTTACAGCTTAAAATTTTTATATATATTACATGTGAATCTCTTCAAGAAGTGAGCAAATGTAATTTTTGAGAAGATATTTCTTAGTCCACTGTCTCTTTGTGCTCGGCTTTGATTACTGTGATTCGCAACCTAAACACACACACACACACACAAAAGAAAGAAAGAAAGAAAGAAAGAAAAAGAAAAAAGGAAAAAAAGCACTTGTTCCTTCTCATTCCAATAAGTGGTAAACTCATCTGAGAAAAGATGGCCTTCCATTACCTTAGACCGTGAATGTCATGTCAAACCTTAGCTAATGCTTCATATTAGTTTTTGAAAGTGAAAAGGAGAAAAATAAACAATTAGCGTACTATATTTATTATGATGGAGAATAAGCAATCACAATAAGAGTGGAAATCTTCATTAGATTTGTGGATGGCTATCCATATTCCTCTTCTATGTGCTGTATAGTTCTGTGTATGAGATCAACTCTAAAGGATGCACCTTGTTTTTGGTTTTGCAGGTGACTTCACTGAAGCTGTGGAGACAAGTAGGAGAATCCTTTAGGCCCCCAAAGTGAGGATCAGCACTTAGTTTTTATTCAAAAGTTCTACTATCTTATAGTATGCTCACTTAGTGCCAGGCACCTGTTTCTCCTTGTGTGAATGCATTTGTTGCTACACCTGAATAGAACAAAAAGAATGACGACTAATCGTTAGATATGTCAGTTTCGCTGTTTGAGATCTCTCTCTCTCTCTCTCTCACTATCACACACACACACATGCGTGTGCACTCACACTTTCACAATAATACACTTCTACCATGAACTTCACCATAATTGTCACATTCTTTTGTGTTCTTCAAAATGGATTTTGATGCATGCTCAATGTTGTTTAATCTTGTACAGGACCTGCACCACTGTCTCTTGGACATTTCGAGGTTTTTATGAGAAGGTTATAATCAAATTACTTGTGAACTGGTCCTCTTGTATCCTTTGTTTCTCCAGAATTTTAATATTCAACTAAATTGTTTCCAAATTATTTTTATTTTTCATTTTCCCGCTAATTTAATAATTTCGTGTTTTCTACTCTCATATATTTGGTTGTGCATGTGCTTGCATGTATGGTGGTGTGAGTAAAGGCATTTGGACTGGTGTCATAGAGTCGTTGTCTGTACTTTTGTTTGGGGAAAGTGGCGGTCTCTTATTTAGCAAATAGTAGAACACAGATGTGCACATTGTTGTCTTCATATGAGCTTTTTCCAAAGATATTATGACAAAATAGGCATTCAGGTAGGAATCTGGTGGAAACATACCTTTGGGAATTGTGAGAATGTGAGATGGAAGCAATTGTATTTTTGAGATCGGGAAAAATTCAGAAAATCCGGATTGTGACTTAAACTTGTTTTTGCATCTTTTTCTTTATTCATCCGATCCCTTATTACGAATCATTGCATGGATTTTTCCCCATTGGTTCATTTTGAATTATTTTTATCCTTTCTACACACAAGGTAGTAGCTCTTTCTGCTTCTTTCTTGTTGATTTTTGCTTCTCATACTTCTTAATGTGCAAACAGTGTTTGCCTTCTCCTGCTTCCAAGAAAGCATTTCCTTATCAGACAAGAGCGTTCTGTATGTTCTTCTTCACAGTTGCAGGTCCTACTTCTTAATGGACTTGTTTTCCCTTCTCTTTTTATAGTATAATGAAGAAATGGACTTGAAGGGTTGCAAAGCTGGTCCATTGTCACATGAAGGAGCTTCCAACTTTGTTCTAATAACCCCTTGATAATGATAACATCAGTGATGCTTGGCATGTCTTGGAAATATGTGTAAACCTATCCTGTAATGGATGGTTTGCAATTACACTGATGACCTTTTTTTAATTTACTTTTCCCCTGCACTGAGGACTAACAGAAACTAGTTTTTCAATGTTATCCTGAAGTTATCTTTCGAGTCATTGATAGTCATCTCTCTCATGCAAGTTGGGACTGATGTTTGTTTTTGTAGGCATTGTTAGAATATGAAAAGCATAAAATGCGTAGTGGTGAACTACCTTTCACTGATGCTTCTTTATCAGATCCTGCTTCTGGGAATCAGGTGATTATTTATACATTTTTCTTGACATTTTTTGACTTGTAAGAGTAAGTATAGTTGGTTTTGATAGTATGACGGTCCTGGGAACAACTCATTTGCAGGTAGATCTAATTCATGCTTCAGGATCAGGCAGAGCAAGAAGGGATGCTGCCGCTCGTGCCATGCAGGGATGGCACTCTCAGCGGCTTCTCGGGAATGGCGAGGTTGGAGACCCCATCATTAAGGTGTAATAAAAGCTTTGTCCTTACCTTGTTCATTTATTTATTTATTTTTTCCTGGTCCGCAGTTGTAATTCTTGGATAACAATGATACTTTGTTTTTCCAGGATAAGAACCCGAGCACAACACCAAAGCGTGAAAAGCAATTAAGAAACATTGGTAAGTTTTACTGCCAGAGTTGGAGTGCTATTGTAACCTTCGGTTTATGAAACTTGAGTTTCATTCCATGTGGCGTTAATTTTTTACTAAGGCCTCCTGAAGCGCAAGGGATCATCTCCCATTGAGCATGCTGTCAAAGTTGCACGTGTAGCATCAAAATCGCAGTTAAGATCTCTTAGCCGGAAGTCCCCTAAGTTGTAGATCTGCAAATTGTGACTTGTTACATGGATCACTTGTTTCTTTTAATACAACTGCCTTACTGATAATATTTAGTTTTCCGTTAGACATCTTTACTACAAATGCTTGTAGAATGTGGTCTTTTGACACGATGACATTGGAAAATTTTGTTTTGAAGATTTTATGGTACCGTTGGGCATTTCTGGTTCCCAGGGCAATGTAGAATTGATGAAATATTCTGTCATCATGCACTGAGATATCACCTCTTATGAGAAGTTATTTTATCAGCTTTTCCTTTCATTATCTTCTGATATCACCTCTTTCGCTGGGAGAAGGCTCATCTACAAAATTATGAGTCCATTGTCAGTTGCATGTGACGATACTGTACAACTAAATGCTTGAGTTTGAATCTAAAAGAGGTCTTTGCATTCTTTTTCTTTAATCTATGGATTCTGATGTTTACGACAGACTGGAGATTATGGTTGTGGATGTTGGCATCCCTGCTGAATGGGTGAAGGTCAATGTGCAGAAAATGGTAGACTTTTCTTTCCACTCCTTGGTATGTAATGGCCTGTGATATGCTTTTCATAAAGATCTTACTAGTTTAATTTGGTGTTTTGCAGAAAGACTGCTATGAAGTATATGCATTGGTTCCCGGGCTTTTGCGTGAGGAGGCAAGTAACGCGAAGATGTTATTATCTTTCTTTTTGTAAAGTACCTGTCAATTGCCATTGTGTGGTGTTGTCTTCCAAATTTTTGTGTGTTTTTGGGTTTGTTGGGGGGGGGGGTGGGGGTTGTTCAAGAAGACTATTATTGCTCCTTTTACCGCTGGCAGAGAAAATATGCTCACTCCTAAAGGTGACTAGGGCCCAATAGGTCTTTTGTGTGTGTTCATCTTGGGAGATGAGGCTGCTTGTGCTTGGTTGAGCAGGCATGTAGGATAGAGGCCTATAGCAAGATTGAGGTTGTCCCTTGAGGCTGACAGGATCCCAGTATTGAGGATTTAATCTTAAAAATGATCATGTCAATGTGACGTTCAGGACTACTATACCAAATGATAGTCTGCTGTCAGTTCGTCCTCATGATAGTCATGGTGTGATTGACAAGGGGCAGGTTTTGATATGCATCTCTAGGAGATTTACCATTGTGCATAATAAGCATAAAATCATTTATGATGGCTGCTCTCCACCTGCAAAGTTTTGTTTGCTTGTGATATGCTAGATGCATTTCATCAGGACACTAGTGTATTGGCTCAATTTATTCAAAAACGACCTATTGGGAATAAGAAAGATTTGACATGGTAACAAGAAAAATAGCGAAGGACCAAGAGGCATGCCGAATGTGAGATGCCATGTGTACATCTGATTAGGGCACATCATTGCTACAATCGCGTGGAGTCTATATATTATATCTAAACTATTTATTAATTGGTGGTTCTCTGTAGTAATAAACAATGTACATTACCCTACCCTTCCCCCTTGTGGACTCCATCTCAATGGAAACATGATCAGGGACTTTGTGCAAGGAAGGGCAGGTATTTCAATATCAAAAAACTTACAAATTAACTTTTGTCGGTGTTTGCTAGATTATGGTTGGTGAGGTTAGTTATTGTTTTAGATACAACTTGAATTATAACTCTTGGTTAGATATTGTTTTGCATGTGGCCTCATTCTTTATTTGACAACAGGTACGTGTACAATCAGATCCTGCAGGGCGTTTGGTCATATCTGGGCAACCAGAACAGCAGGATAATCCTTGGGGTGTCACTCCATTCAAAAAGGTAACTCAAATCACTTAAGGCGTGCCCTACATCAGCGGTCTATGTATCCATCCGCTATCTGTTTAACGCCTGCTGGTTTAATAATCTAATAAATGCAAAAGTAATTTCTGATTTATTTCTCTTCTATGCAAGAGTAGTTAATGAGCTTTAGTTTGCTTCTCTTTCAATTTTCATGGCTGGTACCAGTTTTTTCATATTTGGACCACCAGGTATTAGATTAGATATTCTGGAGTCTCCGTATGGCATCACATTGTTTGATATCTTCTTGTTTGAGTCATGATTTTTAGCAGGGGGGGGTGATATATGTTGTCATTTGGGGTCAATAATTTTCATGTGCATAAAGTATTTACACTATATAACTCAGAGATTATATGACTCAGTGTTCTGAATCTTTTTGAGATCATAACAAGACAATCCATGTGATCTGGTCATATTACCCAAGATCACTCTAGTTCACAGAATTGCATTTTAGATTCCCCTTCTAATTCTTTCTGGGCTCAATTAAGCGATGAGCAAAATTGGTATGTCACTCTTCCGAAATAAAATATCATGAAATTGCTTTTCCCGGTAATGTTTAGATTCATTTTTATTGGATTTGGCTTATAACGTGTTAGTAATTGAAAACAATCTGGTCCAAGTCCCAATTATTTCCCTGCTCATATACTTGTTGCAAAATATGTTATTTAGTGAAAAGCAGAAACAATTGTGCTGAAGGAGAAAAGGAAGAAACAATGATTTGTGTATGTAATTCAATTCTGCAACCTGATAAAATTCTGCGATCTTTGGACTGTGTAAAATTCAACCTATGATACTTAAATTGGCACATTTCCAGTTTTACAAATATCGCTGAAATTGGCATGAAAGTTCAATTTCTCTAGTCCAGTTTGGTTTCTTTGATCTAGGTTTTAGGTTTGCTCTGATAGCTCTTAGATCAACTCCTTATAATGGCCTGTAGTTGTTCTTTGTACCTGATTGTGTGCTCTGAATTTCTCTTGTATATGACATAAGAACTTTCCTGTTTCCAGGTGGTTAGTTTACCTACTAGAATTGATCCTCACCAGACATCGGCTGTGGTGACCCTGCATGGGCAGCTATTTGTGCGTGTACCATTTGAGCAATCAGATATGTCCTAAAGGGTTAAGGAAAAAAAAAATGCAGATATGTAGAAGGTAGTTGCCTTTTCTAAGATAGAGGTCTTCAATGGCATCTTTTGGGGATCTATTTAGAATGAAAGAGTTATGTAAAGTTTACCTATGTTGAATCGGGATTCACTGTGCTCATTTACTATGTATTGTACGTCCGCATTGAGGCGTACCTTATGTATCAAAATTTCAATTGTCTACTGTAAATGTATTTGTTTCTCCTCGTTAACATACTCTACCACCATTATTGGCTTCCTTGAGAAATGTAAATATATAGAGAGAGTATCCAAAACATGTACGTCTTATAAGCACATGTACAAAACACTAGGAAAAATTTGGCCCTTTTTTACCAACTCACAGGATGAAATCTGGCTCAAATGTTCCTTAAATATACCTTGAAGAATTAAGCAAATTTTAGTCCTGTGGGATATTGCAAAAGACAACAAAAATCAGTTAAAAATTGAGACAAAGTCACAAGTTGTCATTTTTTGGCTGACTTAGAAATTCATAAATTTTACACAAATATTCCCTGATACATGTCAAATATTGTGGCGAAATTTTAGGGTTATAAGACTTTACAAAAGGTGCTCTGGAGAAAGAGAGATTCATTAATTAGCCCTTTCTTCACGGGTTCCAAAATTCATGAAATCTAGTAGGCATAATTCCTAACATGTGTGGAAATATTAGTATGTACCCGGTGCTATTCAAAATTTAGTAAATCTTCTCTAAAAATATGATTCAAATTTAAAAGAGAAATACTAGTATGTACTCGGTGTTATTCAAAATTTAGTAAATCTTCTCTAAAAATATGATTCAAATTTAAAAGAAACACGTGTAAATTCAAAACGAGTAAATAATATTACTAAGTTAAACAACAAAGGCAACAATTATATTTGAACAATAATTCTTCAGAAGAAATTTAAGAATTTTAAGTCCAATAATAAGTTTAGAGTCCACACAATATTTTTTTAATGAATGTATTAAAATCGAAAATAACTAGAAGTTTGTGCATTTTTGGATGGCAACTAAATCAACTTCCTATGGCCCCGATCATGGGGGATCCTCCGGATCCGCCCCCCACCAAACGGACTTATGCATCAGTCACCGGCGGCATGGCCACTGCTACCACCATCAAGGGTGTTCGGCCAAACTTGTCCTCACAATTGCATTGTGATGGCCATTTTCGAAGGTATGCCAAGAGAGAGATCAAAAATGATATTTTAGATTTTGAATTTTCTGAACAAGAAATCGAGGAATTATCTAGTGATTTTCGTTTAGCTTTGATTGGAAAATTTTCTCATGGTTATCCATCCATGGGAAGATTAAACGTGTTGATGAAAGATATCAAGTTTAAAGGAAGTTGTATGTGTAGTCTTCTTAATGTGAATCATGTTTTATTTCGTTTTGAGATCGAAGAGGATTATACACGGTTTTGGGTTCAAAAATTTTGGTATTTTGATGGCTTTCCAATGAGAGTATTCAAGTGGACAGCCGATTTTAATCCGAAGATTGAATCTCCCATTGTTCCAATTTGGGTTACACTCAGGCACTTACCGATACAATTTTTCAAGACCGACGTCCTTTTTAGCTTTGCTGAAGAAGCTATTGGTAATCCTCTTTGCATCGACGAGTGGACGTACGGATGCAAACGGGCTTCTATGGCAAAAATTCTTGTGGAAGTGGATTTGCTTAAGCCTTTACGGCATCAAATTAGCGTTTCATTCCGGGGGAAAAGATGGATTCAATCTTTAGAATTTCAGCGTTTACCCAAATATTGTCCCAACTGCCAGCACTTGGGCCATGCTCTTCATGAATGTACGGCCCCTGATAGGGGGATTACGCTGTCAACACCCTGCGGAAACGACAAGGATGCTTCCGGTGATGATCCATTTGCCGGCGAGGAGTTGCGTCCTTCTTTGGTTCAGAAACATGGAGAGTTGAGGGAGAGCTTGGACGCTAAACAGCGAGCAACTGGTTCAGACAGCCTGCCAAATCTGCACCTTGTTCCAGCAGCAGATTCTGATGGTTATTTGCCGGTTCCGTCGACATCTTTGCAGGTTCCGGTGACTTCTACAGCAGCTGTAACTCAGCCTTCAATTCAGCATGATTTGCAGGCTTTTGTTGCGGTTCCTACCCCCAATACTGGCGTGAATTCAGGGCTGCAAGTGGTTGGGAATCTTGTCTCTTTCTTGGAGCAAAGTAAGGAGACATGCAGCCTTTCCAAATCAGCTCCTGCTGCTGCTCACGTGAATGCACCAGCTGATGGTTCTCACGTGAATTCTCCACATGGGGAAGATTCCATTTCCCACCCAGCTGCTGTCACTCACGAGAAAGAGGTTCTTGGGGGTCCCAAAGGCTCAGCTTTTGTTGGAAAGGTTGTCCCCCACTTGCCGGATCCTGTTCCTCTTTGCACAGCTGCAAACTTGAGGGAATTAGCTGTAATTCCACCAGCAGCTAATTTGGGACAGCAGCCAAAAACGTTTTCAGACATGTTTAGGGAACTTAAGGAGGCTGAATCTATCCAAGCATCTCCCATATTATCGCCCATTGCTACTGAAAATTACCATAGCAGCAGTGAGCTTTTCGATTTTTTAGTATCTTCGGATGGTAAGGTTTATCCACGTAAATCCTTGCTAAATCTGGACCATAATTCGGCCTTGGGTGTTAGTGATGCTCTTCACGCTGAGTTGGCTGCTCATTTGGCTCATGATGCGCCTAGTCACGCCCACGTTATGGGTGAGGTGGTGGATGGCAACGTGGCTACACGGGTAGGCCCTCTTTTGGAAGAAACCACAGCCCAAGACGTATCTACGGAGTTGGACCAGGAAAACTTGGGCTTGTATGATGCACATCAGGCCTTTGAGTGTGGGCTTGACACACTTGTGGATGCAATTGAGGATCGGGTCTTACTTCGCACTACCAAGAAAAAAAACAAAAAGAAAAGAAATCGGGCCAAAGGCAAATTTAATCATATAGTCCCCAACATTCAATCATCATTGGAGGCCAGCTCTTTTAATTTCAGCGATCCGCCAGGGGGCCCTAACGCACACTTACCACCTGCCCAAATCGAACCAGGGGGTGTTGGTGTCATCTCTCGACAATTGGTAGGGGAAAATCTACCAAGGGTTGTTCCGGTCAACAGTGAAAATGTTCCAGGGGAGGTACATGTAATTTCTGAACTTCAAAATACAGAGGAATGCAATGGGAACAAGGAGGTGCATTTAGAAGAGGCAAGTTCTGAGGTTGAGGAGGAATTCCATTATCCCGGTGAGTCGATGGATAATTTAAGGTGTCTGTTTTATAACTTTGGGCAGCCCAAAATTAAATCACAAATTGGAGCTGTCCTTGGACCTAGTATGGAACAACCCAGCAAATATACATGTCCTCCGAGTCCATCAATCAATCCTTCTCCAAAGTCATCACACTCCGCAACACCCCCGGTCGCGACGCCATCCCCTTTGGGTCTTTGTTCCACCAATAAGGACCTCCAAGATACTTTCAGATATTCCAGCTCATCGGCAGAGCCATCATCGCACACTCCGAACTTTCGTCATGTAAAGGACATTTACTCAGATGAATACTTGCTGGAGGAATGTGCCAAGAAAAAGGTATATCCACTTCATCGAACTCACTCGGGCGAACACAAGCTGATGTCATGGAGCAGAGATGCCAAATTTCGGAGTCAGAGCCTTGAGCTACAGTCAGAGTCGAGTGACGATTGGGAAACACAGTACGATGATGACGACCCTTCTTTTGAATTCTAGACTATCAAGTCGTGTTTTATACTTGTAAAGGAGTAGTACTCCTAATTTTCTAAGTAGTATTGGATGATGATGATGTCATGGGATATAATGGAATCATGAATGTACGCCTTTTGAATTATTAATAAAATTACTTCTTTTTCAAAAAAAAAAAAAAAAAAACTAAATCAACTTCCTAAAGTCAAGCTGCAAATAAATAAATAAATAAATAAATAAAAATTAAGTAGAGTCAACTGTTAGTATAATGTGATAATTTAAGGTACTAGAGTTTGTATATAAATGGCACAATTTAAGTTATATTGTTAAAAGTAGTAATTGTTTTAAGAGAGTCTAATTTCTATTAAGAGGGTGTTTGGCTAAGCTTATAAGCTCCTCAAAACATCTTATAAGATGTTTAAGAGTTTATAAGATGGTGCAAAGTGTTTGACAAAAATTTTGAAGGTGGAGCTTATAAGCTCCTCAAATAAGATGTTTAAGAGCTTATAAGCTCTTTTTAAAAAAGTAAGGAGGTAGCAATTTATTTTTTAAAATCTACCAAGCTCCTTTATTTTTAACCAAATTAATTATAATATTGTCATTACTAACATATTTTAAGCTATACCCCTTTTTATTTATTCAAACACTTTAATAACTTATTTTTAAAATAAGATCCAATATCTTATAAGTTCTTAAAATATCTTATAAGATGTAGGAGCTTATAAGATGTTTTAAATAAGTTTAGCCAAACACCCTCTAATTCAATAATAGAGTGTACATTTCATGTGGAAGAAGCCAATCTCTTCTTGTTTGTAGGAGGAAAGGCATAAATGTTTTTTTCTAGTGTTTAGGAAGATAAGCATAATTTTAATTCATATTTTTTCTATTTTCTTTCATTTTAGTTCTTACTTCTTATAATTGGATTGATGCATTTAACTATATTATATTCTTGTTTATAGAAGGAAAGGCATAAATCTTTTACTCATGAGTGTGCACGAGTGTCGAATTTCAAGTCTTTTATTTTTATCTTGCATCTGGTGTTTCAAGGAATACATATTAATTTATTATTTTTTAAAATATTTTGCTTATCTATTTTACTTTTGATTTATTGTACTCCTTTAAATTATTTTTTAAGTGTTTACTTTATTATTCTACTTTAATAGTTTATTGTAATAATTTCACGATGATTTAGTTTTTAAATGATTTAGTTTGAGATGTGATGTAATAGCTTGATTTGTACTCCAAAAGTTATTGATATAATTTGATGATATGTACTTAAAAAAAAGTCTACCTTGACAATTATAAGTTAAAAAAAAAATTCAAAATGGTTTTTGCTTTGATGTCAAAAAAATTCAAAATTAAAAAATAATAAATAATTCCCCGTAAAGTTGACCACCCATCTCTGATTTAGAGTCCGTTTGAATTGTTTTTTTTTAAAGAGAAAAAACACGTATTTTTTGAAAAAGAGGCATTTCATAGTAAAAAAAGTGTGTTTGGATGGATTTTTTATAAAAAATCTAAGCCAGAAAAAATAGCAAAAAAGAGTTTTTTTTTAAAGTTACCGCATAGTAGCTCCAAATTAAAGCAGGTTTTAATTACTTTATTATAAAAAATATCGTTTGAGAAATACATTTTTTTTAAAATCTATCCAAATGGGGCTATTTTGATCAAGCTTTTTGCTTTGAGGTCAAAATGGTAAACGTCTTACCTTTTTAGGTCAAAAAGGTAAAAATCTGCTATTTAGACAGAATACAGGACTAAATTGCAAATTGCAATTAACTCTATTTTCTAGTACCGCCATTTGAAAGAAAGAGACAATAAATATCTTTTCACGCCATAATGATTTCAGCTCGATTTCACATTAAACCGTTGGATCAATGGGTTTAGAAAGACAGCTGACCGTAGGATAAATAAGGGAGCAAACGACGGCGTTTTATTTATGTGTTGTGCACATGAGAGTCTGCCACGTCGCCTATTTTCACCGTCCAGATCAAGGAGGCATCAAGGGCAGGGACTTCACTTGTTGTAACAAACTCTACTGAAACACTTTTACAGAAGAAGAAACCACCACCAACGTTCAACAGAGGATTTTATGCTCCATATATTTTATTTAGCTATATATATATATATTTTTTTTTTTCCAAATGTCTTGGAGTTTTTTTTCTTCATTGTATAAATACCACTTTTGAAGGAAATGAAAGTATCAGTAAAAAGTTTATCCGACTCTGTTTTCGCACCTCTCTCCTCTCTATACCTCTCACCCCATTCAAGCTTAACTCAGTTAAATTCTTGTGCAATTCCCTCATATTTCTTAAGATTATAATTAATTTTGCTTGGGCATCACATTTTTCTAGTTTCATGTATTTTTGGGAGTTAAATTGCATTATCTCTCGATTTTATATTTATTTTTGGGTACTGTTTTCAGAAGCGTTGGTTTATTGCAAAAGAAATGTGTGTATATATATATATATATATTTAATGTGAAGGGTTTGTCATATAAGAGAATGGTAATGTTATGTTAGCTCAGCGGTTTGCTTAAGGCTTTGTTCGGTTGCCGTCACTAGCTCATTCTGGCTTAGTGTGCGTTAGCTAGATTAGTCCAGATTATATATATATCCAGATTATGTTAGCTTAGTAGTTTGCTTAAGCCTTCGTTCGGTTGCCGTCACTTGCTAATGCTGAAATATTCTTTTCTACAGGTGTGGAAATCGCAGACCTCAAGCGGAGTCTCCTACCGAAATCTCGATCAGCTGGGGATCTTACGGGTGTTTCAGATTTGAGAGAAAAGGAGCAAAGCCGAGTATGGATGCGTCTTGACAAGTTTGGAAATTCCGAAAGTTCTCAGATTGACAAGTTCGAGATGATGAGGCTTTATGAGCTTCGTGCACGTGATCTAAGGTTACTAGATCCCGTGTACAATTACCCCTTGACCATCCTTGGCAGAGAGAAGGCACTTGTTGTAAATTTGGAGTGGATTCGGTGTATCATCACCGCAAATGATGTTTTGTTCTTAAAATCTCCCGATGGGTCTGTTGAAAAATGTTGGCTGGGGCTGCGGGGGGAAAGTTAGGAGGTGAAGTTTGGCAAGCTGATCAGCTGCCCTTTGAGTTCAAAGCTCTTGAGGTTGCGGTGGAGATCGCTCGCATTTTTATGGATTCTGAGGTATGGTCAGATGATACAATGTAACTTATAGATAGGTTTTTGCTTTGATCTGCAAATTCTCTGCCATATGCACCAAGAGAAAGTTGGTACACAAGGGTTGATAAATATTGTTGTTTCTTTGTGCCTTAGTCTCTCTTTAACCCCATTATTGACTATAATGATCAGGTTGATCATGCAAAGAAGAAACTATGACTTCCACTGATTTAATAATATTTGCCAAATCTTTGAATTGATTAGGCTACAAACCTAGAGACAGAGACACTTTCTCAGTTAGATCAACTTGCATCAAAGATCAACACACTTAATTTGGAACAGTTTCGGAGATCAAAACGTAGACTAGTTGCATTAACATTGAAAGTTAAAAAGGTATGCAACATGGGTTGATCATTTTATTCCATTATTTCTCTCTCATATCTGCTTTAAGGGTTAAATGACATTGTCTAGTTGAGGGATGCGGTAGAACAACTGATGGATGATGATGAAGACATGGCTAAAATGCGTCTTACTAGGCACAAAAAATGGGAGTCCGCTTCTATGGCCCATGTGAGGAGCACAGAAGAGTTTGAGATGTTGCTGGAGGCCAACTTGGCTGGCATTGGTCGCACTCTCAGTAAATTGACTTCGGTATCATTTGTCACGACTATTTGTAATTTCTTTTTACTTATACACGAGTTTATCTAACAATTTTCATTTCGCGTATGGTTTCAGCTGAAGGAGTATTTTGATGATACCGAAGACTTCATCAACATTCAGCTGGTATGAGTCTCTTCTTTCTTTGTCATGAAGAAAGATGTACCTCATTTTTTAGTACGAAAGCAAAGAATGTGCTTCACGAAGTATTTTATTTTATTTTTTGAACCGAAGTAACTAGAGCATGTAAATGACATTCTTCAATTCCATCCTTGTTAATAGTGAAGAAACTAATTTTATAATCTATGTGCAGGATAACGTGCGAAACCAACTTATGCAGTTTGAGCTGTTTCTGGCTATTGCAAGTTTTGTTGTTGGCATATTTGGAGTCGTTGCTGGGATATTTGGCATGCATTTTACAGTAATTTTGCCTGATTATCCAGCTGCATTCAAGTGGGTCCTAATAATCACAGGAGTTTGTGGAGCCCTCATTTTCTGCTTTTGTTTGTTGTTTCTGAATTATAAAAGACTGATTTAAACAAGCATAGGCTTTGTTAGGTTGTTCTCAAGTGGGTGCTGGAGTTTGTGGAGCCCTCATTTTCTGTTCTTGTTTGTGGTTTCTCAAATATTAAAGACGGCTGGGGGTGTTATATGACACGAGTATTCTCTCTACAAAATTGTGCATGCAATTTAGTAACTTTTTAACCTTTTTGACAACAACCAGTACATGTGTGTGTCCTTGTGGTTTGGTCATTATTGAAGATGAGTTTGAGTTTTGTTGTTTTTCCATTTATATATAGGTGTAGTTCCTTTCTCAAATCTTGAGTTAATAAGTGTTTGTGTATATAAGGAGTTAGGCTAATTGGTCAATAGTTTACTTATTTTAAGTACGAATCGCATTACGCAGTTCCACAGTAGTAAGTTTAGCATCAATGTCATTGTACATGTGTGTGTGTATATATTTATATATAATAGAAATTAAAAAAGTAAATCAACGGTATTGATCATGTTCCTGTATGTCATACGTACCATTTAGAACAAATAATTGCGTTTGTTCCTAGTGTATTTCTCTTCCTTAAATTCTTTTCTTTTGATCTAGTAAACTGCGCTTCATTTTGTAATAAAAAAATAGAACAAATAATGTTGGACGTAATTTTATTGTTTGATAACCAAATGCATGAGTGTTGCAAACTGGACATGTCTACCTTGTTGATAATTTTTATTTCTCAGTCAAACTAATCATCTCACTTTGGTCTTTGATTTTGTCCACAGAAATTCTAGGGATTGATATGTATCATCATCCACTTTCATTTTTATCATTCAAGTCAGGAGACATTGGTCACTTTTTCCGAATCTGTCGAGCGTCCAAATGAAACAAAACCTTCAAGTCATGAATTTGATTGTTTTTTTCAAAAAAAAAAAAAAAAAAAAAATCGTAAAACACAAAGTACTGTGAAATTTGTTAAACCCTTCAAATATTGCCATATTGGTATTTCTTTTTCCTTCTACTGTAGAATATGGAGATTTTTCTAATGCTTGATTTATTTTTGCATTTTTTTTATTTAGAGGGTGTTTGGGATTGTTTTTACTTTTGAAAAAGTTGGAAAAAGTTGAATAGTAAAAGTTGGATGTTTTTAATAAAAGTGAGAATTAATTAAAAGTTGATAGTAAAAGTGTAGGGTATTAGAAAATAAAAGTGAGAATCAATTAAAAGTTGTTAAATAACAATTCAAAAAGTTCAATATATTAGCGAAGATACCAAGAAACACTTTTAAATTGTTAGAAACACAACTTCCTCTCAATCTCTCACCTTCTGCTTTTTTTTTAAACTTAATTTAAGCAAAAGTTATAAAATCAAATACTTACAAATTTTTTTTTAAAACTAAAAACAACAAAGTACTTTTTTTAAATTGTTGCAAACACATACTTAATATACCATGCCCCCTGACAGGTTTGGGGCTTAGCAAGGCCAGTAGTGACTACTGGAATTAATAGTATTTATATCCGTACTTGGTACAATCATTTTTCTTTTTTCTCTTCTGCTTTTTTTTTTCTTTTTTCTTTTTATAGTTAGATGAAATTTCATATTATTGTTACGAACTTCATGTATAGCTAGAAGTGCTTATTTATATCAATTAGGATCGGTTGAGCTTATTGTAGGTATTAATATTTCATTTATTGACTTTGTCATCTAAATTTTGACAAAATTGTAAAATTAATCCTTTAACTTTGCTTATTTTGAATTTTAGTCCCTATCTTTTTGTTTAACAAAAATACCCTATATATTTTGATCTTTTGATAATTTTAGCCCTAAGCAATCTGAATTTTCCTGTCTCCAATAAAATCTCAATTTGATCCCTTAGAATGCTTGCGCGTTGAGTGATGTGAAGATGACATGTTCATGTGAGGCCATTTTCTTTTATAAAAAATGGGGATAATTACAATGGGGTACCCTGAGGTTTGCTTAAATTACCAATTAAACTCTCCATTTTGCGAAATTACCAATTGAACCCTGGGATTTTCAAATGTGTTAAAATGTCAACCTTATGTACGGAAACCGTCAAATTTTTGGTGTGTTCTTCCTAATTTACCCTATTGATCAAAGTTTGAAGGGATTTGACTAATTTTTTAGGACTAAAATGCCCTCTGCATCTGATACGATATTGTGTAAGTTTTTTAGGGTTAGTTTGATAAGGTCTTGAAAATTATAAGGTCTATTTTGTAATGTTTACCTACATTTAAATTTGTAGCCGTTGCCTATAAAAAATGCTTGATTTTGTCTGTTCATTATATGATTTCCCTGTAAAATGGTATTGAACACCTTCTCTAATCATCTTAATAAAATATTTGCAGCAGAAAACAATACAAAATCCCAACAAATACATTACCAACATATGCTTCATCGAATAATGTAGATTGCCCAAAAATATCAACAAAATACATTACCAAACTTCAAAGTTTACCAAACTTCACCAAAATACATTAACTAAGTACCCCACTAACAGTTTTAACATGTCCAAAATGCAGTTCAAAGTTTACCAAACTTCACCAAAATACATTACATATCACATATCCACATTAACAAAATATGTCCAAAAAACACTTCAAGGTGTAGATGTGGGTGGAGGGGCTGAAGAAGATGGTCTGTCATGCATTTTTTTTGACCGTATCTCTCTTGATTGTGTATTGGATGGCACTAAGATGGGTTGTGATGCAGTCCCTTCACTGCATTTGTTCGGGCCACGAATTTTGCTTGTTGCTATCCAAGATGCAATTCTGCCGCTTCTTCTTGTCTCCCTTGCAACCTTAGGCTTGTTTGGCCTATGTTTGATAGGACTTCTAGCATTGCTTGGTCCTATTAATTAGATAGAATATTAAAAAAATTAATTTGCAATCCCAAACAAAATAATCAGTAATGCAAAAGAAATTTTGACCTTTTGGAGAGGATGGAGCTGTTGTACTTTGGACTTGGGAAGATTGAGTTTGCAGAACCGGGTGTGAAGGGGGCTGTGAGGACTGTGATCCAGCTACTTCATTCTCCTGTCCCAAAAAAAGGTTTACCACATACTTATATTAAGACAACAAAAGTGCAAAACTAAAGATGTTTGATTACTTACTTGATTGGGTGTTTGTTTTCTTTTTCTCCTTTTCACTTGACTAGAGCTCTCATGTCCTTCCTGAGTGCCCTACAACAAAATAATTGGTTAGAACATGTCCAAGTTGGTTAAAAAAACAGAAATCAAATTTAGAGACACACTTACCATTGCTTCTTTGCATGTCCTCTTATTATGGCCTAGTCTTTTACATCTCTTGCACCTGATCACATTAGACCTTGTCACCTCAGTAGGTTCATTAGTTTCTCTTCTCCTACTCTTTCTTGGTCTTCCCGGTAGCCTTTTCTTCATTGGAGGGAGCAAATCTTGAGGATAGATTTCCATATTTCGTGGCCAAAAACTAGGATCGGAAATTAGATGTATCATAAATTCGTATGCCCTTTGAAACTTGTCCACATTAAATCTTTCATCACAATATTTTTCCAATCTATCCCTCATATAATCCGCGGCCTTAGCTACATGCCTACAAGGCAACCCAGAAATCTCCCAAACTCTGCAATCACACCTTTTTTGGTTCAAGTTAACAATATAGTGACCACTCCCATCCTTCACTTGAAATTCTCCATTTCCAGCAGCAGATAAGTCACACTTACTGGACTGTTTTGCCACATTATCACACCATTTTTTTGCAACAGGCACAATAACTCTACCTTGCCTCACCCGTTTCTTTCCTTTTTCTGACCTCTTATGCAATTGGTTCATTATTTTTGTTCTAACACCTTCTAGCAATGTCAAATAAGGTGCACCTCTCAACTCATTGATCCAACTATTAAATGACTCAGAGGCATTGTTGGTCACATGGTCATTTTTTAAGGTACTATTAAACGCATACCTTGACCAATGCTCTGAAGGTATTTTCAATAGCCAATTATATGCATCTTCCCTCCTTTCTTTGATTTTGTACATGGCAAAATCAAAGTCCCTTGCTGTGTAACTTCTAACAGCTGCCCAGAAATATTTCTTCAAAGCTGCTCCAGGAAATTGTAGCCTGAAATTAGCACAAATGTGCCTTGCGCATCTCCTGTTGATTGCTTGAGGCACTATCTCTGAAATAGCTTCAACAAGTCCCTATAACAGTTGGTAAAAAAATTAGAATGTAAGACTCATGCATCACAAAGACAACAAATAAATGCATCATTAAAGTCAAAAAATCATACCTTTTGCCGGTCACTCATGAATGTCCAAGGCAAACCTGGTGAAAAACCTCCAAGCATGGTTGACAAATTTTCAAAGAAAAATGCCCAACTTTCTTTGCACTCAGTCTCAACAATAGCAAAAGCCACAGGGAATAATCCACTATCTCCATCCAACCCTATAGCTCCTAGAATGACCCCACCATAAGGGCCCTTTAAATGGGCCCCATCAAAGCCCAAAAATGGGCTGCAACCATGTAAGAACCCATCCCTCAAGGCTGCCAAACCAAGGAAAAACCTCTTGAACATAGGACAATGAGGTATACTGCTAGATTCATCTTCTAGCACATCACATTGCAAAGTCACCACACTCCCCTCATTCTCAATTGAAACCATTTTTGCATAACAAGGTAGTAATTTAATACAATCACCATGGTTCCCCTCAACCACCTCTCTCGCTTGCTTCCTAGCCCTCCATATTTGCATATATGGAGGGTCTACACCATATTTCTTAAGCTCACTCCGGATACCTTCAGTTTTCATCATTGGGTTATCTCTAATAATTGTTTCTATCTTTTTAGCAAGCCACTTTGCAGTAGCATCTTTAGTGCTACTATTCCTAATATAATGATGAGTTGGATTGTATGTCTTTATCACAAAACTAGGACTATCAGGAATTGTAGAAGCATGAACCCTCCAAGGACAATTGTCTTCGTTACACTTTGCAGTGTACCTATGCTTCTCATTTTTTAATTTTTTAAGTTTGAAACCCTCTTGTATTACAAAATCCATCAACTTTTGAATGAAATCATTCTTATCAATGAAAGATTGATTTTTTTTCAATTCCAATTTTTCACCACTTTTAGGAGAATAAAAAACATCACTGCCATCTAAACCCCCCTTTAAAGGATCATCCTCAAAATCATCATCCGAAACATTCGTAGGTTCGCAATGATCATCGGATTGATAGTTTGACATAACATCCCCTTCACTACTTTCATCATCAAGTGACACACTATCACTATCACCCCCTCACTATTAGTCTCATACAATGTGTCAATGCTATCATCCTCGGACATATTTTCATCAGATTGAACATGAACATCAACCAAGTTGTCATCACCCAAATTATCACCAAACATATCATCAATATCAATCAAAACATCATCAATAACATCAGTCACATTACCACAACCCTTATTCCTATCATCAATATCAACCAAAACATCATCTATAACATCATTCAAATTAGCACAACCCTTACTACTAATATCAATATCAACCAAAATATCAACAAACACATTCAGATTTCTATAGCCCTTATTACTATCAAACATGCTTAGCACATCATCATCATTGGCAACAATCATTCTATTCCCACTGCCCATTACACTTGCAGTCATGTTCAGTTCATCACGAAACCCTATACCAAAAAGCTTTTTAATATCGTCACTCAAGTCCCTAAAGTTGTACATATCTCTATCAATGTTGGGCAACTTACCTTCTTTGCCCATACATTTTACAACTAGACAATATGTTTGCTCCCCCATACCTGACAAATTTTACAGCAAAAAAAAGAACATAGTCAGCCAATAATCAAACACAATACCCTAATTTTATAACTACGTTACTTTGTTAATGAAAAAACTGAAAAAACTTTTGAAAAATCGTACCCAAAAATGTAGGGTTTTCAAACTGAAAATTGTACCCAAAAGGTAGGGTTTTCAAACCAAAAAATCGTACCCAAAAGGTAGGGTTTTCAAACCAAAAAATCGTACCCAAAACTATCTTGCAATACACAGTATCACATCAAAAAACCCATAAATAATTAGAAAACCCTTCGGTATAGCTTAAAAATCGAAAGCCAACACTGATTTATCAAAATCGAAAGCCAACACCGATTTATCAAAGACAAACAACACATTTGCGAAAATTAAAGAAAAAAACTGAAAAAACTCAAAGTCATACAAGTATTTTTGCATGGGAGGTATTACACTTACCTTTTTATCAAAAGTCGAACATCCACCTTCAGTTTATGACGCACTCCAATGCCTGGTGTTAGCCTTCAAGTTCGCCGGAGTTCGGAGAGGCGATGGCCGGTGAAAAACGGCAAGATTGCCGTCGAAATTGGGGGAGGTGAAGAGGTGAATGGGTAAGGTGAAAGGTGAATGGGTAAGGTGAAATTAGGGTTAAGATTGAAAAAAAATAAAAAGAAATCTGATGGGTTATCATTTAGCCCGCCAAATCGAGTGGGGGTGTTTTGGTGATTTTCCTCTTTTTAATTAATTTTACATTTTGTATTTTTTTATTCCTCAACAAAAAAGAGGGTATTATTGTCTTTACACATGACCAGTTAGGATTACAATTTAATTTGAAAATCCCAGGGTTCAATTGGTAATTTCGCAAAATGGAGGGTTTAATTGGTAATTTAAGCAAACCTTAGGGTACCCCACTGTAATTATTCCCTAAAAAATGATATGGCAATCACATGGGCTCTATATGACATCAAAATTGAAAAAGTAAAAAATATATATAATTTATATTTAATAAATCTGAGTGTCAATTCTTTTACATAACCCATGCTGATGCGGGAGGCGCTAATTTTATTTGCAAACACAAAGGTATAAAATTTCCATATGTTGGATCCTTTCATTTATAGAATCCAAACTAAACGTGAACGATGGCCAATGATCTAATATAACGTAGAACAACACCATGCCCTAAAATCATGAAAAAGTGGGACGTAGTGGCTAATTAAATTAAATTTCTGAAACACAATTAATACATGCACAATCAATTATTCCAACTTTCAATTATTCCAAGTCCACCTCTTTTTGAGGGCTTTCCAGGTATAAAGATAGAGCCAATAATACAAAATTCCCATCCAAACCTATTTCATTTTCACTAACAAAAAAAGCTAATTAACCACGAAAATAAAATTTGCTACGAAAATATTTGGCAGTTGATTTTCCATAATTAAATCTGTGGATGGGTTTAGCTAAGGAAAATTTGTGACTCCGTGGATAATAGCCACATATTTAGCTATGGAAAATCTAAATATTTATTTATTTATTTATTTATTTCAATAATTTAAAATTATTAATTTTATTATCCTATTGACTAAAATGAACAATTAATCTCAATCAATTTAAACATAAAAGTGAAATATTTGAATTTATTTTGTTGAATTAGTGATTAGTTCTCTAAAAAAACTATACAAAAATCAGTAAAACTAATAAATTACAAAACTTGATAAAATTAATGAAATTTATTTAGATAATTTAAATTTAGAATATCACAAAAATATATGTTAAGTATAAAAAAAAAAAGTATCCCATACACAAAAAATTCAATTGGTATAGTGGTTAGATGTTCTAACCACAACCCTAATGTCCAATTTATTTTCGAATCTATTCAAGCGCCAGGAATAATACCTTTTGGCTGCGTTTGCTTTGCGAGATTCGTTAATTGGAGCTTGTCTCTTGGCTCAAGATTAGCCGAGATTTAGATTAATTATAATGGTTGTTTGGTATCCAAGATTAACTGAGTAGGATGATCGTACATATTGTGTATGTGGCCGTTTGGTATCCACAATTAAATAAGATTCAAAGTAAGATTAGAGTACAATTACATATCTACCCTTGATAATTAATAATAATAATATTATTAATTAATAATAATATTAATTATTATTATTATTATTTTTATTTAATAAAATTACATATTGTAAAGTATAAAAATAATAATAATAATTATTATTATTATCACTGATAATTAATATTATTATTATTATTAATTATTATTTAATGAAATTACTTATTGTAAAGTATAATAATAATAATAATAATAATTATTACTGATAATTAATAATAATAATAATAATAATAATAATAATATTGTTATTAATTATTATTATTATTTAATCAAATTACATATTGTAAAGTATAAAAATAAGAATTATTATTACTGATAATTAATATTATTATTATTATTATTATTATTATTATTATTTAATAAAATTACATATTGTAAAGTATAAAATTAATTAATTATTATTATTGATAATTAATAATAATAATATTAATTATTATTTAATAAAATTACATGTTGTAAAGTATAAAAATAATAATAATAATTATTATTACTGCTAATTAATCAAAATAATAATATTAATTATTATTATTATTTAATCAAATTACATATTGTAAAGTATAAAAATAAGAATTATTATTATTATTGATAATTAATAATATTATTATTAATTATTATTTAATAAAATTACATATTGTAAACTATAAAACTTTAATAAAATTACATGTTGTAAAGTATAAAAAAAATAATAATAATTATTACTGATAATTAATAATAATAATATTATTATTAATTATTATTATTTAATAAAATTACTTATTGTAAAGTATAAAAATAATAATAATTATTATTACTGATAATTAATCAAAATAATAATATTAATTATTATTATTATTTAATCAAATTACATATTGTAAACTATAAAAATAAGAATTATTATTATTACTGATAATTAATAATATTATTATTAATTATTATATAATAAAATTACATATTGTAAACTATAAGATTAATTAATTATTATTTAATAAAATTAAATATTGTAAACTATAAAATTAATTAATTATTATTATTATAAAGTATAAAAATAATTAATAATAACAAATTTGTAAAAGTAAGGGTAAAATAAAGGACAAAATGGTCAATTCAAAGTTTTTGAATAGTTAATCTTGGGAAGCCAAGACTCAATCTCACCCCCTCCCATGAGATTATAATCTCGAAATTAGGCCATCATATTGCGGGCTTTGTGAGATTAGGTGAAGGCCCGCAATTATAATCTCGGCAACCAAACAATAAATTAGCCGAGATTAACCGAGATGTGAAGGCATTTTCTCGGCTAATCTCGGAAAGCAAACGTAGGCTTTTTGAAACTTATCTGTTGGGTTCCTAGGGTGGTGGAGGTGCGGTCGGGTTTAGCTAATTAAAAATAAATTGGCTAAAGTGTGGAATATTTTGGATGAACAAACTAGCTAGCAAACAAGAAATTGCTATAAATTTGATAAAATTCATTACATATCCATATTTTTTGTATCATATCCAATCATATCAAACATAGCAAACGTGTAGTGTTTGATAATCTTTTAGTAAAATAACTTATAAGTACTAGAGATAAGATGTTTCGAGTACTTTATAATTGTACTCCTTAGAAAAATGTAAGCAAGTCCCATCAATTTATTGTGACACAACTTTTAAGTTGTCTATGTTTAAACAATAAAATGAAGGGTTAAAAACACTTTGCCCTCTTGAACTATATCATTTATATCATTATCTACTAAACTATAAAATGTAATACTTACCCCCTCCCCTGTCAATTAAATATTTGGACAAGAATGTCCTCCTGCCATGTCCTCATTCGCTAGCTAGTGACTTGTACAAGCCACAAAACCACAGAATTTGCGATAGACATCTCTATCCCGGTAAGAACCACCATCCCATTTATCCACTATTGTCTTCCTCAAATGAAGTTTCTCAATAGTATTGGTACGTAAATTATAGGAAAACAATCCCCTATACCTCCAAAACAACAATAACACATCGTCGCGAATGCTGACAACTATTAACGTTGGGGTACTACTTACTTGTAGACCTCTTTCCATGGGATACTTGTATCCGTCCCAATCAAGATTTACAGAGTACTTCTTAGTCCAATCCCATTTTTCATGGTTCTCCAAAACCCATACGTCCATTACCCGTCCTCTGCCAACATGGCACAAACATAAGCGATCATCTATCACCAAAAGATCCCGCATCACCACGTAATCTCCACGGTAGGATTGTTCAAAAGGAAGATACCGGATAGAGAATTCTTCATCAATTATATTGAAGATGATTATTCCTTCTGTATATCCACCCTTATACCAATGAAGGCATCCATGTGCAATTGCTGGATTAGTATTCATGGATTCTTCATGAAGTCCGCAAAAAAAAATTGGATTATAGGTTCTCCTCCACACATTGGATCGAAATAGGTAAAGATGATACTCATAAATACAACTTACTCTCTGTATGGCAAGAATCCTATATTCTTTTGCCAAAGGGTGGTAGAAAAGACCACATGGACGACACGATGGAGGAGCTCCCCAACCACGGGAGGGAAGATCTATCCTAGTAATTCTTTCTTCTGATAGAGGATCAAATACCAAACACTCAAGATATGATTCTAACAAGACTAATCCATCACAACTACTGATAAAACCAACACACCCTAATTCCTTGAGTTCCTTCTTCTTACACTTCTTTTCCCATTTCCCATCAGTAATAGAAAGCTTGAAATATTCATCCCTATAATACTGGAGAATTAGTGGTCTGCGCATTGTACATGAACTCCATGCCTTAGACGTGAATAAAGAATCACCCTCTCCAAATACAGTATTATCATCACAATCATCTCGATTTTTGCAGACCTCTAGATTAGTAGCCTTTGCCTTTGGACATTGACGAACAATTTGTGCCGGAAGTGTATCCGAAATAGTATTACTAGTAATTAGGTTAAGAAGGCGAAGGATCCAACTAAAACATTGAAGAACCATATCTTTATCACCTGATGCAAAACAGAAGAAAATTATACTTCATTAGACATATTATGATATTATCAAAAGACATAACTGAAATTGTATATAAGCCTATGCTTTGACATGAAATAATGAAACCTCAAAAGTAATTCCCAATGGCTTCACTATAATCACCTATTATTTGGAATGTATTATGGGATTTGCTCTTGCTATGAATAACCTAAATGGAAAAGAATCATCAACATATTCAGGATACATTTTGATACACACACACACACACACACACACACTCTATTAATAAAGTATGAGAACTTTTGACTTGTTCTTTATCTCATTTAATTGTGTCTAACCTAAAATACCCTTCCTGAAACTTTACATACTCTTATTTTTTATTTTTCCTTCATCTCTTATGTCTCCTTTCTCAGAGTACTCTTTCTCTTTTTCTACTTTTCATTCCTATTTATTATTTTGGATATACAACTTAGCCTAGGTCACATAAAGCGATTGTGTGAATGAGTGCGGATGCTCTTGCACAAAAATTAGAAAAAGTTAAGTGAGAAAGCGACTTAAAGCGTACAATAAAAGTATTCAATATACAATACTAAATTGTATTTATTTAATGTGTGTCACTGTGTGTGTATATATATATAAGTGCTTCGGACTTTAATCAACTAATCAACACAAACAATATTGTTTTAAATCCGTAACTTGTATTTATAATAATAAATAAATAAATCAAAGAAATCTATACAAACAAACTTCAAGTGCTTCCATGGCTCGGATAAAGAGGAGGAAGTTATAACAGAAGAATTCTTATGACGCTCAAGCACTCCAAATTGAGAAATTCTTAACTATAAGATTTCCATAGGGCTTTTTAATCTATTGAATCAAGACTAAGCGTGAAAGATAACCAATAATTCAACACTAGAATAAAACATACAATGCCGTAAAATCATGAAAAACATTCATACCTGAAGGCTTCGAAATTTGATGCAAAAATCACTTTAGTCTCCAAAGTTTAAATCATCATATTTTGCTCTTTATATCCTAAATGAATAATAATTTAGTCTTCCAAAAAATTCCCTGGCCAAATTCACTGCAACACACTTACTTAATCCCCAAAAAACAAAAGAAAAAACATATCTTGTCAATTTTTCCCTAGATTTATTTAACAAAAAAAAAAAAAAAAGGGGTCAATAGAGGTCGACCAAAAAAATGCCCTTCAACTAAGTTTTTTTGGGTCAAGTTTGGCGAAAATTCAATTGAAAAGGAATAAAGTATTATTTTATATGATAAAATGATCAAAACGTGATGATTTAAACTTTAATGATTCTAAGTTTGAACATATTATTAAAATAAAACACACCATGCCCTAGAGCCATAAAAAAGTAGGACTCAGCAACTAATTGAAATAAACGTTTGAAAGACAATTAATCCATTATCATCCGAGTCATACCTGAAGACACCGGAGGCGAAAAGAACAGCTGCGAAAGAAACCTAGTCGAAAACGTTACAAAGGACTATATATTGGACCCTTTCTTTCCTTTTCCCTATAAGTATTAAGTAGTTGAAACATATTAGAAATAGAGAATCTTAAGTGATTGTTTCCAAGTGGGTTAAGAAATTGATTTGCGTGACGAATATATTTTCTCTTCCAACCTTCGATCTATTATATGTATGTATATATGTATGGCAACATTTACTGTCCAATATAAAGGGCCCTTTTACTTCTAATGGCCAGCGGGCTGAAACTTTTATTAGGCTTTTTGATAGAGCCCACAAATATTAAGACTAGAAGACTAGAAAAAACTCAAGATCATATTGCTGTTTATATGTTTTTGTTTTTATTGTTTATTTGTCAAGGGCCATATATGCAATCATATTCAAGGCAAATTCTTTTATAGTTTTATCTAAACAACAACCATAGGAATTTTTTTTTTCTTTCCAATTTTCACATTCAAGCAGTGATGCATATTGCCATATAATTATGTTGTTCGAGTTATATCCAAAATTTTGATGATATTAGTCTCGAGGCATCATCTTGTGTTCGTTAGAGGCAATGGCATAGAATTCCCCATTTTAATTCTAATTGGCCGAGAGAGCTCTTATGATTTTAATTAATGTAAAAATATCTTAAAATTACATATTAGATATATATCATTGCCTGACTCATATATTTGACATAAAGAAGCATTGAATCAATTAATTTACTTTTTCTTAATCCATTCATCAAGGACTCTATATTGAAAAATATTGCCTTATCGGCGCTAGGAACCACAGAACAAAAAGATTAAATGTTTATATTAGCAACTATTGCACGCTGTTCCGATGTGCTCAAAATACTTCTAAACAAAAAGTTTAGGTTTATTTCATTAAAGATAAAAATATATTCTGAATGTATATGCATAATTTGCCAAAATATAAACAGACAAATTTATGAACTTGTTAAAGTAAACATGATGCAGTAGATAAACATACAAAAATTCAAATTCTACTACAATCTCATTTCCCATATCATAAGAACCCTTAGCTCATTTGCCTTAGATAGCACTCGTAACTCATGTTTACATGCCTCATAAAATTGTTGTAACTAAAAGGATCACATTTTGAGAAGGGAAATTCTATCATCAGTCATAGATCGTGGGCGATTAAAATCTTTTTTTCTTTTTTTTAAATGAATATATTACAATCGTCGCATTAATGTTTCAAATAAAAAAACAAACTATCACAATTGAACATTATCAAATGATAACTAAGTGTAAACTATTATGTAGTAGGAAGCAACTAGTATTAAGCTAGAAAAATACTCGCATTCACGGAGAATCAAACCTGTAACCTTAAGGTTACGGAGCTTCCACCTCACCGACCACTAATTAAAGCAAGGCCTCATCGGCAAGTAACTAATGTTAGTCACTTCCAATTGTAACCATTAGATACATTAACATTAATTTAGATCGTTCATTTTATTTATTTATTTATTATTTTTTGTAACCTATTACCTATTGTTCAAGTAAGTAAGGTTGGTTGCCTGAATAGTAGGTAATGATAGGTTTCCTATACTACTGTAGTGGTGTTACACCACATTTATTCTATTTCTTGATTATATGGGTTCATTAAGATACGAATCAATTAAAATATCACATTCAGCACAACCACATACACAGTGATTTGCGGATGCACCAAAAAATTATTCTAGCTTAAAATTAATGTAGATAATACAACTTATCTTTTTATTATTAGCATTCCTTCTTCAATTGCGACGCGTGGGAGATAACCCATGTTAGAGGCCCGGACAATAATAAAGTGGGAGGCGCATGACCCAGTTACCAAAAAATAGAAAATAGGAAAATAAAATAGATACAATAATAAAGTCAAAATTAAATCCTTATTTTTAGCAGTTGTGAGATAGGAAATAATATAATGGCTAAAAATAGGCATTGATATGTAACAAAACATGCTTCAAATAAAGGTTATTTGATGCCAAAAATTTGAAATTCAAATAAGACGGCATAACTTTCATGTCCAAAAAATAAGGGCTGCCATTCATTTTGAATGACCAAGATTGCTGAAGAAGCTAGCCATTTTAAAAATAAAGGAATTCGGTTGCAGCTTAAAGTCTAAAATTGTGTCTGATTGTTGGGATTTGACAGCTTGATTTGGCTCCAACTTTGGCTGGTTTTGTACAAGGTCAACCTTCCCATGTTGAGCCACAACTCGCTTATTTGCAACAACACAAAGACACTCGCCCATAGATGAGTTCCTGTCTAGATTCATGCCCAATGCATCCCCCGAATCTGCTGTCAAATCTTTCTGATTTGGGGATGAATTGGGACGATTTTCAGCAGCAGGTTCCATGACCTCATTCAGCACCTTAAATTCCTCATTTTGCTGCTGTAAAGGGTTGTTTGAGGCCGGTTCTTGAGCCATATTCGTGTCCAGATTCTTAGGGACGGCGTCCAGGTGAATCGGGGCTGAAATGGTAGGATTCTCAGCCCCTAAAAGCTGCAGAGTTTGCGCGCTGCAGTTAAGAAAGGAAACAGTAGCAGCGGGCCTTGTATCTTGCTGTTTTGACAACAAATTACCATGTGTTTCTGCCTCAGAATTAACAGCTGACTGTTGTAAATTTGCAGCAAGGTCAACTTAAATCTGAGCTTTATTTCTTGCATTGTGCACCTCTGATACAACAAACCTCACTGCTGCATCAGAGATGTGGCAAATGTGACAGCTAGTTTCAGGAAAATTACTAACACCTCCCTTATCAGCAGGAAAAAATTACAGCAGCTCCCCTGCATGAAAACAGAAAGTAGCAACAGGAGGGAGTTACTGCCCGAATTGCCAATGCACCCAGTCTTTTGCTGCTGCATAATGACAGCTGCAAAGTATACAAAGAGATCCATTTGCATCAATCAAACATTGGTATAATAGCACCCACAACAGAGTTCATCCAAGGATACATACTGTTGTGCCCAAAGTATAGAAGAGAAACTCTGTATGTGATGAGATCGATTCACAAGATCTGAAATCTGCCACCTTAACTGGTATCCGAAATTACAATTACCCCCTTGGAAATTATGAAAAGCAACATAATCCCCCCTGTGGCAAGAACCGCCCATGAACACACTCATCAACAGCAAACCAACCCCGTCTAAGCCAGCTCTAATAATCTGAAAACAGGTTCCATGCTTAACAGAGAGCATCTTGTTATGTTCATGCTCCCATAACCTTGTTAGATTAACCACCCAAGGCCAAACCAATGTGCAGTTAACCCCAAGAAATTAGAAAGTATTGAAAGAAAAGTTACACAAACCCCCATGCTTTCTCTAATTAACTTGCAGCAACTGAACAACATGCTCCAAGCTACTGTTAAGAAATTCCCATAATTAACAGCACAAATGCAACACCAAAATGGAGCCCATATATTATGCGAAAAGGTGCTCACACACCATAAATCCTCAAAAAGGAAGATACAGCAGCAACTCGACAGAAGATCAGGGAGGGATGTGATAAAAATTACACTTACCCCCCTGTGGTCACCATTTAACTTGCAGTAACTCAGCAAATTGCTCCGACTTTCCCCGGCCCCCGCTGTCGCCAAAGAATTTGTAGCAGCTTAAAAAATGGCAAGACCATGATAACAAACCAATTAAGAATGTCTAAGAGATGGGATATCCCATCTATCCATCTTCAGCCAGCCTTGGATGCGCCCCGGGATATCCAATCAGTCCAACACAGCAGAAGAAGCAGTTTCACATGCATGGATAGCAAGAAAATCAACAACTTGATTGCCTTCTCGAAAAATATGTGTAACCCACATGTTAGTCTGCCTTATCAACTCTTTAATTTTCATCAACGGATGTTGCAGCTCCCAAGGCCACAAAATCCATTCATGTTAATGACTACTTAGGAGTCAAGCTCCAGCCATACATTTTGTAAGCCCATATCAACACAGATTTGCAAGCCTTGTGAAACGGTTACCAACTCAGCATAGTTATTAGTTTTTCTCCCCAAATAGGAGAAGAATGCCCCACGAACAGTCCCTTGATGATCCCTGATCAGTCCCCCAGAACCAGCAACACCACTACTTCCTTTTGCAGCTCCATCCGTGTATCAAAGCGAGAATTTTATAAAGATATCATTGGAGGGGGTACCTCACACTTGCTCACAAGTGGGGTTTCACATGTCATGAGAAACCTGCCCGGATGGGCCGTATTGTGAGGTGGTTGAGGCCTCATTCAGGCCCAAACCTCGCTTAGAAGCAGCTGCAACTGTCCGCGGAGTTTGCAGCTCCAAAGAGCTATTGGAGGCAGCCTTGGGAGCCATATTAGCATCTAGATTCGTGGGAGCAGCGTCCAGGTTCATGGGGGCTGAAATGGTAAGATTTTAAGCCTCTAAAATCATGTTTGATTGCAGATTTTGCGCACTGCTGTTAAGGAAAGAAACAGCAGCAGCAAGCCTCATATCCTGCTGTTTTGACAGCAAATCAGCATGCGTTTCTGCCTCAAGAGTAACAGCTGACTCTGAAAATTTGCAGCAAGGTCAGCCTTGCCATGCAAGGCCAAATCTTCCATGATTGCATCCCCCAAATAACCATCATCCTTAGCCAAAGTGCCGTCCACGTTGACAACCTGTTGCTCTCCTTGTTCTGAATTAACATGACCTACAATAAGTCTAGATTCATGTATAGGCTGCCCATTTTCATGGTCCGATACATCGTTTGGACCAAGTTGAACATCTGCTCTTTCTTGAAAGGTGACCAAAGCAGGGGGACGAATTTGGCACAAGATTAGTATCAGGTGCAACAGGTTGTTCCTGGCCACGTTTCTTATCCAAAAATAGGGGGACAAATCCTCGCCGGCAATTAGACTATCGCCGGAAGCATCCTTGCCATTTTCGGCCAAGGCTGCCTTTGGAATTTCTCTATCGGGGCCCTTACAGTCACCAAGAGCATGACCTAAATGTTGACATTTGGTACATTATTTGGGTAAGCTCTGAAACTCTAAAGATTGAATCCATCTTTTTCTCCAAAATGACACGCTAATCGATCTGACACCGTAAAGGTTTAAGCAAATTCACTTCCACAAGAAATTTGGCCATAGAGGCCCGTTTGCATGCATACGTCCACTTGCCAATGCGAAGCTGGTTCCCAATAGCTTCTTCGGCAATGCTAAAAAGGACGCCGATCTTGAAAAATTGTATCGGTAAGTGCCGGAGTGTAACCCAAATTGGAACAATAGGGGATTCTATCTTTGGATTAAAATCGGCGTCCACTTGAAAACTCTCATTGGAAAGCCATCAAAATACCAAAATTTTTGTAACCAAAAAAGTGTATAATCCTTTTCTATGTCAAAACGAAACCAAACATTAAGAAGATTACACGTAAAACTCCCTTTAAACTTGAGATCTTTCATCAACACGTAAAACATTTGGGGTTTGGGGTTTGGGGTTTTAGATTTAGGGATTTAGATTTTAGGGTTTAGGTGTTTTTTTTTTCGGGCTCTTGCTCGCCGGAGGGTTTTCTATGGGGACCCCATCCTTTATTAATAAATAAAAATCAATTACAATGGAAAGTTCGTGAAATACATGAGCAAAATAACAGAAAATCCAAAGTGTCTAACAAATTGTAAATAAAGAGTACTACTCCCTTTACAAATTATATGAGTAAAATTAAAGCATAAATTAGGAGTACTACTCCTACAAGAAAAAATGCACTTTAAATAGACTACAATAAATAAGTGGGTACTAAGTCCAAAATATTGATGCTTGCAGAAGTACCGAATTTGTTCTTCATTCTGCTTTTAAGCCTTGCCTCCAGTGGGTCATATAGAAAGAGTGTTAAGAGTAGCCCAAAAGTTGCCCATTTTCACGAGCCCAAATCACTATAGCAAAAATACTCAGCAGCCCAAGACCCTCATCATAAAGCCCAAAAAGACAATAATAACGGTAAATTACGGCAAATCCCCCAACATTTGACCTCGATTGCACTTCACCTCCAACTTTTGCGTTTGAACGGAACCACTCCCCAACGTTTATAAGTTGTGCGCTGATACCCCCTAAATATGATTTTGGCGGAATCTACGCAAATATTCCATCGACCTTGTTGTACGTGCCCTCTAACGTTTGGGCTTGAAATGAAAGAAAATAGAAAAAATATGAATTAAAATTATGCTTGTCTTCCTAAACACTAGAATAAAAACATTTATGCCTTTCCTCCTAAAAACAAGAAGAGATTGGCTTCTTCCACATGAAATGTACACTCTATTATTGAATTAATAGAAATTAGACTCTCTTAAAACAATTACTACTTTTAACAATATAACTTAAATTGTGCCATTTATGTTCAAACTCTAGTACCTTAAATTATCACATTATACTAACAGTTGACTCTACTTAATTTTTATTTTTGGCAGCTTGACTTTAGGAAGTTGATTTAGTTACCACCCAAAAATGCACAAACTTCTAGTTATTTTCGATTTTAATACATTCATTAAAAAAATATTGTGTGGACTCTAAACTTATTATTGGACTTAAAATTCTTAAATTTCTTCTGAAGAATTATTGTTCAAATATAATTGTTGCCTTTGTTGTTTAACTTAGTAATATTATTTACTCGTTTTGAATTTACACGTGTTTTTTTTAAAATTTGAATCATATTTTTAGAGAAGATTTACTAAATTTTGTGTTTGAATCATATTTTTAGAGAAGATATGCTAACTTTTGAGTAGCACCAGGTACATACTAGTATTTCCACACATGTTAGGGATTATGCCTACTAGATTTCATGAATTTTGGAACCCGTGAAGAAAGGGCTAATTTTACGACTATATACATCTTGCAACTTCTAATGAATTTCGATTTCTCCAGAGCACCTTTTGTAAAGTCTTATAACCCTAAAATTTCGCCACAATATTTGACATGTATCAGGGAATATTTGTGCAAAATTTATGAATTTCTAAGTCAGCCAAAAAATGACAACTTGTGACTTTGTTCCAATGCCAGGTGCTCTAATATTTATGGTTTATGGTTTAGGGTTTAGGGATTATGCCAGTTGCAAGTTGGAACAAAGTCACAAGTTGTTGTGGCGAAACCCTAAACCATAAACCCTAAATATCAGAGCACCTGGCATTGGAACAAACTCACAAGTTGAGGGTTTAGGGTTTAAGGTTTAGGGTTTAGGGTTCCTCTCAATCTTCCTTGTATTTGCTCTGGCTCAAACACCCGGGACAGACCCGTGTCGCATACCATGTTTGCCAAGAGATCTGCTGCTTGATTTGCCTCTCGAAATATATGCGTTACCCTAACCTCCATTTGTGTCATTATGTTACGTATCTTACAAAGGAGGGATTGTAGCTGCCAAGATGTGTGCTCCGCCTCCACAATGAGCCTGATAACAACTTGTGCATCGAGCTCTAGCCACACCTTTCGAAATCCACGCACATGTGCAATATACAAGGCATCATAAACTGCTTGCATTTCAGCAAATATGCTTGTCTTGCTGCCCAAATAAGTTTGGAATGCAAAAATTGGTTGCCCGTTATGTGACCTCGCAAGACCACCTGCTCCTGCAATGCCTGTATGTCCTCGTGAAGCGCCATCAGTAATAATCTTTAGCCATGATGGTTCCGGTCTCAACCACCTCACCAAATAAATCTGCGTACTCCGCTGCTGCAGAAAATTAACTCCAAAAATAGGAGCAATATGTTCAGCCCCTTTCCACGCCTGGGAAGATAAGAGTCCGCTGGAATTGAGCAAAAGAATATGCCGCCACACCTTTTGGACAATGTTGCTAGCCACCATTCTTCTCCCCCTGTACATAGCATTGTTTCTTGCTTCCCAAATATACCATAGGATCAAAATAGGCACAACCATCTTCACATGTATGTTAGCTCCAACCATCGAGTTTCTCCAATAGCAAAGGACCAATATCATCAGTTTCAACTAAGGGAACTTGAAATAGTTCAGAAAAAAATTGCCATACCCGTCAGATCTTAGCACTGTGCAAGAAGAGATGGGCAAAAGTCTCTTCATCAAAGCAACATTGGCACCTAGACGCCATAGCAGGTTTAGGGTTTTTTTTTTTTTTTTGGCAGAGAATCAAAAAGTAATGCGATAAATAGGCTTACACCCCTACTATCATCCAACCAAATACAGCAGCTAGAAAGTGGCTGCCTCCCCCCACATATAAGAGAAGAATAACTCACAATATGCCCAAAAATGTCACACCATGGGGTCTACCATATGCGGCCCATGGACCCACTCAACTATAACAAAGGAGCCCCAAAAACATCCATAACAAAGGACACCATATGCGGCCCGGGTTTAGGGTTTAGGGTTTTAGGGTTTAGGGTTTAGGGTTTAGGGTTTAGGGTTTTTTTTTTAAGTGAAAACCGGTGCGAGACCGTAGGGTTTTCTATGGGGTCCCCACCCCTTTATTCAATGAGAAAGTTAAAATTCAAAAAGAAAACACAAAATTACAGTTGATCGTGTGCAAATAAAGCAGGGCGTACTACGCCCTTAAATCATGAGGAAAAGGAAACAAAATTTTAATTATAACAAACTTCGGCAAGATTAGCCAAATCGTCCGAACCATGGTAGGAAGTCCAGTCATCTGAGTCCACAGACGGGTTATGGACTCGTGCCGAGAAAAGATCATCGCGCGGTGGATGCCAACTCGGTGGCGTGCGCCCCCCAGAGAAGGATCGCATATGCCTATTGGGCCGCAATGTGACAAGAGCATCGAGCAAGCGATTGTGGGATGGCTCTGGGTGGGAGATAGTGTTTTCGTTCAAAACAACCTTCTCACTACATGTATCGGATGGTTTTTGACAAATAGATAACGCATCCTTCGGGCTTGATGATGTACTCGAATAATTAAAAGTGTCCTTTGGATCCGTGTTGGTTGTGCAAACTTCCAAGGAGTCGGAAATTACACGTACACCCCCTATTGGTGTCCCCGTTTCTGGAGCAACGCTGGCTGGCTGGACAGTGTCGAAATTTACAGCGCCCTCCCCTACCAGGTTTTGCGAAATTACAGGCCCCTCCCTTGGTGCTTGTTGGTCAGATTCCAAAATTACTGGAACACCCCCTGGTTCCTTGGAAGCATTACATAGGACGGGCTTGAAATTCAGGCAGCCGTCTTGAAGCTTGCTTTTAAGGTGTGCCTTGGCCCGATTTCTCTTCTTTTTTTCCTTCTTTTTAGTACGAACTAATGCCCGTTCAACCATAGCATCCACAACAACATCAAGCCCACTTTCAAAAGCTT
The DNA here is from genome assembly GCA_026212405.1 of Petrea volubilis. Classification (NCBI taxonomy): domain Eukaryota; kingdom Viridiplantae; phylum Streptophyta; class Magnoliopsida; order Lamiales; family Verbenaceae; genus Petrea; species Petrea volubilis. The sequence goes on from CM047875.1 coordinate 15,187,239, forward strand.
GATTGGGATCATAGGAATCCAAGCCCTCTTGGGCCACCTCAGGAGGCGAAGTTTGGACCATCAAACATGCAGGGGAAGGGGCTGGATTATGAGTATGGGCTGCAAGCTTTGGTGAAGTAGTGTCCACCTCAACGGCCCAACAATCTTGAGGGGAACACAAGTCAACTTGGGCCAATGTAATAGGTGCATCGTGGACTATGGTTTGTTGTAAAGGAAGCCCCACAACGTCATCCACATTGCTACCCACCACCTCCCTTTCCATGTGGACATGAGTGGGTGACGTAGGCGCTGAGTGAGCATCCTGATCAGCAGCGGAATTTCTTAAACGCGGATACACCTTACCATCCGTAGTCGCCAAAAAATCTGACTTAGGAACTTGCCTTATAGAAGACTGAATCGCAGTTAAGACGGGAGTTACTGGCAGCTCGTGAATAGGAAAGTATTGACTTGGATATATCACTTGAAGAGGCCCCTCTAATAGCTCAATACTGTTATGGGAACTTGCAGCAGCAGTGGGCGTGGATTGAAGGGAGGATGAGACACTATTTTCAGCAGCTTTGAGAGCCTTGATCATGTGCAGGTACGTTCTCTTGCCTTGGAAAATATCTTGTGGGTTGACCTGCTCGTTTTGGGAAGGAGCCTTACCATCTGTTTGGCCTGGCAAACCGTCCAGGTGCATAACACAATCACCCCCCTGAAAATCCGCCCCCTTGACAGCAGCTGCTGGATCAGTAAGTGCAGTTGTGCACGGAGAAAAATTGGCCTGATTTGGTGCACTGGATTGGGCAAACTTGCCATCCAAAACACAATGAACTTCATCCTGAATGTGTCCAGGTACATTCGGAGACTCACAAATTGGATTAATCGTAGAATTAGACCCCCCAATCACGTCTTTCTCATGAGTGACAGCAGCTGGGCGGGAATTAGAAATTTCCCCATATGGGGAATTCACTTGATTGACAGCAATGGGTACAGAATTGAGAATTTGCTCCTGATGTTGCTCCTGATTTTGCTCCAAACAGGAGGCCGTGTCCACGTCCAAGTTCATCCCGAAAGTCACACCAATTCGGGGAGCAATATCAGCCCGTGATTCTTGCTGAGTTGAAGGCGTAATGGAAGGAGACACAACAGCTGTAAGAACGTCTAGGTGCAACCCCCCATCCTTGCCGGAGTCTGCCCCAAAAGTCATCGGAATCTGGGCAAGAGGTGCCGGAACCTAGGCAGCAGTGGCTGGAAACTGGGAAGTCTCCAGGGACAGCAAATTCGCACCAGAAACTGGACCAAAAAGAACCTGCTGCGCTCGTGAAGACTGTGCAGTTCCAGTAGTGTCTTTCCCTCGCCTTTGAGCATTCAATTTCTCTCGTAAATCCCCTGGGATTGGCACTTCTTCTCCCTGCTGCGCATTAGCATGCACAAACACCTTACAATCCATTGCCTTGTGATCCCTTCGACAACATTTGTGACAATACGGAGGGACCCCTTCACACACAAGAGGTTGCTCAAAAAATCTATCACCATCCCTCACCTTAACCGACTTCTTGAGGGGTTTGGTAATGTCAATCTCCACACACACGCGTGCCTCAGTTACCTTAGTAAGATCAGCGGTCGGTTCATCAACACGTAATGGGTGGCCAATACACGCTGCAATTACGTATAAGGCCGGAACAGGTAAGAGATGAAATGGTAATTCTGGAACTTTGAACCACACGGGACAAATCGGGGACTCTTGATTTGGATTAAAATCCGGAGTCCACTTGAACACACGCATGGGAAATCCATGAAAATACCAAACTTCTCTCATAAACAAACGCGAATAATCATCATGGGCATAAAGGTGAATTAAAATATGAGTATCATTAATCCACACCAACCTGAATCTCCCCTTCAAATTCATTTTCGTAAACATAAAGCGTAAATGAGGCATAGATGGACGACCACGAGAAAACTTGCCAATTAACGCATATCGAAAAACCTCGCATAATGATTCTTTCTCCCTCGGCGTGAAAACGACGATCTTCTCTCCGTTGTGATCCACAACACTGCCCACCGGTGTAAACATCGTGAGATCAAAATTCTTCTTGCGTTCGCGAGCATCGGGGGCGAACGGATCGGCTGCCGGAGCAGCAGCTACGCCGGCATATAAACAACCGGTGAAATCCGGCGGTTTCGGGGGTGGTGCGGCCGTAGCCACACCCATGGCCGGCCAAAGGGCCGAAAAACTAGAGAGAATTTCTTAGAGAGAGAAAGTAGAGAGATGGTTGGTTTCGGTTTAGGGTTTTAGGGTTTAGGGTTTAGGGTTTAAGGGTTTAGGGTTTTTAGGGGTTTAGGGTTTAGGGTTTTTTTTTTTTTTTTTCTTTTTTTTTTCCGAAAAAGAAGTAATTTTATTAATAATTCAAAAGGCGTACATTCATGATTCCATTATATCCCATGACATCATCATCATCCAATACTACTTAGAAAATTAGGAGTACTACTCCTTTACAAGTATAAAACACGACTTGATAGTCTAGAATTCAAAAGAAGGGTCGTCATCATCGTACTGTGTTTCCCAATCGTCACTCGACTCTGACTGTAGCTCAAGGCTCTGACTCCGAAATTTGGCATCTCTGCTCCATGACATCAGCTTGTGTTCGCCCGAGTGAGTTCGATGAAGTGGATATACCTTTTTCTTGGCACATTCCTCCAGCAAGTATTCATCTGAGTAAATGTCCTTTACATGACGAAAGTTCGGAGTGTGCGATGATGGCTCTGCCGATGAGCTGGAATATCTGAAAGTATCTTGGAGGTCCTTATTGGTGGAACAAAGACCCAAAGGGGATGGCGTCGCGACCGGGGGTGTTGCGGAGTGTGATGACTTTGGAGAAGGATTGATTGATGGACTCGGAGGACATGTATATTTGCTGGGTTGTTCCATACTAGGTCCAAGGACAGCTCCAATTTGTGATTTAATTTTGGGCTGCCCAAAGTTATAAAACAGACACCTTAAATTATCCATCGACTCACCTGGAACATTTTCACTGTTTAGGGTTTAGGGTTTAGGGTTTAGGGTTTTTTTTTTTTTTTTTTTTGAGAAAACCGGTATGAGACCGTAGGGTTTTCTGAGGGGGCCCCACCCCTTTATTCAATGAGAAAACAAAAGGAAAAGTAGGGTGTACAACGCCCTTACATCTTGAGGAAAAGCAAACCAAATTTTAATCATAACAAACGTCGGCAAGATTAGCCAAATCGTCAGAACCATGGTAGGAAGTCCAGTCATCCGAGTCCACAGACGGGTTATGGACTCGTGCCGAGAAGAGATCATCGCGCAGTGGATGCCAACTCGGTGGCGTGCGCCCCCCAGAGAAGGATCGCATATGCCTGTTGGGCCGCAATATCACAAGAGCATCGAGCAAGCGATCGTTGGATGGCTCCGGGTGGGAGAAAGTGTTTTCGTTCAAAACGACCATCGCACGACATGTATCGGATGGTTTTTGACCAATAGATAACGTATCCTTTGGGCTTGATGATGTACTCGAATAATTAAAAGTGTCCTTTGGATCCGTGTTGGTTGTGCAAACTTCCAAGGAGTCGAAAATTACACAGACTCCCCCTATCGGTGGTCCCGTTTCAGGAGCAACGCTTGCTGGTTTGGCATTTACAGCGCCCTCCCCTACCAGGTTCTGTGAAATTACAGGCCCCCCCATTGGTGCTTGTTGGTCAGTTTCCAAAATTACTGGAACACCCCCTGGGTAATACAGGCAGCCCACTTGAAGCTTGCTTTTAAGGTGTGCCTTGGTCCGATTTCTCTTCTTTTTTTTCCTCCTTTTAGTACGAACTAAAGCCCGTTCAACCATAGCATCAACAACAACATCAAGCCCACTTTCAAAAGCTTGATTGGGATCATCCAAGCCCACTTGGGCCACAGAAGGGGCTGGATTGTGAGTGTGGGCCACTATAAGAGGTGCTTCGTGGGCTATGTTTTGTTGTAAAGGAAGCCCCACAACGTCATCCATGTTGCCACCCACCACCTCATGAATGGGTGACGTGGGCGCTGAGTGAGCATCCCGATCAGCAACCGAATTTCTTAAATGCGGATACACCTTACCATCTTGAGTACCCAAAAAATCAGCCTCGATTCCTGCTTGTGTCGACGTGGAGATCACATTATTTGGAAGCACCATGAACTCACCTTCACCATGGCAAGTAGAAGCTGCCGCCGGCGAGGAAGAACTGCCTTCAACCTCTTGAAGATCCTTGAACAAAGCCAAAAACGTGTGCTGTCCCAAAAAACCTGCTGGGGGAGAATTAATTACAGCTAGGTCCCTCAAATTCGCAGCTGCACAACAAGGAGCCTGGTCTGGAATGTGGGGGGCAATTTTGGCATCAAAAGCCGTGCCTTTGGGACCCCCTAACACCTCAAATTCGTGAGTCACAGCAGCAGGGAGGGAATCTTCCCCAAGTGGGGAATTCACGTGTTGAGCAGCAGCTGGAGAAGTCACGTGGGACGCAGGAGCACAGCTGGTTGTCACCATACTTTGCTCCAAAAAAGAGGCAAGATTCTCGTGGGACACAGCTGCAGGAGCACAACTGACTGTCTCCCTACTTTGCTCCAAAAAAGAGGCAATATTCCCTGCCATGTTCAGCCCCGGTTGCACGCCTGTTTTGGGAAGAGGAACCGCAAGCAGGAACCTGTGAATCATGCTGATTTGAAGGCTCCTGAACAGCTGCAGTAAGAACATCCAAGTTCCGCCCCCCAGGCTTGCTGGATTCCGCCCCAAGAGGTACCGAAATCTGGGCAGGTTCACGTGAATTTTGTGGCTGTTCATGTGAATTTTGCCCAGATACAGTGTTCGCATGCAGCCCCTTAGTGGCACCTTGTTGCTTTTTATCGAGTCCAGCCACCTGCTTACCCTTTCGTATAACCTCCAATTTGTCCCGTAAGCCTCCTTGATACTGTACCTCATCAACCTTGTCCTCCACGGTATCCACATATTTGCAGGCCTTAGCTCGATGATCACGCCTACAGCACTTCGGACAATAAAGGGGAATCCCTTCACATATTACGGGCTGCTCAAAAAATCTATCTCTATCTTTAACCTTGACAGATTTTTTAATCGGCTTTGTAATGTCAATCTCTACACAAACTCTTGCTTCCCCTAATCTAGTAATGTCAGCTGTAGATTCATCAACTCTCAAGGGGGTGCCAATACATGCGGCGACCACATATAGCGCAGGAACAGGTAGTATATGGTATGGCAACTCTGGAATTTTGAACCATACGGGGCAAATGGGAGACTCGTAGTTCGGATTGAACTCAGGAGTCCATTTAAAAACCCTCATAGGAAATCCTTTGAAGTACCATATTTCTCTCATAAATAATCGTGAGTAATCATCATGATCGTAGAGGTGAATTAAAATGTGATTCGCATTAATAGGTACTAACCGAAATCTTCGTTTCAAATTCATCTTCATAAATAAAAGGCGCAAATTGTTGATGGACGGTTTTCCATGAGAAAACTTTCCAATCAAGGCAAACTTGAAAACTTCACACAACTCTTCCTTTTCCTTGGTTGAGAAGACGGCAATCTTTTCTCCATTGTGTTCCACAACACTCCCCATCGGCTTGAACGTAGTAATATCAAAATTCTTCTTGCGTTCGCGTACGTCGGGCGCGAACGGATCCGAGGCCGGAGTGGCAGTGACTCCGGCATAAGAACGGCCGGTGACGACCGGCGGTTTTGGTGGTGGGTGAGAGGCCGAAGCCTCACCCATGCTTGGCCAAAGAAGGAGAAATTCTAGAGAGAAGGCAGAGGAAATTTCCTAGAGAGAGAAAAAAAAAATCTGGTTTTTGGTTTAGGGTTTAGGGTTTAGGGTTTGGGGTTTGGGGTTTGGGGTTTGGGGTTTGGGGTTTGGGGTTTAGGGTTTAGGATTTAGGGTTTAGGGTTTAGGGTTTAGGGTTTAGGGTTTTAGGGTTTGGGGTTTAGGGTTTGGGGTTTAGGGTTTAGGGTTTAGGGTTTAGGGTTTGGGGTTTAGGGTTTGGGGTTTAGGGTTTAGGGTTTAGGGTTTAGGGTTAGGGTTTAGGGTTTGGGGTTTGGGGTTTGGGGTTTGGGGTTTAGGGTTTAGGGTTTAGGGTTTAGGGTTTAGGGTTTAGGGTTTAGGGTTTAGGGTTTAGGGTTTAGGGTTTAGGGTTTAGGGTTTAGGGTTTAGGGTTTAGGGTTTAGGGTTTAGGGTTTAGGGTTTAGGGTTTAGGGTTTAGGGTTTAGGGTTTAGGGTTTTTTTTTTTTTTTTTTTTTTTTTTTTTTTTTTAGAGAAACCGGCACGAGGCCGTAGGGTTTTTAGTGGGACCCCACCCCTTCATTAAAAAAGAAAAGCACAACAGAAACACAAAATATTACACATCAACATGCGAAAGGAAATTAGGAGTACTACTCCCTTACAACATAGTTAAGAACACAAAGAGTGTGATCGAATAATTTCTATTCTCATTAGTTGCCCATCGAGGTTAGCATGGTTATAACTCTTGACCGCAGCTAAAGCATCAGTGTGTCTTGCGAACACAACCTCCGCAGTCCCCTTCGATTGACCCCTCAAATCATAATGTATCATACATCGTTTCAGATCACCAAACTCTTCAAACAAAAACTTGATTTCATCATCAGTGACCTTAGGATGTAAATTGGAAATGTATAACTCCGTGCCAGTCACAGAGCAAAAGTCTCGATCGCCAGGTAATAACTTCCTGTTAAGATTTTGGTCAGATTCTGCTTGCTGAGCACGTGAGGGAGTTTCTGTATTTGTCGTGGTCTCTCCTACCCGGTTTTTAAAAATTTCAGCTGGACCCCCTGGTTGTTGAAGGAGATTAAAAGATTCTCCCTCTGATGTTGAAGTAACAGCTTGGGCTGCAATTTGATGGCATTTTTTGGTCCGATTTCGTTTCTTTTTCTTTTTCTTTGTGGCTCTTGACGAAGCCCGATTAATTATTCTATCCACAACAACATCCAAATCCCGTTCAGAAGCCCCAGTGTCGTCATTTGGGCTGGTTAAAGACTGATCCAGCTCATTAGTGTGATCTTGGGCCATGCTCTCTTTTAATTGAGAGCCCACATGTTGATCCAAGTCCCTATCTTGAGTACCCAAAAAACCAGCCTCGATTCCTGCTTGTATCGACGAGATGATCACATTACTTGGAAGCTCCATGAACTCACCATCACTATGGCAAGTAGAATCTGCAGCCGGCGAAGAAAAACTGCCTTCAACCTCTTGAAGATCCTTGAACTTAGCCAAAAACGTGTGCTGTCCCGAAATAGATGCTGGAGGAGAATTAATTACAGCAAGGTCCCTCGAATTTGCAGTTGTACACAAAGGAACCTGGTCTGGAATTTGGGGGGCAATTTTGTCATCAAAAATCGTGCCTTTGGGACCCCCTAACCGCACCTTCTCGTGAGTGGCAGCAGCAGGGATGGAGAAGGAATCATCCGCATGTGGGGGCTGCACGAGGTGAGCAACGTCTTGGGCTGTGGTGTGCTGTCCCAAAGTAGCAGCTGGAGGAGAGATAATTCCAGATTCCCTCACTGCAGCAGTACAAACCTGGTCTGGAATGTGGGGGGCAACATTGGGACCCATTAACACCTCTAAATCGTGGGTGACAGCAGCTGGGAGGGAATCTTCCCCAAGTGGGGAATTCACGTGGAAGGCGTCAGCTGGAGCAATCACGTGAGACACAGCAGCATGGGCTGGATTGGAAGTGTTGGAAGTCTCCATACTTTGCTCCAAAAAAGAGGCCAGATTCTTCGCGCCTGTTTTGGGAAGAGGAGCCGCTGCAAAGGCCTGCGAAACATGCTGGATTTCGGCCAGGAGGACCAGCTCTTTTTGCACACCCGAGATCACAGCAGCTGGAGCAGATTTGAAATTATGGGAATGTCCAGTTTGCTGCTCCAAACTGGAGGCCTTGTTCACGTCCACATTCAACCCGAAATTAACTCCACTGCTGTGAGTAATGTCAGCAGCTGTAAGATCAAGGAGCAGCCCCCCATCCATGCTGGAGTCTACCCCCAAAGTCACCGGAATCTGGACAGTAGGAGCCTGAACCTGTGCTGCAGTGGCTGGAGCCTGGGCAGTCGCCAGGGACTGCAAATTCGCTCCAGAAACCTGCTGCTCACTTAAATTTCCAGCAGTGTCTTTCCCTTTCCTTTTAGCATTCGATTTCTCTCGTAAAACCCCCGGGATTGGCACTTCTTCTCCCGGCTGCTCCTTAGCATGCACAAACTCCTTACAATCCATTGCCTTGTGATCCCTTCGACAACACTTGTGGCAATGGGGAGGGAGTCCCTCACATTCCACAGGTTGTTCAAAAGAACGATCACCATCTTTCACTTTAACAAATTTCTTAAGCGGCTTCGTGATATCGATTTCAACACAAACCCGAGCTTCAGTCACCTTTGAAATATCAGCAGTGGGTTCATCAACTCTTAACGGCTTACCAATACAAGAAGCAACAATATAGAGAGCAGGAATCGGCAAAAGATGAAAAGGTAACGCCGGCACCTTAAACCAAACTGGACAAATAGGAGACTCATATCTCGGATTAAAGTCCGGAGTCCATTTAAACACCCGCATAGGAAACCCCCGAAAATACCACACCTCACGCATGAAAAGTCTTGAATAATCATCATGATGATAAAGATGTACCAAAATATGATCGGCATTAATAGGAACTAACCTGAAACGGCGTTTAAGATTCATCTTAGTAAACATAAATCTCAAGGTGCTTATCGATGGGCGGCCATGCGAAAATTTGCCAATCAAAGCATATTGAAAAGTTTCACACAAATGTTCTTTCTCCTGAGAGGTGAAAACAGCAATTTTCTCCCCGTTGTACTCAGCAATACTACCAACCGGCATAAACGTCGTAAGATCAAAATTCTTCTTGCGTTCGCGTGCGTCGGGCGCGAACGGATCCGTGGCCGGAGTGGCGGTGACTCCGGCATAAGAACGGCCGGTGAAGACCGGCGGTTTTGGTGGTGGGTGAGAGGCCGAAGCCTCACCCATGCTTGGCCAAAGAAGGTGAAATTGTAGAGAGAAGGCAGAGGATTTTTTCTAGAGAGAGAAAGTTTCAGAGTTGGTTTGGTTTTGTTTAGGGTTTAGGGTTTAGGGTTTAGGGTTTAGGGTTTAGGGTTTAGGGTTTAGGGTTTAGGGTTTAGGGTTTAGGGTTTAGGGTTTTAGGGTTTAGGGTTTAGGGTTTAGGGTTTAGGGTTTAGGGTTTAGGGTTTAGGGTTTAGGGTTTAGGGTTTTTTTTTTTTTTTTTTTTTTTTTGTTAGAGACAGTTCTTTTAGTTTAGGGTTTAGGGTTTAGGGTTTAGGGTTTAGGGTTTAGGGTTTAGGGTTTAGGGTTTAGGGTTTAGGGTTTAGGGTTTAGGGTTTAGGGTTTAGGGTTTAGGGTTTAGGGTTTAGGGTTTAGGGTTTAGGGTTTAGGGTTTAGGGTTTAGGGTTTAGGGTTTAGGGTTTAGGGTTTAGGGTTTAGGGTTTAGGGTTTAGGGTTTGGGTTTAGGGTTTAGGGTTTAGGGTTTAGGGTTTTAGGGTTTAGGGTTTAGGGTTTAGGGTTTAGGGTTTAGGGTTTAGGGTTTTTTTTTTTTTTTTTTTTTTTTTTTTTTTTTTTTAATAAAAACCGGTACCAGGCCGTAGGGTTTTTAGTGGGACCCCACCCCTTCATTAACAAGGAGAGCAAAAAAGAAACACAGAAGACACGCAACAACGTGCGAAAGAAAAAATGGGAGTACTACTCCCAAACATCAAAGTTAAAAACATAAAGAAATCAAAAGTAATCAACATCTTTGAGACTGCCCAAATCGTCGGAGCCGTGGTATGAGGTCCAATCATCGGAGTCCACATACGGGTTATGAACTCGTGCCGAGAAGAGATCGTCCCGCGGCGGACACCAACTCTGGGGCATACGCCCCCCAGAGAAGGAGCGTAAATGTTTGGTGGGACGCATTGTCACAAGGGCCTCAAGCAATCTGTCATTGGACGGGCCTGGCCTGTTGAAAAAAGCTTCAGTTGACTTAACAAAGTCATTATGATCTTCTGAAATTTCATGACGGGAAGGGACAATAGCCAAGCGATCGTTGGATGGCTCCGGGTGGGAGATAATGTTTTCGTTCAAAACGACCATCTCACGACATGTATCGGATGGTTTTTGACCAATGGATAACGTATCCTTCGGGCTTGATGATGTACTCGAATAATTAAAAGTGTCCTTTGGATCCATGTTGGTTGTGCAAACTTCCAAGGAGTCGGAAATTACACAGACTCCCCCTATCGGTGGTCCCGTTTCTGGAGCAATGCTTGCTGGTTTGGCAGTGTCGAAATTTACAGCGCCCTCCCCTACCAGGTTCTGTGAAATTACAGGCCCCCCCATTGCAGCTTGTTGGTTAGTTTCCAAAATTACTGGAACACCCCCTGGGTAATTCAGGCAGCCCACTTGAAGCTTGCTTTTATGGTGTGCCTTGGTCCGATTTCTCTTCTTTTTTTTCCTCCTTTTAGTATGAACTAAAGCCCGTTCGATCATAGCATCAACAACAACATCAAGCCCACTTTCAAAGGCTTGATTGGGATCATCCAAGCCCGCTTGTGCCACGGAAGGGGCTGGATTGTGAGTGTGGGCAGCAGGCATTGGTGAAGTAGAGTACACCTTACCCTCTTGAGTACCCACAAATTCAGCCTCGATTCCTGCTTTTTGAAGCACCATGAACTCACCTTCATCATGGCAAGTAGAAGCTGCAGCCGGCAAGGAAGAACTGCCTTCAACCTCTTGAAGATCCTTGAACAAAGCCAAAAACGTGTGCTGTCCCAAAAAACCTGCTGGGGGAGAATTAATTACAGCAAGGTCCCTCAAATTCGCAGCTGCACAACAAGGAGCCTGGTCTGGAATGTGGGGGGCAATTTTGGCATCAAAAACCGTGCCATTGGGACCCCCTAACACCTCAAATTCGTGAGTCACAGCAGCAGGGAGGGAATCTTCCCCAAGTGGGGAATTCACGTGGTGAGCAGCAGCTGGAGAAGTCACGTGGGACGCAGGAGCACAGCTGGTTGTCATACTTGGCTCCAAAAAAGAGGCAAGAATCTCGTGGGGCACAGCAGCAGGAGCACAACTGATTGTCTCCCTACTTTGCTCCAAAAAAGAGGCAATATTCCCAGCCATGTTCAGCCCCGGTTGCACGCCTGTTTTGGGAAGAGGAACCGCAGCAGAAACCTGTGAATCATGCTGATTTGCAGGCTCCTGAACAGCTGCAGTAAGAACATCCAAGTTCAGCCCCCCAGGCTTGCTGGATTCCGCCCCAAGAGGTACCGAAATCTGGGCAGGTTCTCGTGAATTTTGTGGCTGTTCATGTGAAGTGTTCGTATGCAGCCCCTTAGTGACACCTTGTTGCTTTTTATCGAGTCCAGCCACCTGCTTACCCTTTCGTATAGCCTCCAATTTGTCCCGTAAGCCTCCTTGATACTGTACCTCAACAACCTTGTCCTCCACGGTATCCACATATTTGCAGTCCTTAGCGCGATGATCACGCCTACAACACTTCGGACAATAAAGGGGAATCCCTTCACATATTACGGGCTGCTCAAAAAATCTATCTCCATCTTTAACCTTGACAGATTTTTTAATCGGCTTTGTAATGTCAATCTCTACACAAACTCTTGCTTCCCCTAATCTAGTTATGTCAGCTGTAGATTCATCAACTCTCAAGGGGGTGCCAATACATGCGGCGACCACATATAGCGCAGGAACAGGTAGGATATGGTATGGCAACTCTGGAATTTTGAACCATACGGGGCATATGGGAGACTCGTAGTTCGGGTTGAACTCAGGAGTCCATTTAAAAACCCTCATAGGAAATCCTTTGAAGTACCATATTTCTCTCATAAATAATCGTGAGTAATCATCATGATCGTAGAGGTGAATTAAAATGTGATTCGCATTAATAGGTACTAACCGAAATCTTCGTTTCAAATTCATCTTCATAAATAAAAGGCGCAAATTGTTGATGGACGGTTTTCCATGAGAAAACTTTCCAATCAAGGCAAACTTGAAAACTTCACACAACTCTTCCTTTTCCTTGGTTGAGAAGACGGCAATCTTTTCTCCGTTGTGTTCCACAACACTCCCCATCGGCGTGAACGTAGTAAGATCGAAATTCTTCTTGCGTTCGCGTGCGTCGGGCGCGAACGGATCCGAGGCCGGAGTGGCAGTGACTCCGGCATAAGAACGGCCGGTGACCGGCGGTTTTGGTGGTGGGTGAGAGGCCGAAGCCTCACCCATGCTTGGCCAAAGAAGGAAAAATTCTAGAGAGAAGGCAGAGGAAATTTCCTAGAGAGAGAAAGAAATTTTTGGTTTTTTCGGTTTAGGGTTTAGGGTTTAGGGTTTAGGGTTTAGGGTTTAGGGTTTAGGGTTTAGGGTTTAGGGTTTAGGGTTTAGGGTTTAGGGCTTAGGGTTTAGGGCTTAGGGCTTAGGGTTTAGGGTTTAGGGTTTAGGGTTTAGGGTTTAGGGTTTAGGGTTTAGGGTTTAGGGTTTAGGGTTTAGGGTTTAGGGTTTAGGGTTTAGGGTTTAGGGTTTTTTTTTTTTTTTTTTTTTTTGGGAGAAACCGGCACGAGGCCGTAGGGTTTTTATTGGGACCCCACCCCTTCATTAAAAAGGAAAGCACAACAGAAACACAAAAGATTACACATCAACTTGCGAAAGAAAGTAGGGAGTACTACTCCCATACATCATAATAAAGATCATAAAGAAATCAAAAGTAATCAACATCTTTGAGACTGCCCAAATCGTCGGAGCCGTGGTATGAGGTCCAATCATCGGAGTCCACATACGGGTTATGAACTCGTGCCGAGAAGAGATCGTCCCGCGGCGGACACCAACTCTGGGGCATACGCCCCCCAGAAAAAGAGCGTAAATGTTTGGTGGGATGCATTGTCACAAGGGCCTCAAGCAATCTGTCATTGGACGGGCCTGGCCTGTTGAAAATGGCTTCGGTTGACTTAACAAACTCATTATGATCTTCTGAAATTTCATGACGGGAAGGGACAAAAGCCTTAGGATTTGACGATTCACTCGAATAATGAAAAGTGTCCTTTGGATCCGTGTTTGTGATGCACACTTCCGTGGAATAAAAATTTTGTTTTTCCGGAACCGGAGTGGAAAAGACGTCATGGTGTGCATTGTTGGGAGCCGCATCATCCCTGTGTATATTTTGGTCAGATTCTGCTTGTTGGACACGTGAGGGAGTTTCTGAAGTTGTCGCGCTCTCTCCAACCAGGTTTTTAAAAATTACAACTGGACCCCCTGGTTGTTGAGGAAAATTATAAGAATCTCCCTCCGACGGTAAAGTAACAGCTTGGGTTGCAGTTTGATGGCATTTTTTTGCCCGATTTCTTTTCTTTTTCTTTTTCTTTGTGCCTCTTATCAAAGCCCGATCAAGAATTTTATCCACAACACCATCCAAGTCCCGATCAAAAGCCTCAATGTCGTCATTTGGACTGGTTATAGACTGAACCACATCATTAGAGCCATCTTGAGTACCGAAAAAATTAGTCTTGCTTCCTGATTGTGTTGACGGATAGATCACATTACTTGGTAGCTCCATGAACTCACCATCACCGTAGCAAGTAGTAACTGCAGCAGGCGATGAAGGGGGACTGCTTTCAGCCTCTTTAAGATCTCTGATCATATCCAAAAACGTATTTGGCCGATTTGCGATGGAGAGTGAAGGCTGAGAAGCGTCCAGATTCGCAGCTGCACAAAAAGGAGCATGAACCGGTAAGTGGGGGACAACCTTTCCATCAAAAACCATGCCTTTGGGACCCCCATTCCCCACTTTCTCGAGAGTGACAGCTGAGTGGGAGAGGGAATCTTCCCCATGTTGGGAATTTACGTGAATTGCAGCTGCACAAAAAGGCTCATGAAAGTGGGGGACAACCTTTCCATCCAAAACCATGCCTTTGGGACCCCCATTCACCACTTTCTCTAGAGTGACAACTGCTGAGAGGGAGAAGGAGTCTTCCCCATGAGGGGGATTCACGTGCACGACATCAGCAGGTGGAGAATTCACGTGGGCCGCAGCAGCAGGAGCACAATTGGATGTCTCCATATTTTGCTCCAAAAAAGAGGCAAGATTCTCGTGGGGCACAGCAGCAGGAGCACAGCCAAGATTCCCAGCCATGTTCAGCCCCGGTTGCACGCCTGTTTTGGAAAGAGGAACAGCAGCAGAAATCTGGGCAGCAGACGACGGAAGCTGAGGGGTCTCCGGAACCTGCAAATTTGTCGACGGAGCTGGCAAATGACCATCAGAATCTGCTGCTGGAACCATGAGCCGATTTGTGATGCTGACTGGACCAGTATGCGCCGGAGTCTGGACAGCAGTGGCTGGAGTCTGGGCAGCAGTTTTCAGAGACTGGAAGCTACCAGAAACAGCTGCAATTTCATGTTGCATCAGCTGTAGAGAATCTGTTTGTGCAGCCTGTGATGAATGAGCATCCAAAACCCTTGCGCCACTTCTT
>CM047875.1:15202263-15245025 GCA_026212405.1 Petrea volubilis
CTATTCTCCCCTACTTGAGAAGCCTGGAAGCACAATAGTTACTCAATTATATCTTTTTTTAACCTTTCTAGTGACATTTTGCTGTCTTAGGCCCCAACACATTGTAATCCTACTGAGCTAGAATTGTAGTTTTGAACTGATGACTAGGATTTTCTTTTTCAATTCCCACAGATTATCATAGAATTTTGGATTATAAGATCCCTTTGTATTAGCTTTCATATGACCCTTGGTCATGGTGTTAACAGTGTATCACAGATAAATTTAGATGACAGGTTTCTTCTCACTTTCTTTTTCTTATTTTTTCTTTTTACTTCTCTCTCTCACTCTCTCTTTGATAATACGTGCACACACACACACACACACACAACCCACGCACGTACACTGCCAAGACATGAACCCTAACATTAAACTCTCCATGCCTCTAAAGATGGAATACATGTTCATTAGACAAAAGGGCCATGGACTTGTAACTTTCTTGGCCTTGATGTTGCAGTGGAATATATTGTAATTTGACAGATATTTGTAATTGGAATTCAAAATGAGCTCCATGAAAATTCACTACAGAAGTATGAAAAATAAGAAAATTATTTGGGACAAAAAGGCACTTCATGTTTTTACATATATTGTGCTTGTATTTACCATGAATAATGCAATACCTTATTCATATGTATCATTAATTCGTTTGGCTTACAGTTAATACAACTTTAATATAATTATTTAAATAATTAACTTTAAATATTTTTCAGATTTTTTATTGCTATGATTCCGTTAACAAATTTATAAATAATTCTGATACATTCTTAACTTTAAATGAATATAATATAATATTTCATAAAATCGCATATTATCTATCAAGTGATGCACAAAAATATACCACAAATTGCTAACAAAATTGGCCAACAAACATCTTTTTGAAACAACCTGTATTATATCACAAATTGCTGCCAGTAAAACCCAGGAATGAATTTACATTTTACCAGAAAGCCTAAGAAATATGTCAAAATCCACATCTTTTGCCACAACAATCCATAAAGAAGTGGCTATTAACTAGTCTCTTCACAATAATAGTGAATTGGACAATACTTGAAAGATGATATGAGAATTTGTCTTTGATATCTACTTAGACCTCAATCCAGGTATGTTCTTCAGCCCCATCTTGCCAAGGACTAGCTTCGGAATAGCCGGAGGGTTGTCGAGCCCCATGCTTCGACTGAAATCGTTCACGAGCTCTACAAGTCTGTACTTGTCTCGACCAATGCTTTTATTTGAGTTGTAGTAACCAAGCCATGCCTGGTACGCCGCTTCTTTGTTCTTCATCTCTACATGGGCTAATGCACGTTCAACCTGTATAAACAAGAATTGATATAAGAAAGAACGAAACATCGAGACGGTATTAAACAAAACTCATGCGGTATAAAAAAACTACAAATACTCCCGATGTTTGGTTCTGTGTTACAAGTATCCCCAACCTGTATGTGGGATTAGTGATAAAAAGTCAAAACATTAGGCCTATTCGTATTTCGTAATCTTAAAAACTAAAAGGAGATTCTGTTAAACGCGCAAAAGCTCAGAGGGGTATTTGTAATTAACCCTATATTTTATGAAAAGACAAATTTCGGGGGAGCATGCTTCATCTACTATGCATATGCTGCTGTTACATTGTGGCACCATCTCATTCAGGATAGAGTTCCATCTCCAAACAGCTCAAGATAAAAAGCTGAAATAAATAATTGCGTATAAAGAGCAGTAAGATTTTATTTCATAGGAACCTTTTTTCTGGTGTCTGGATCAACCAATGGTTCGGGTGCCTTAGATATCGGTAAGTCCTTAACACTAGACAAAAAGAACTCTTCCCAAGGCGCCAACAACAATATGCCTTGCCCTTCTTTTCCTTTCCGTCCAGTTCGACCCAGTCGATGTATATACTGCTGTCTATCAGCTGGAACACCAATCTACAATACAAATAATGAGAGTCAACCTAGGTATTAAATATTGTTTCAGGGTCAATTAAGAAGAACCCCTTGAAGTTAGGCCCGTTTCACAAAACCGCATATGTTATGTAAAATTACAAACACCGCACAAATGTTTGGTTTTGTATTACAAATCCCACCTAAAGTTGGGGGTATCTCTAACACGGAACCTAACATAAAGGGATAATTGTAATTTTTATAACACGGGGTTTCGTGAAAATGAGCCTAACCTCAAGTGTTTTCCGTCTTGTGCCTATGGTATTATATAGAACAACATGGGACTAGACACACTTTGTAACATATTTTAGCATGACATTGATACTGAAAAACTCTTAATGAAGCAATGCAAATAAATGTATAACCTGTATGACAAGCGTCACATCTGGATAATCCACACCACGTGCAGAGACATCAGATGTCACAAGAATAAGACCTTTTGACTTCCGAAATTCATCCGAAACTCTGGTTCTGTAACTTTGAGGTTTTCGAGAATGAATTTCCCGGACATTAAGGTTAAGCTCACCGAGGAGCTCAGCAACAAGCCTTGTTACCATTGCAGTTGTGCAAAAAACAAGAACCTGTCACAGGGGAGGAAGGATGACAGTGTCAAATTGGCAGAGATATGTTCCTACGGTTTTGAAAAAAAAAAAAACAGAAATAATTACTTTAAAAGAAAATCAAGGAATGTCTCAAATATTCTATGGATGCTTTACAGGAAACACTAAAAATTCAAGAATTAATGAATTTGGTACCTTATAATTAACATCATCAGCAATATGTTCTTTTAGCAGAGTATAAAGAAGTGAAAAGTGTTTGTCCAAAGGAGCAACCATATGCATCTGCCTGACCTGAAAGATTTGAACATTGCAAAGAAATGTAATGTCACGTTCTGAGGTCTGAAAACCAAATTGCAAGCAAGATATACAGTGAAAGTTGGCTAGCTCCAACCGACCTGTGAATGCGTATCTTCGCTTCCTTCTTGTACTGTGTTTATGAATTCATGGTCTCTTTTTAAAGCAATATGGCAAATTTGACGAACCTGCAAGTACTAATATGTTTAGAATTCAACAATTTCACAGGTACACATGCAACGCGTTGAGATGAATATTACCTCTGGTGGAATTGTTGCAGAGAATAGAAGTGTTTGGCGCTGTTTTGGAACTGCGGCTATTATTTTCTCTATCTCTTTGCGAAATCCCATGTCTAATAAATGATCAGCTTCATCTAGGACCAAGACTTTAACCCCCATCAGCCTAGTAGCGAATCCAGATGTATTCTCTATATGATCCCTGAGCCTTCCAGGTGTAGCCACAAGTATCTGTTTTTCAAAATATGATGCAGATTATTCAGTTTTACCACGATATATCTAAGAAGCCAGGGAAACCCTGGAGCAGGGACGTGCATGATTGGGACCATAGTTATCAAAAGCGCACGTAGCGCGCGCTAAAGCGCGCTTCGACGCGAGGCGCAGCCGTTGCGCTTCACAGCGCCCTGCGCCTGGGATTTTCCAGAAGCGCGCACTTTTCGCGCTTAAGCGCTGAGCGCAGAGCGCTGAAGAAAGCGCGCTTTTTTCTTCCAGGGCGTTGACCAGTCAAGTTAGGGTTTTTGACTTTGACTTTTAAGGAAAAAAAGAGGTGAACCCCAGAAAACACACGTTTCTGACTCTTTCACGCAGCTGCTGTCTTCCCTTTCTCTTCCTCCTTCAATCATCGGTAGTCGCCGCACCGCCTGACATAGCCACCGTCGCCGGACACAGCCGCCGCCGCCGGAGGGAGCCGCCGCGCACGAGAACAATTGGTAATCTTCTCTCTCCCTCTTTTTTTTTCCCTTCTTTTTCCCTCTATTTTTCAGTCAGACTGGGTTTTGGAAAAAAAAAAAATTGTTTCTTTGTTCAAATAACTGAATTAATGGGTTATTTAACTAATTCAATTAATGGGTTTTGTCGTATTTTGATTAATTTTTCTTTTTGCCTTTTATTATTAGTTAATTTGTATTCAAAAATTGAAAGCTAAAATAAGAGTTATTGTTATATTGACTTGAAAAATGTGTTATATTCTATTTGTATATGTATAAATTGAACTTATTTTAATATCTTCAATTTTTTTTTTAATTTTTCAGCAGCAGCAGCCAGCAGTGGAGGGGAACTTTAGTTTTGAAGAGGAGGAAGAGAAAGATAATGAGTGTTATCAATCTTATTCTAGTGAGGGTGGGGAAGAGTCAAATGGGAATGAGGATTTAGATGATATTTAGTATGTGCCTAGGTGTAGCACTTAATTTTAGATATTAAGTTGTTTCTTATGATCTTATATTTATATTTGCATGCTTGTGTTGAACGAATTAATTAACATTCCGTATTATGTTTTTAGGTCTTATTGTCTATGTGCTTTATTGTTGCATTGTTGCAATCTATTAGTATTTTTGAATTAATTTGATGTGTGTGTATATATATAAATATATATAATTTTTACATTGTGCGCTTTTTTTAAAACCAAGCATGTTGCCGCCAGAAGCCCGTATTTCTTCTAGAGAATCTCCTAATTGTTCCAGAGCAACTAGAAAGAGATTCTTTAACCAGAAAGAATTCGGTGCAGATGTAGGATACCTATCCAGAAGTTTTCGCAACTCAATCATAGATGATAGCCCCAGGGACCCTTTGCGCTATTTTGCGCTTTGCGCTCTAAATAACTATGATTGGGACAAGAGAAAAATAGTGTCAATTACACTGACTTCCAGTTTCAAAATTTACAAATAACCCCTTTTGATCAAAATTTAATCAAAACCAGGAAATTTTATAAATAAACTTGGATACCATCATCCATACATGCAAGAACAATTAGAAAAATTTACTAAAATTTGATTTTTTATTTCATATGATTATATGTAATAATCAATGAAAGGCTCTAACCGCAAGGAGAAGGTAAGTTAGATGGGAGTATGCGTAATTTAAAACCAATAAGAGATATTTGTCTAATTGTATATAGTTAGGGTGCTAATAGCATGCATGAGAAAACCTAGAACCTCAAAGAATCATATAGCTCAACCAGAACTCCAATACAACATAGAAACTTACCTGGCATGGATTGGCTTGCATTCGTTTTTGCTCCAGTGCTATCCGCGTACCTCCTATGACAACTTGAACACCAATCGAAGGATGATACTTCAACAACTTATTGGCCTCTGCAGCAGCCTGACTAGCAAGCTCCCGAGTAGGACATATAACTAGCACAAGTATTGGAGGTCTTTTTTGATCAAGACCAATTGGGGGTGATTTTGCTACAAGTTCAATCGCAGGCAGCTGAAATTGAGATACCCAAAATAAGCATACTAAAATATCATAGCATCACAAAATTTTATATAAGATCAAATTTGACGTGTTACTATGATCTGTATAGTGACTGCATAAAAATAGCAATCAAGTTCAATATAATGTTCAGGGTAACAACTTTCCTCTCTACTTAGCATTTACTTTCTTCATTATTGCTGCCCTAAACAAATAGCTTAGGTAATAAACAAAAAGGTAGGATAAGGCTGGATGATCTATCAATAAGTCCGTTCTCACTCAATTGCACTATGATAGCTAATATTTCATAAAGGAAAATGTTGATAATTCTGACAGTGTAGTTGCTATAGAAATCAGATTCTTAGTAGAATGTTGTTTGGAAAAGAAAGCATATATGCCTTTGCTACCATTGGATAACTAGATACTAAAGTTATGAGATTTACCAAAAAAGCTACAGTTTTCCCCGTGCCGGTTTTTGCTTTGGCCAGCACATCCTTACCTGGAAAAAAAAAAGACATGGATCATGAGGGACTATCAACATTAAAATGAAAAAAATTATACAAAGTGATGCAAGGGCCTGTGAATGAGGTGGGTTTAGCAAATGCCTTTCAGGTCTATCGACTGGTTATAGTGCGGGCAATATGCTTTCGTTTTTGTATATCATTTGATTAAAAGGAGGTCTAACAGGTTAGGCTGGTTTAGATCTTTATGGATAATGAATGCTAAATCGACATGCAGTGGCAGGTTACGCATAAAGACTGTCAATTCCTAAGGAAAAGATAGCAACAAAATAACTACCGAAGATAGCAACAAAATAACTACCGAAGCTTTCATATCAAACCTTTTAGAATGAGTGGGAGTGTTGCCTCCTGCACCAAAGTCATCTTTTCATATCCAGCATCTTTGACTCCTTTAAGTGACAATGGTGATATGGAACATTGATCAAACCTGTGGGGTACACATAAGTATAACTGTTAAAGAATAAGATGGGACTAAAAAAGAAGAAGAAGAAGAGAAAGACAGAAAGAGAAGATAAATCATTTAACTTAACAAATGCTTCAAATACTAGATAAACACACGATCAGTCAAAAACGCTCAATGACTGCCTCAAATGTAAACTTTTTATTGACAGTTCTAAAAAAACCCAAAAATGCTCCCACAATATTCTATCAACCCCAAAAGTTCTTTCTTGTCTCCCATTTCTTATTGACAGCAATTCTTTTTACTGATCCATATAGATCGCTATCTTTGGCAACTGTCCCACATTTGAGGTTTAAATTCCAAACAAGCATTATACAATTATTTCCATCCACATTTCATCTGTTTCCATCCTACTTGCAATCTAAGCTTCAACTTTTCAGTCATCCAATAAACACAGAATTACACACACACACCAGATATGATTTGAAAATTACCTGCTTTCACTAAGGTAAGAATCACTTTTTCCACTTTCGTGAGGCAACTGGGACACAAAACCTCCTTTCTCAAACAGCCCACCAGCTCCTCCCTCCTCCTCCTCCTCCTCCTCCTCCTCCTCATCTTCTTCATCATCATCATTATCTATTTCATCACTGTCAATCAATTCCTTAAAACCCATGTACCCGTTACCTTTTTCTAGCTCCTCGTCCTCCGTATCCTCTTCATCGGTGACAAGAAACCCTCTTCTCTCCTTCCCTTTCTTTCCTCTCTCCATTGCAGCACCGCCTTGTTTACCACCTCTATCCCTTCCATTTCTATAACTCATTCCCACACCTCTCTCACTCTGCCTCTTCTCTCTACTCCTCTCATTTCCCCTGCTAAAGAAACCACTGTCACTCCCTCTTTTCTCCTCTAAGCGACCCCCGAACCTCCCACCCCTCCTAAACTCACTCGAATCACGACCCCCACCTCTCCGACCAAACAAATCACCATTAGAATCATTCTCATTCTTCCTCCTCCCTGAGAAGGCCCCACCCCCCCTGCGGGCCCCAACCCCGCCCCCTCGCCTTCTTGTAGTGTCAAAATCTTCATCAAATCCACTCTCTCTCCTCCTCTTCCCAGTCCCCTCTCTACTCCTAAAACCCCCCTTTCCCATATCACCCTCATCGCCCTCACTATCACTATACACCCGAGTTTTCTTGAATGAACTAGAACTCAACCCACTAACCCAGTCGCTCAACTCAGCCTCATCCTCAATCAAACTCTTCGAAGACCCGGCCCGAGCATCCTGCCCGACACCCGAACCCATTATTTCCCGGCCCGAACGGGTTGAGAACTTTCCTGCACCAAATGGTGCCGGATTACGGGCCTGCGCTCGGGCTAAAATCAACCGTTTCTGTGAAAACGGGGGCCCCAAAAATTGGTACTTTCAACTTGTGAGGGAACACCCCTGAGAAAATTGGCCTGAAAATGGGGAGAAATGGTGAGAGGCTGGATGGCATGATAGGAGAATAACGTGAAGGGTATTTTGGGAAATCCCGAAGAGGCTCCAGAGCGAGAGAGAGATAGGGTTTAAGCTTTCTATTTTTTACCCATTTTTAGGGTTTTAGGCCTGTTGAAGATGCAAAAAACGACGTCGTATTGGAGCTAGTGGGGTGTAACGTGTCATTTGGGATGGGCCTTTTTTGATATAAAATGGGCCTATTTGTTATTATATTTGGGCTTGGCATACACAAGTACAATATGAAAGCTAATGGGCCTCGCCTCTTGCTCAGGGATTTTTTTTCTCTCTTTTTTTTTTTTTGATAATACGCTCACATATACACCCACACACATTATCAAGAGTCGAACCACTGACGATACTCCCCATAGCTTTTAAAAATAGGGTACATTTCTATTAGATCAAAAGTCCACAGGCAAAAGATAGTTGAAAATATTTTTGCAGGTTTTGAAATCGAGATGATTAATAGAATCAACGGGTAATTCTTTTTCATATTTAAAATGTGCTTTTAATGCTTCATCAAAAAATGTGATACTTTTAAATTCGTGCTATGATATGTTGGTATTGAAAACATGAACTCCCATAAGTAGCGCTTAGAGAGTGTTTGGCTAAATTTATAAATTTCTAAAATATGCCTGCTAATTTTTTAAGTAATTGAACTTATAATCTCTAAAAACAAATTGTTGGTAGGGGTGTGTATTTGGCTAGTACGGTACGACCGTACCAAAAATTTGGTATACCAAATCTCAATACCGGAACCGAACCGAATACCAAAATTTAAAAAAAAAAATTATACCGAAACGAAATTTTGGTTCGGTATTTGGTTTATACTGAAATTGTTGTACCGAAATTTTGATTTCAGTACGGTTCGGCCGATTTACCGAACTGTGCACACCCCTAGTTGTTGGGGCTTCTAAGCTCCAAAAACAAGAAAAAAATAAGCTCCCCCAATTTTTATTATTATTTTTTTTTAAACCAATGATATAAATATCTTTATTTTTCTTTAAATATAACATTCATAATATCTCAAAAAATATTTATTTACATGAAGTTAATTTTACATTATTATTTTTTATCATCACTACATATAAAATAATTTATAAACTCTTATCTTTACCTAACAGAATCACAACTTATAAATTCAAAAAATATCTTATAAGCTAAAAAATCTTATTTTATCCAAATATTTTAACAATTTATGACCGAAATAATACGTAGGAGCTTATAAGCTCTTTATCACAAGTTTGACCAAACACTCTCTTAATACGTGATATTCGAGTATGCGACTTCTAAAGTGTTTTTTTTTTTTTTTTACAATTTGGATTATATTCTATTTTCAGCATAATTTGATATCTCAGTATTCAATGTTCTTAAAAATAATAAATATTTTCTCAATTCTTTGTCATTTTTACAATTAGTTGGTAAGGGAATGTAATAAAAGTAAAACTTTTTATAAAGATGTAGGGCAAATGAGATTTTTTTGTGTGGGGTCATATAAGATATTTTTTTTCCTCATTTTTTCCAACCCTTTAAAACTTAGAACCAAAAATGGCCATAAAAAGGATGTTTGAAGAAGTAGTGGCCATTATAGTTTGAAAATTACATGGGAATGATTGATTCCATTTGATTGGGACCCTAATTTGAGTTCCAATTGTCATACAATTAGTGTTATTTTTTGTTGGATTTTATTAATAATTATCACCTTTTTATTGACTTTCTTGAGAATATCTCAATCTTGATTTGTTTGAATGGTTACATGATAAAATTTTATTGTCTAGTCGAATTAATTACCTTGACTAATATCAAAGTATATATCGCATGCCTATCAAAGACAGATGTGACATTATCAAGAGGTTTCATGATTTGTGTTTACATTATAGTTCAAACTATACTATTGACTAATTTGATATATATTTTTCTAAAATTTAATGCGTTACACATATGACATTTTTTTTTGTCTAGCTCATAATTTTAAGGTCATGCGATGAAACATAGTTTAATAAATTGGTTAATGATATCTCGATCCAGTAGTTAGCGTTGAGCGCTATTTTTTTTTAAAGGCATGTGATTCTAGTTATTATTGGTAATTCGTTATGGATGTGCTGTAGTGAATGATTGTTGAAATGTAATAGTATATGAAATAATTAATATCTATTATTACGTTAAGTATCGTTATATTAAAAAGACAATTAAACTTGCTACAATTTTGCCAAATAAGTTGAGCATCTTCAAACGAGGTATTGTTTCATTGATAAAGCGAGCACCTAATAACCTTTATATTTATGGATTGAGTTTTCATAAATGGAAAGATTGTCTTACTGGTATATTAATTTTTTTTATTGGGTAGTATCTTTTATAAAAAATACTTTTTTCTGTTTATGGTGGGAAAAAAAATTAAAATAGCTAAAGAAAACATCTTTTAGGTTTTTTTTTTCCAGCTTTTAGGACCCTTTTGATGAACTTAAAAAAAAAGTATTTATCGGACTATGCGTTTTGTAATAGAGCTTTGTTTTTAAGCAAAACATTTTTACGTTTAGATGCAATAATTAAAAGTATTTTAAAAATTATATTTATTTGAAATTATTTTGAGTAGCTTCTGAAAGAAGCGATATTTTGATTTTTTTTCCTCACTTGTATTTTTTTTTTAAAGTTTATCAAAATACAAAATTTTTGCACTGATTTTTTTTTTAAATAAATATTTTTCTTCTAAAAAAAATCCATCCAAATAAACTCTTAGTCATTACTTTAGACTTTTTTTTACAAATACTATTTATTTTTATTGCTCTATTTTCTTTTTTATTTTTTTTCAAAGTTTTGTTTTTTTAAAAGTAAAAATATTTACGAACACTGCAGGTGTAGAGAGAGAGAGAGACTTGACCTAAGTGAGCGAGTGACGGCCCAACAGCCCATCCCAAAATGCTGAGTGTGCGGTCAGCGGCAAGCCACGCTCAACCATTCCCAAATCGACAGGTGTATGCCGACCGTGACGGGTCGGGCAAAATGGACAGGGCTGTCCGGATATACATCCCTCATTGGTTGGTGTGTACTAGCATACAAAAAATACGCACAAGTGTCGTCTACTCGTTCTTTTATGTATATATATATATAACCAACCACATGTAATGTAGCGGTATAAATTGTTAGATCCCTTAAATAATATTTATGATTTAAATTCTAGAATTATAAATATAATTATTAAGTTAGAAGAATTTTTCTCATAATGAACTCTGCAATAATCGATTTGAATTAATTAGTAACAATCAGAATTGAGTTGATAAAACTGAAATATATATATATATATATAAATGTAAATATAATATCAAAAAAATCCTAAATTATTAATGGGGTTACTGAGTTGGGATGATTGTTCTCATAATGGACATTTACAGTATTCGATTTGTATTAGTCGATCAGTGATCGAAATCAGGAGCTACAATTGAAATATATATACATATATATACACACACATCAAAAAACGTGTGTGTAATTTTTAAGACATCTATAATTTAATTTTCACGCTATTAAAAAAATTGATTAAATTATTTGTTTTCTTAGACTGTTATTATGTTTGTCAGAAATAGAAGCGTGGTTAGTGGTTCTTTAATGTTTTGATTTAAGATAGATGACCATTAATATATAATAAATTGACGATATAGATAAGTTAGTAGAGTCATGATATGTAATTGATGTTTTATGATTAATTTTTCTTGATATGTATAGGGTGTTTTAAAATATTTATATATTTAAAAAAGTAAAAGTTGTAGAAAAAAATTTAAAAATCAAATTGAATAATAAAAGTGGGTAGAAAAAAATAAAAAGTAATGGTTGAATTAAAAAAAAAGAAAATAGGTATAAATTGAAAAAAAAAAACAGCTTGAAAGCTGCTTTCAACTTTTAATTTATTTTAATTTTTTTTTTATTCTCGACAAAAGTAGCAAAACAAAACATTGCACAACTATTTTTTTTTAACATAAACAGTTAAAAAAAACTACATTTGCAAACACCCCGTAATTCAAGTGCATGTTTAATATTTCTCGATACTTAGTTTAGTTTAGGGTTTTTTTTTTCTAGAAAAAGAAAAAAGAAATTGATGGATTGTTGAACGGATAACATGGATGTACCTCGTTTGTTCTGAAATTACTATTCTTCGTGTTAGATGCTAAAAAATTCCAAAATTTCGTGTGAATTGAAAATAAGTACTTAATTGCTACACTTAAGATATATATAAATATAAGCAAATATGCAAGTTAACATTTTTTTTTTTCGTGTGGCTAAAGTTGCCATTAAAGGCACAAATGTGATATGACCTTAGTATTTGTTATTATTTGGGAAAAAAAAATCGCATAATTATCAAAATCTTTAGTCAATCAATTGAAAAATGTCGATTTCTCGGTTTATTTATGGAAATGTTAAGTAACAATGACGTGTCTTTTAGCTCATGATACCGATGATTGTAACTATGTATAAATTGTAGAAAATTTTCATCTAAAAATTTAGAGTTACAGATACCGTCATCAATAGTTTAATCGAAGAATGAAATTGCTTTTGATAAAAGCATCTATAAATGCAATAAAGCAAGAAAAATTTTAAAATATTTGTTAATTTTGAATTATTACATAATTCCACAATGCGTTACGTCACAGTAAATACAAGAGAGTAATTGTACGGTGAAAATAAGTTATAAAGTATGCAAAATTTTAATATAAAAAGAATATATTTGTATAAATGTATGTAGTTATATAGGAATAAACTAAATTTATTTATTTATTTATTTTTATGGCTTATTCAAACACCAAAAACCAACCTCTTCATCAGATAAGTTTATAAAAATATATTTTAACTATTTTATGTTACAAAGTTAAAGGTATTATTATATTTTTGATTTAGAGTTGACGTCCACTACTGGTTCGTGAAATTTAATGTTAGAAATACATTAGCCCTTAAAAAGCATAAATTGTTCCGTTATAATTATTTACATCATACATAGACAATATTTTGATTCCTTTCATATATATTTTCTGGCTGATTTTCACCGAGAAACACTACCTCAAAGGCTATTTTTATTATTTTTAAAATTGTTTTGAAAAAAAAAAAAAGGTTGGTTGGTAAAAAATTACGAATTATGCCTTTCATATAACTGCTTTTCGGTGAAATTTTATTGAATATTTCATCAGAATTACTACAGTGATTATATCTTTAAGGGTTAATTACAACTTGCACTCCTGAATTTGTTCCGTTATAACATTTACACCCCTCACCTTCTAATGTAAATCCCTCAACTTTGAAAAATGAGGGGTGAATTGTTACGAAAAAAGTGAATTCGAGGGGCTGAATTGTTACATTAAAAGTTGAGGGGTATAAAATATTATATAAGAATAAGTTCGGAGTGCAAGTTATAATTAACCCTAATTTAAACTGTGCTAATGTTCTAGCACTTAATGGCTCGGATGGGGGATAGTAGAAGTAGGTTTAGAATAATAAATATTACTATAAAATTATTTTATGGTGAGCGAATAAGAGATCTTGTGCACGTAATCGTAAAGTCAAGTACTTAGCCTATTCCAAGAACAAAAGGATAGATCCAAAGAAAAAATAGAGGAAACGCATTGATTAAACACAAAGAAAAGTCAATTATTTTAGTCGACACAATTGATATGCGAAAACATATTTGCAGCTATTGAATAGTCATTCTTATAAAAAAAAGACTCTATTTAGGTAGAATTTACATAAGATTAAGACAGACTTATGATTAAAAAGGAAATAATCATTAATAAGCTATTGGATAGGAAGGAGTGCTCCTTATATTAGTGACATTAACCATTTCATATATTAGATCAAATTTATCCGCAATTATTTAAATTTATGATTGCTAAAGTAATTATCGATAATTTTGATATAATGAATTCTAACTACTTTAGAAAAAAAAAATCTATGAAAATCACTCAGATGCACTTTTTTATTTTTTAATAATTTACGTCGTTTGGTCATTGACCATTTGATGTTAGCATAATGTATCGAATGATTAGATTTGCTAAAGTCTGCAAGACTCCTGTAAAAAATTCAAGAAATTCAATGAAAATGCCTACTTTTGAGATTGTTTTAATTATAAAAATAAGTAAGCTTTTTTAAGTAGAAACAATCTCAACAACGTATCTATAAAAATATTATTGTTGTTGTTATTATTACTATTTGTGTGTGTGTGTGTGTGTGTGTGTGTGTGTGTTGGGTGTGTGGGGGGGGGGGGGGGGGGGGGGGTCGGGGGGTCCCAATTGCCAAATACGTAATATGGTTGGGACTTGGAGCAATGGTCCATGACGATGCCCATCAAAAGATCAGTTTGATGGGTAAGGAGATCTTGGATGTGGGGGCCACCATGGTTGTGGCCCCCACCAATTGAAGAAAAGGCCAAAAAAAAAAAAGGGTTTATTTTATATTTCTTTAATTAATTAGCGTATTTATTGGGTGTATTATGTAGAATATTGTGGAAGTTCACAGCTATGTTTTGATTTCAAATTGTTTTGTGCAATTATTTTTAAGGGAAATATATTTTGGTAAAATATTTGAAGAATGTGGAAAGAATAATAAAACTGTTTGGTCACATTTCTGATTAGTCGCGTGACATTAGCCTTTTATACTGATACGATTGTGATGAGGCATAAATCGTTCAATATCGGTTGGAGACGAGGCGCTTGTGTGCTATAAATGTCCAAACTCTCTCCTCCATTGCGAGGTGCCTTTTGGAACAAAACCCCCTCGTGGTTCAAAGGAATCCCTCCGGATGTTCATGACAGGAGAGACAATACCTCGCAGGAGAGGCCATCGTGTAGACGGTACGACTATGAACTCATCAGATTGTTATTGTAGTGTGGCAATTGTTTAAAAAATTTAAGTGTTTTATATTTGAATAATAGTTATAACGATATATTATTGTGACGTATTGATTATAATTTTTTTTTAAGAAACTCGAGAGAAACGTTTGATTTTATTTCGCATTTTATGAAAAGAACTAGGGAAAAAAAAAACAAAGGTTGCCGAATAATATTATTTGTGAACAAAAAAACAAATTGGGAATTCATCTTCACAGGCTACACCAAAGTCGTTTTCTCAGGCCCCAGAAAACTAAAATAAATCTGTACTTTTTATGTTAAATCACTTTAATTAATTTTGTTTTTCAATAAAGAAAATCCTCCATATATATATAGATACATGCTTATATATATATGTGTATATATATATACATGATTAAAAAGGAGTTGATGATGTGCACTTTCTCCAATCATCTATTTGTATGCCCTACATCTAATATTCTCTTTCTCTTGTCATTGGAGTTGTGGCCCGATGGTGAGGTTCGAATCAGCATCAATGATGTTATGGGTTCAAATATTCTTGTCTTCTTCTCCCTTTTTCTTTGAGTGAGTGGGTGTGTGTGTGTGGGGGATATTTTTTCGGTTGACAGTTATAGAGTGCCCTAAATTGATTATAATAAAAAATATATATATATTCTCTTCATCTTTGTTCAAGTCTAAAAGAAAAAAAAATGTGACAAAAACTTGTCAACGTTTTTCTTCAATTTCTTTTTCAAAATCTGATTTTTTTTTCAAAAATAAATAAATAAACACACAACACACACAGACACAAAATCCCCCTCAAAATGTGACAAAAACTTTTGAACATTTTTCTTCAATTCCTTTTTCAAAATCTGATTTTTTTTTTTTGAAAAATAAATAAATAAACACACAACACAACGCAAACACAAAAATCCCCCTCTCCCTCCGTTTGGCCTTGAATCAGCTTAAAATTGATATTATCAACTCAGTATATTTACCAACTACCACTCGATTTAACAAAATGAAGTACTATATCCCTTAAATAACATTAAGTGGTTTGAATTATACATTTGTAAATTCAGCAACTTGATTAAAAGGACCATACTTGTATCCAAATTCGAATTAATCATCCATTGAATCAAAAATCATTATTTAACCACCATCATCATTATTTGAATTGATATTTTAACCACCATCATTGAATTAAGATGGAAATTGTGTTACCTTTCATAAATGCCTTGTACCTCTAACAATTAAAACTCATTATTTAACACTTTCTGTTTCCTGATTTAACAAATTATATTTTCTTTGCTCGACGTCGGAAATCAGACTTTCTTATTTCATAGAAATTTATTGTTTAAAATATATTATATTTCATGAAACTAATGATGCATAACAACAACTGCTTAGTTACCACTTCGGTAGTAATAATTTAGAGTCCGTCTGGATGAATTTTTTTATAAAATATAAGTACTTAATTATTTTTCTTTATTTAAAAGCATTTTAATGAAAAAAAAATTATGTTCAGATTGGTTTTATACAAAAAAGCAGAAACTATAAAAAAAAATCTAATAACTTCAAATAAAAATATATTTGAAAATACTTTTAATTATTACGTCTAAATACAAGACTGTTTGACTAACAAAAAAAAAAAAAACACTCTACTAAAAAAAAACAAACACAACTTGAGAAAATATTTTTTTTAAACTCATCCAAACGAATCCCTCAAGGGTTAAATATGCTTTATCCCTTCAAACTATATCTATTGTATTGTTTAGCATATATCAATTTGTTTAAGATAAAATATAGTTGCTCCCTTATATTATGACACTTGTAAAATTTAATGATAATGACCGAGCAAAATTTGCTTCAAAGTGTGTGTATATATATATATATATATGTTGTCTTCAATGGTCAACAAAACTAATTATATTTAATAACTTCCTAATATGACAAACAGGATTAATGAATCAAGATGGAACAGTAATAAATTTCCCTCCATATTTACACTCTACAACTTACGTGTGGACCATCTGTTAAATAATGTTTTTTTTAATACGTGTACTCTTTTTTATAAATTTGTAAATAAAACTAATATAATGTAGTACATGTATGTAAAACTGGAAAGAAAAATATATAAAAAATGGAATAGTAATTTTTTTTTGTTAAATAATGAAAAATTAATTTTCATACGAATATATAAACAACTTCTTATAAGATAACAATTATACCAATTGCCAGTTGATCTAGCGAGATGAGACACTAAATTCCTTAAACGACGTCCAGAGTTCGAATCCTTGTATTGTAAATGGAGCAATTAGGTTGGGAGGGTCACTCTCATAATAAGTATCTGCAGTATCCGATTCGGATTAATCGACCAATGAATCAGAACTAGATAAGAAACACATTCACAAATTGGAGTGTTTAATTTTCGATACAATATTTGTTTTTGTAATAATTTAATATTAATCAAATCTAATTGTTTGAAGTGTTTTGCTTTCGAAATAATAAAATGTTCAATACTCATATAGTTTCATAGTAATTTTCACACACACGCGCGCACACACACACACACACACATATATATATATATTATTGAAAAAAATATCAATATTTTAAAACCAAGTTACTTTTTCTTTTCTTTTCATTTCATTTCGAAAACTGAGACCAAAAAACACAACAGCTGCTGCTTTTGGTCACTGTAGAGATTTTTTTTCCTTTTCTTCTTCATTTTTCAAGTCTTTCACTTTGCACAGTTCACAGAATTATCAAAACACACGCACGCACTACGTTGTGATGACAACAACTAAACCACCATAAAACCCCTCTTGAGATTCAACCAACCCAACAATTTTTTTGGACCAATCTTTCTTGATTGTCATCCCCACAATTTTCAGTTCAATGCTGCTATTTTATTCTCCGTGATAGTCACCACAAGTTTTCTTGTTCCAACTTTAGCAAGAGTTCTTCAATTCTTGCTTGGGCCCCAAATTTTGTTCACCTCTGTTTAAATCTGCTGTTTTTCTTATCTGGGGTTGTGTAATTTGTCGATATAATATCAAAGTTTGGACCTTTTTGAACATTTGAAGCTGCAATCTTATTGCGAGGTATTTATTTATTATTTTTTTTTTCTAGTATCTACGTAAGTGGGTCTTCCATATATTTCGATGATGGTACTTTAGATCTTTAATATGACTTCAATTATTTAGCATATGCAGAGTTGGTAATTCTGATTGATATTTTAGTTCGTGTTCCAAATTCAAAAAATGAGACTAGATTTTGAAAATGAATATGGGAGTCAGTAAAAAGGTTGGAAGATTTGGTGTCTTTGTTAAAGTTAGAGAAGGTAGGAAGAAAAAGGTGCTTTTGGGCTTTTCAGAAACTAAGTTTGGTTGCTTGATTTGTAGTAATTGAAGTGTTGTATATATATCTCTGTCTGTGTGTGTGTGTAAAGCCCAAATCTTGGTTTGGAAAGTTCTGCTAAATCTTTTATCTAATTTGTATAAAAAAAGTAAATTAGAGATGCCATATGTATTTGTGCAATGATGAAAATATTTGAATTATATTTTTTTGATGGGTAAACTTTTGGTTGTTAAACTTAAAATAGATCCCTCGTTAGAGCTTGATACCTATGAAATTAGTTTACCAATGCCATTATGGAATGTTGTTTGTGAAGAAAATGTGGGAATTATACTTTGTGGTTAAAAAATTATGATACTTAGTGATCATCGAATGCTTTTGTTCAAGCTGTTACTTCTCTTTCCCGACACACTTTTTGATCAGTATGAAGCTAAATTATTATCAGATTATATGACGCCACACTTTCTGTCTCAGCTGGAGAAGTGATTCAGCATTTTGTTGCATGTTTATTTAAAAGTCGAGACTTGATTGGTCTCATACAGTTCACGGTTGTGAGAACGAAGAGCTTCATGGAGAACCACCATCAGCTTGTTTTTAGCTAAAATGACGAACTTGCAGGTTGAATTCTAAAATTTTAAGCTCATATTTGTTTCTTGTCGATAATGCTCTGTTTTTTAAAGTTGTTAGTGTTTTTATGGTGGATAATCTGAGTGTATGTTCGTACTGTCTTGATGTGTGTATAGTGTGTGTGTGTGTGTGTGTGTTCACAATAGATGATATATATGTATGTATATGCGTGTATATATGTATTCATGCGTGCAAGTATATATGTGTGTGTGTGTTAGCCCACACCCAGAATTTGTCTTATTTCAAATTTCGAAAGCTATTTGTTTTATTTTATTTTTTTAGTTGCTGGTTTTAATCAGCTTTTGTTCATGATTGACACAAAGAACCGTTTTACAGGATCAACAAAACTCACAGGACATAAAGCCGAATCATGTTTTGCATGATTCCCAAACCGAACATCCAAATAAGGCCACAGAAACTCCTGTACCAGACTCGGGTTCAGTTTCGGTATCAAGCAGTGACAACCGAAAAGTATCCCGCGAGGATATTGAACTCGTGAGGCTATATATATATATATCTTCTGTGTTTTGTTCGTATCTTTCTTTTGGGATTTTTAATAACAAGTTTCGGGCTGCAAACATATACTGGTTTGCTGTTTTAATCTAATGCAGGTTCAAAATTTGATAGAACGGTGTCTACAGTTGTACATGAATAGAGATGAAGTGGTGAAAACCCTATTGAACCGGGCCAGAATAGATCCCGGCTTCACAACATTAGGTAGGTAACTTCTTATTACCAAAATTAATGTTGTGTGCGTGTTGTTCGTGGATTATGAGTTGTAGCTAGCACAATATATTCCATTGCTAGGACATTTTTGGTATAGCTAATTGCCGATGAGCACATAGAACAGGTTTTTAGTTTAAGCATCAACTTTAACTTCCCTTCTTGGTCTCAAAACTACCTGTTGACCATGGAGATTTGATCAAATCTGACAAAATTTATGAGGAGATTTAAATAACATCATCCATATATACAAGATAAGTCGGGAAGTTTATTAAAATTGGCATAATGGGTCATTTCAACTATATGTAATGACAGACAGAAAGGTATAATTGTAACATGGAGATAAGTTCCAGGGGAGTTATGTGTAATTTTGAAACTAAGATGGAGATTATGTATTTGCTCATAGTTATAGGTGAGGATGCTGTAGTTATTGCTTGATGTAATGATTATAATGCTAATTCTTATGTTTATTTACTTATTTATTTGCCTATTGTTGTTCTTGCTCGATAGTGTGGCAGAAATTAGAGGAAGAAAATGCCGAGTTTTTTCGGGCCTATTACATAAGGCTTAAGTTGAAGAAACAAATTATCTTATTCAACTACTTTCTTGAGCATCAATATAATCTAATGAAGTATCCAGTGCACCCGAAGGTTCCTTTATCCCCCATGCAGAATGGAATTCATCCAATGCCTGGTAAATTTCGCCTTTTAACTTGATTATTTTCTATTTTTCGGTTCATATTTAGGACATTCTATAACACTTGTCATATTAATTCATTCAAAAATTTGATGTTATCCAATGTGTGAAGGTTAAGTTGTGAAAGTTTATTGAAAACGTAAAAGGGTAAGATACATTTCCCTCCGAATTATACTTGTTTTTGTACTTTGCGAACTAATCTTTTACACTTCGCCATCTGCACTACATGAAATTCACACTTAGTCATATATTGCCGTAATTTGGAGGAGGAATAATCAGATTGAAAGATATCATGTGAGCCGCTTGGGGAACGTTGTGGCCATGTTTATTTTTTGCATGATATGCTTGGAAAGACTGTTATATTCAGTCTAATCAAATGTTTTCTCTCAAAAAATACAGCCCATGATCTAGACATAACCCGTTGCATAAATGGAAAAATGTTGGATAAATAATCCAAACCAAGAGGTGGCACGTGATAATCAAGATTGTTGTATCTTTTCATAAGTTAGGTTAGTTTAAGAAAAATAACTCGCCTTCATCTTATTGGTGATATTTTGTTTGAAAAATAGAAATTGCCTATCTTCACCCCTTCCTCGCTCCACGTCCTGCTACTATCATTTGTCTTTACATATTTGATTGAATAAAGTACGCTAAATAGAAAACGAGCCGCAAGTGAATTGACTTATGTCTTAAAGGTTTCATAATTATGAAGTTGCATTGTCCTATATTGTATGGTCATCATTATTCAATGTCACTTCTTTGCAGTGCAGTCAACAACTTACCGATGGGATACCCTGTTATACAGCATCCTCCTCCGGTTACTGCTACAGGACAACCCCATTTGGATCCTATGGCCTATTCCACGTCTCACATTGTCAACGGTGTTCCTGCGCCGTCCAACTTTCATCCAATGAGGATGACCTCTGGAACCGAGTGAGAAACCTTTTCAATTCTTGAATAATAAACTTCATTTTCTTGTTTTTTTAAAAATAATAATAAAATAAGGAAAAAAAAGATAAACTTCGTCAATAGATGCTACAATGCTGCATTGCTCTTATTGAATGACATCTCAAATTGGATGTTATTTTATTTGATGTTTCTAATAGGCCCCTCAAGTATAAGAGCTTGAAAATTTTATAATATTGTTGCTTTTCCCATTTTCATGGATTATGATTGGGAGTGTTTGGTTTTGTCTTGGGGTGTGTGAAATGTTTTATGAGAATATTAATATTGATGTGTTTGGATAATGTGTGTGTGTGTGTGTGGGGGGGGGGGGGGGGGGACGTATCCTGGAAGAATTTTTGATATTGTTTTGGGGAGTTGAAAGATCTACCAAACAATTCTATACGTATATTTGTGTGTGTGTGTGTGTGTGTGTGTTTGTCTTGACGAGTTGGTTTTAATTCTCTGCAGTATGGTGATTGACACTACTACTACAGCCGACGTACCTCCTATTATGCCGCCGAACAACGCGATGTCATCCATGTCAGACATGCCGGTGAGCCCCACATCAGTGGCGTCAAGTGGCCATTTTTCATTCAGTGCATCAGAAATAGCGGGCATCGGGGGGGTCGACACTTCGGCGCTCGACACAGCTTTTACATCGGACATGGCGAGTTCAATCGGACTACAGCTTCCGCCGGATAACGGGGCGGGAAATTCTAGAGATTCCCTCAGATCATTGGCTCAGATCCCGTGGAACTTTAGCCTGTCGGACCTAACTGCTGATTTACCGAACTTGGGAGGTAATCATTTGAACTTGCTCCATGGATGTTTGGGGCAAGCTTCTAAGTTTTTTAAAACGTCTTATAAGTTGTTTTTAAAGTTTTTAATACTTTGAGGTGTTTGTGTGCGCTTATAAGTTGCTTAAAATATCTTGAAATATAATTATCTTATAAGATGTTTACCTTAAAATTATTTTTACAAATGACTTTTTGTTGCTTACAAAATATATGCAGATTTGGGAGCTCTCGGAAACTATCCCGGTTCTCCATTTTTGCCTTCTGATTCCGATATTCTACTCAATTCTCCGGAACAAGAGGATATAGGTAAGAAAGGAGATAACTCTTTTCCCAACTAATTTCCGAATGATTTCGGTTTCAATTAATGTAGTCTGAATGCTAACCGAGCTATATCATATTTCTAACTCGTCTTGGGAGCTCGTATTTTCAATGTAAAATTACCATAGATCCCCTGAGGTTGCCCCTGGTTGACAAAAAACTCTCTTGACTATTGAAATTACTGATGCATGTGGCTGAGAGCCCCCTATAGCCCAGGCACAACGATGCAATTATCAGGAGGGCACTCTATCACAGAGCTAATAGCTCGTCGTGTGACCCACTAGGGGCCCACTATGCCAAAAGCGAGAGAAACCCCATCTCTCTCTTTCCTTTTTTTCATCCCCATGTCACCTTGTGTGGCCGGCACCCCAACTATCAAAATTACGGATTCCTTGAGGTTTACTTAGTTTACGGGTCTAACCATTGTAACCCTGCTCTAATTTTTGAAATTACATTTCCCCTCGATTTTGTCCCATTAACGAAAGACCCTTCTAACTGTTGAAATGACTGTTCCTTGAGGGTTGCCTTTTTTCTTTGTATAAAAAAAGGGGAAAAAAAAGGACTCTTAACTATTGAAATTACAAATCTCCCCTAACGTTTGCACCTCAATTTTATTTCCGAAATTCGGTCTTTGTTAATCCTTTCTACCACCTTGGCTCACTTGTGGTTGGCTTATGTTGTATTTCAGTAGAGGAGTTCTTTGTCGATTCCGATTCGGTTCCCGGGCAATGCCCGCCATCCGATGAAGACAAGTCCTAGCCCCTAAAGGTGAGACAACTTCATCATCAAGTTCGTCGAATTTTTAGTCTTAGGTTTTTAGGTGAATGTACAATAATAATCATTACAAGAAGCAAAAAAATATTAGCTTTATGATCTATATTAGGCATGTGATGAGGGCTTAGTTAACAAGAGAGTTCTAGACAGTCAGAGGTTTCAGATAGCATTAGCTTCATCTGTTGTTGTTTTAGAACTTTTATGCAAGATCTGGTCATGATGTGTTGTATTTTCTTGACTCTGGATAATATAATTGTATTTCAGATGTTGATGTGGTTCAATCTCTCTCTCTCTCTCTCTCTCTCTCTCTCTCTCTCTCTCTCTTCTTTTTGTTTTCCTTTTTTAATACAAGTATGGATTTTTGTTGGTTCGGTAACTGCCCCTCTAGAACTCGAACCGGTGACTTTTGTTCGTAGGTGTAGAAACTTACTATTAGGTTATCCTCTCTCTCTCCCCTTTTTGTTTTCATTTTTAATACTAGGATCTTTGTTGGTTCGATAACTGTCCGTTTAAGGCTCGAACCCATGGCTGTTTTGTTCGTAGGCATAGCAACTTACTATTAAGTTATCTATATATCCCTCAATTCTAGATAGGATTAGTCTCAGTCTCTCTCTCTCTCCCCCCCCTTTTTGTTTTCCTTTTTAATACACGCAAGGATTTTTGTTGGTTCGGTAACTGCCCCTTTGGGACTCGACCCCATGGCTGTTTTGTTCGTAGGCATAGAAACTATTATCTGCATGTCCCTCAACTCTCTCTCTCTCCTTTTTGTTTTCCTTTCTAATACAAGCAAGGATTTTTGTTGGTTCAGTAAATGCCCCTTTGGGACTCGAACCCATGGCTGGTTTGTTCGTAGGCGTAGAAACTTAATGGAAGTTATCTATATGTCCCTCAATTCTAGATAGGATTAGTCTCCCTCTCTCTCTCTCTCTCTCTCTCTCTCTCTCTCTCTCTCTCTCTCTCTCTCCTTTTCGTTTTCGTTTTTGTTTTTAATACAAGGATCTTTGTTGGTTCGATAACTACCCCTCGGGAACTAGAAGTTATCTATATGTCCCTCAATTCTATGTAGGATTAGTCTCCCTCCCTCTCTCTCTCTCTCTTTCTCTCTCTTCTCTTCCTTTTCGTTTTCGTTTTCGTTTTCGTTTTTAATACAAGGATCTTTGTTGGTTCGATAACTACCCCTCGGGAACTCGAACCCATGACTGTTTTGTTCGTAGGTTTAGAAACTTGGGGAGTTCTATGATTAGTGTGACTAATCCTAGTCACCCTCTATAAAAATGACATGTGTACAATTTTAAAATATTTTAATAAGTTGCAGGTTTTTTTAATTTTTGAACAACTATCATAAGTCAAAATTTCTCTCTTCTCCCCCTCTCTTCATATTTCCTAATTTCTCTCTCTCTCTCTCTCTCTAACGCTCCATATTCGATCTATCTCTTTCTCAAATCATTCATTTAATTATTAACCTTAAACAAAAAAATCCTTAATTATTAAGACT
The DNA here is from genome assembly GCA_026212405.1 of Petrea volubilis. NCBI lineage: Eukaryota > Viridiplantae > Streptophyta > Magnoliopsida > Lamiales > Verbenaceae > Petrea > Petrea volubilis. The sequence continues at coordinate 15,226,495 of CM047875.1, forward strand.
TTTTAGGATAAATTATTTCTACTACAATTTAAATATTTAGCTTCAATTAAATAAAAATTGCATCATAACTTATTTCATTACTTACAGATAATAATATTATTATTCTCTTTTAAGTGTTCTAATGGATGAATTTAACTAAAATTATTATTGTTGTTGTTATTATTATAAGGGGCGAATAATATTCGACATTAAATCATATAAGTACATATATTTTCTCCAAGTTATCATTAAAAATATTGACTCGCTAGTATAAAAAATATTATATGAATTTATAGACGTACAAATAAAATACAAATTTTAGGAAAAATAAATAAATTCAAATAAACTATTTACATTTATTTTGTTTATTTTAAATAAGTCAAACAAACTATGTGCAAATAATAGTTCAGTATACATATTAATCATAACTGTTCAAATCAATAAACGATTTTTATATTATTATTATTATTATTATTATTATTACTGTGTTTCATAGCATATCTCCATTAATAATCAAAGCACATTTTCTTTTACCAACTAATGCTTGTTGTGTTCCTCTCTTTATATTTTATATATACAATTTGGTTTTAAAAATACATTATTTAATATCACTACAAATCAATCATTTTGAAGTAAATCTATGGATAATATAAACAGTTTACTTAATAATGATACCCACATTTTATAATTTTTTTCTTTTTTAAAAAATAGATGTTCGTATTCTATGTATATTCTTTAAATAATTCATAATGAATGTGACACATTTTTGAAATATGTTAAAAAATTAAATTAAATGTAGATTTTATCAACTATTAACATATAGTCAAATTTTTGAGTTATAAATAATATTTATTATGGTATCAATTTAGAATTTTAATTTTTTTTATCATAATTTTCAATTAATTATCCTTGTTAATACACATTTTTGAAATAAAAAAACAAGTTATAAAAAGTACTATGGTATTTATAATTTTAAAATAAAAATAATGTTACCATGGTATTAAAACATAAAAAAAAAATTAATTAATTATAGTGGTACCACAGTATTATAGTGATATAATGATATTCAAAAAATAAAAAAATTATAATGAGTACCATGGTTTCCTTTTTTATTTTAAAAATAAAATTTTAATCGGTTAATATTTAGTGGGCCATAAATGGTTTACTATAATAATAGTTGTATAAAAAATCCCTTGCTAACCTGTATAGCAGGTAGCCTTTCCAATTTACCTGCATAACAAGTTGCAGGTCATATAAAGATTAATGGTTAAGATTAAATATCACGCATCTAATGGCTATAATTAAAGGTGACTAACGTTAGTCGCCTACGAACTGTGACTAACGATAGAATTTCCCTAGAAACTTACTAGGGCAATTCTACCATCAGTCGGCTTCGTAGGTGACTAAGGTTAGTCATGCCTTGAAATAATGCCATGTGTACTAATTTTAATTTTTTAAATAAGTTACCGGTTAATTAAATCTCACACTTACTAGCTTATGCAGGTAAACAAATTATTTTTTTCTCTCTACTAAAGCAATTCTAATCAGATTTCTCTCTCTAATTCTTGTTTAATCATGAAGAGAATAGCTACTGTTGGATTCTAAAGAGATTGGAGGATCCCTTAATTATTAACCTTACCAAATATAAAAAATCTCCCTTAATTATTAAGAGTTCTTAAGGTAAATAGTTTCTATTTCTATTTAAATGTTAAACTTTAATTAAAAAGAAATTACATGATATTTTATTTCAGTAACAAAAAATATTATTATTATTATTTCTTTTAATTATTCTTGTGAATTAATTTAGCTAATCATTCTATTATTATTATTATTATTATTATTATTATTATTATTATTATTATTGGTGTTTGATATTAGCATACCCTCCACTAATAATCAAAACATATTTTTTTAACAACTATTGCTTATTGCACTCTTCTGGATATATTTTATATATTTGCACCACTTTTAAAAATATATTACTCAATATCAATGAATACAGATCAATCATTATATAATAATTTTATATATAGTATGAATAATTTACTTAATAATAATATTCAAATTTTAAAATTTTAATTTTTTATTTAAAATACAAATACTGATATTCTGGATATATTTTTAAAATAATTTGTCATCAGTGTTATATATTTTTTTAAAATGTGTTGAAATTTTAAATTAAGCTTAAGTTTTTATCAACTATTAATATGTTATTCGAATTTATAAATTACATCTATGTTATAAAAACAATTTTATTGGTTTGTATTTAGTGGGACCATATATAGTGTAATATAATAATTGTTATAAATTAAAATCATAGGATAACCTGTGTAGCAGGTAGCCCTTCCATTTTACCTACACAATAGGTAACAGGTCACATATATATGGATGGCTTAGATTTTATTTACCATATCTAATGGCTAAGATTAGGGGTGACTAATGTTAGTCACCTACAAACCGTGACTAATGATAGAATTTCCCAACTTACTATTAAGTTATATGTTTGTGCCTAAACTCTTCTAGATAGGATTAGTATATATACTTATATTTTGAATGTTGATATGGTTTAATTTTTGAGTCAAATGATTTAATTGCGTTTCAAATATTGGAGTTTGATTTTTGGCCGCAACGTGTATTTATATATTGTGGCTTAACATACACACACCCTTTAGATTTCTTGTGTAAGGGTATGATTTGAAAAAAAATGAGAAACTACATAGCCATTAGTTTGCAAAGTTTGGCCACTTAAATATAGACAATTTTTTTTTTTGGGCTTAAATATAGACAATTGACTCATTATTATATTAAATTTAGGGGAAAATTACGTTTACACTTTGGAGGTTTAGGGTTTTTTTTATAAATATTAATATAAATGTCCGAAAGATAATTTTCTTGCAGTCATAGTAATCAGCTCAATCACTAAGGGATGTGCTTCGTCGAATTTTAATAAAATTCCTCAATTAATTTTGTTACTCTATCAATCTTCATAAAGTAATTATATTTTATATTACCACAACCACCATCGGATATTATCATTTATAATTCGATACTATTATTATTATTTTTTAATAAATGATGAATTTTATTAAGTTGATATATATATTTTAGGGGGTTATCTATAATTTCTAAAATTATATAAATTAATATATAATTATACTATATCTTAAGGGTGAAAACGTAAGTTGCCCTTAAAATTACGGCACCTCAAGTAATTTTTAGTCCTTGTTAATTATTTCAATTGCAGCTGCATCAATTTTTTTTTTCTTTTGAATATTTTTTTTATGCTATCTTTTGACCGGACTTGAAAAAAAAAAACTAAAAAAGATTGATACGTAAGTAACATGTATTTATTTAAATCAATTTACACAAATCTCTAAAAATCATGATGTGGTAACGTGTAAAAATCGTCGATTTGATGAAGTTTACTGAAAGAAAAAGTTTAGTTGGTAACGTGTAACATCGATTACAATTCGAATTGCAAAAAAAAAAAAAAAAAAAAAAAAAAAAAAATTATTCCAAATATTTTCTTCCAAATCCGATGTAAACCCCCAAAAAACCAACAAAAAACAAATGAAAAATTAAACTTGGCATTCTTGGAATTTTACATTTGTTATTCAATGATGGAGATGGCTGTCTTTGTAATGTTCTTTTCCAAGCTTTTATGAGGTCTTAATTTTATAGGACCATGCCTAGAGATAAATATCTCTCCCTATTGACTCTTCTCATGCCAAGTCTTCTCTTTTATTTATTTATTTATGTATTTATATAAAGTCTTAAAGATATTTACAAGAATCTTCCCAACTGGGAATAAACATTTCCAGTTATATAACTATCTGAAAAATCAGACAAAGGCTATATATATATATATATACACACCAAGTAAGTTTCCAACTTTCTATGTTTCTGTATTTTATTTTACGTTTTGTAATATTTTGATGATTTTCTTGTATTTCTTGCTGCTCATTTCTATAGACAAATGATGAAGTTCATGTGCAGAGCGCTATTTTATATTTATAATTGAGTTTAAGTTAGTTTTCTTGATTGTTAATTCTCTCTCTCTCTCTCTCACACACACACACACACACATATATATTGCAAAACTTTAGAAAATTGTCGTTTATTTCTCGCTATTTACTAGTTCAAAAGAAGTAAAAAAAGAAATAAATAAATATTTTTCTTGTTAATTTGACAGTTCAAACTTGAGATTATGCTTTGTTTTTCCTTATTTAATAACAAGTATAAGGTTGATAATTTTTCAGGGGAATGAATGATTTTACACTCTGTGGCTGTAAATAAGGAAGACGAGTACGACAATTACCTGCAAATATGCATCTCAACGGAGACAAATATGTTCGGTTAGTCCGAATAATTACACTAATTTTCGCGTTGCCTCGTGACTTTCTTCCTCTTTCACCCCCCCCCCCCCCCCCCCCCAACCCCCCGTTTACGGTTACTCCCTTCTGTTGATTATTACACATAAATAATTAAATGATGTTGTTGTTAAATGTTTCGTAAAAATGTTCAAGGTTTTTTTCGCATGCATGGTTGATGTTGTCGATGTTCTTTGATCAAACTTTCCGGTTCCGATGATTAAAAGGGGGGTATTTGGAATTTTGAAACTTAAGAGGGGAGGTTTGTGTAATTACACATAGTTAGCGAAGGCGGTTCGTGTAACTAACGCCTGCTTACTTCTGAACAGGTTTGAGGACTCAGCTTCTGATCACTCTTTCAGCATTGAATCTCACAAAAAGCATGGCTTTTTTCCGGTAAAGAAACCGTATTTCAGCTCGATTGCCGAACAGCTTAGACGAGGATTCAACGCGGGATCGGGGAGGATAAAAACCTTGAAAAAATGGTCCTTAAATGATCATTCAAAATCCCCAAACAAGAAAATCATTGACCCTCAAGGGCCTTTTCTGCAGAAATGGAACAAAATATTCGTGCTTTCTTGTGTCGTCGCCTCAGCCATTGATCCACTGTTCTTCTACATTCCGGTGGTCGATGCTCGAAAGTTGTGTCTTTCCATAGACACGAAGTTGGAGATAACTGTCTGTGTGCTTAGAACACTTACTGATATTTTTTATATGTCTCACATTGTTTTGCAATTTCGTACCGGATTTATCGCCCCTTCTTCTCGTGTTTTCGGGAGAGGTGAGTTGACGGAGGATCCGAATGCTATAGCCAAACGGTACCTCTCGTCCTACTTCATCATCGACGTTTTATCTATTCTTCCTTTACCTCAGGTAATGACTCTATTTTTACTGTTATCTTGAAGTCACATTTCTCATTTGTAGCTCGTTTTCGATGATTTTTGATGATCATTATACCTTTGGGTGCGTTTGCAATTTCTTTAAATTCTGAGAGGTGCTTAAAGCTAGAGCTTTTTCAGAAAGCACCCCTAGAGATGCTTTTGGCTTTCGGGCCATTTTGACTTCTTTTAAGCTCGGAACAAGCAGAAGCCATGCTTAGCAAACACTCCACTTATGCTGTCTTTCAGCCAGAAGCCCGAAAGGGCTTAACTTCAGCTATTGCAAACACCCCTCAAAGTATAACAAACGATAATTTAGGCGGTTAAGTGTAAAAATGTGCACATTTTACTCGTTTTCTCGTTTGTCTGTCAGATTGTGATTCTAATAATAATCCCAAGCATAGACGGCCCGATTTCTCTGGTTACGAAAGAGCTGTTACAGATTGTTATTTTCATCCAATACATTCCAAGACTGTGGAGGATCTATCCTTTATTCAAGGAAGTGACAAGAACATCGGGCATATTTACCGAAACAGCGTGGGCCGGAGCTGCTTTCAACCTGTTCCTCTATATGCTCTGTAGTCACGTAAGCTTCTTTTCAATCGGGGAACGAGCCGGAAGTTTTTAGGATGCGAGATCGAAATTTTACAAATATGAAAAGCAATTTATGATTTATGAGGGGCAAATTTTTAAGGGATAAATTACACCTGCACCCCTTGAGGTTCGATAATTACAGAAAACACCCTGCTGTGCTGTCAACTTAGGTCTTACAGTTAGAACCGCCCCCCCCCAACAAAAAAAAAAAAAAGCTCTGCATAATTACAGAAACCGCCCCTCCATCAACTTCCATCTTACAGGACCCTCTAAAAAAAATCGATGTAGGGGTGCTTTCTGTAATTATGTAAACCTCGGGGTGTGTGTGTGTGTGTGTGTGTGGAGTCTTGAGTGTATTTACACCAAAAATTAGGGGGTTTTAGTGTAATGTGTAATTATCCTAATTTCCTGCCGAGTACTTTCTCGTGTATCTAATGTCTCTTGAGTTTTCTATTTTTATCAGGTGATTGGAGCCTTCTGGTATTTATTTGCAGTAGAACGAAAAGACAGATGTTGGCGCGACGCATGTCGTGCGAAGAGTTGCAACTTACATGATTTGTATTGTGGAGGACCGATTCATGGAGACACTTCTTTTCTGAACACTTCTTGCCCTCCTCTCGAGCCGAACGATATAAAAAGCCCGGAGGACTTTGACTTTGGCATATTTCTTGATGCTCATCGGGCTCGTGTTTCCGAACAAAATAGCTTCTTGAAAAAGTTCTTCTATTGCTTTTGGTGGGGGCTGAGGAATTTGAGGTCAGCTGTCCTCTCTCAATCTTGTGTCATGTCCATAAATTAGTTGTTTTCAAGATTAAACATTAACCTTTAAACAGCTAAAAGATCTCCTCTCTCTCTCTCTCTAGTTCGTTGGCTCAAAACCTAAAAACAAGCAACTTTGTTCCTGAGATTCTCTTCGCCATCGCCATCGCCATCATCGGGCTCGTTTTGTTTTCATTGCTTATTGGCAACATGCAGGTTTATACTTCATATGATATGTTTCTTTGGTTACTTGTCTCGATGAACTTTTTTTTTTTTGACTTTCTTTGCAACTTCAACTTCTCCGACTGTATCTACCTAAAGTTCTTTTCGTCTCATTCGTGCAGAAATATCTGCAATCTATCACCATACGGGTGGAAGAGATGAGAGTGAAACGTAGAGATGCAGAGCGATGGATGTCCCACCGCATGCTTCCCGAGAATCTGAGGACGAGGATCAGGCGATACGATCAGTACAAATGGCAAGAAACCAGAGGAGTCGAGGAAGAATCTCTGATCCGTAATCTCCCAAAGGACTTGAGACGCGACATCAAACGCCATCTCTGCTGGACATTACTCACAAGAGTAATTAGCACAAAAACACCCTGCTTCTGTATTCTAACAATGTCATTAGACATGCTACATATTCAATGTCTGACCTCTATACTAGCATGTTAATGTTGTTGTTACCTTAAAACTTCACAGGTGCCAATGTTTGAAAAAATGGATGAACAGCTGTTGGACGCGATGTGTTCTTGTCTGAGGCCGGTACTATACACGGAGAACAGCTTTATCGTACGCGAGGGCGATCCGGTCGATGAGATGCTATTCATAATGAGGGGTACCATATTCACCGTGACGACAAATGGTGGTCGAACAGGGTTCTACAACGCGGTGTATCTCAAAGCTGGGGATTTTTGCGGAGAGGAGCTGTTGACATGGGCTTTGGATCCCAACTCTTCATCGAGCCTCCCGATTTCGACAAGAACCGTGCAAGCTGTGAAAGATGTCGAGGCTTTTTCTTTAATGGCCGATGACTTAAAAGCCGTCGCGTCCCAGTTTAGGCGACTTCATAGCAAGCAGCTTCAGCACGCTTTTCGGTAAGTTTGATTGATCATTAGGGCTGATAACCCGGTGATGTTAAGTCAGTAAAGATTCGCAATAAGAAGAAAGAATCTTGTGTTATCGTACTTGTCATTTGATTGGTTGATTTCTTTAGTATACACAGTAATCAAATGACAAGTGTGGTACACTGCTGCTGATTACGTGATGAACATTGGTTCGACTGAAGCTAGTCTAAGCTATAATTACTTGTAATGCGTAACCTATGTGTATATGTGAGTGAAAGGTACTTATAAGATTAAGATATTAGCTTCATGAAAAATAAATCAGAAGAAGCCAAAATTATAACTATACCCCTTTCAATTTTGGGAAAATTACAAATAACCCGCTATTGTATTTTGAGAATTACAAAAATCCCCTTGGCTTCAGGTTTTACTCCCAGCAGTGGAGGACATGGGCCGCTTGCTTTATACAAGTTGCGTGGCGCCGGAATTTCAGGAGGAAGATCGAGAAGTCGTTGCAGGATGAGGAAGACAGGCTGCACTACGCATTTGAGGAAGGAGGCCACGCAACGAGCCTCGGTTCCACCATTTATGCATCGAGATTTGCTGCTAATATGCTCCGCTTTTTGAGGCGCAATCGCCCGCTCAGCACTAACAAGTTGCCCCCAAGATTACCTCCTCTACTGCTTCAGAAGCCGGCCGAGCCCGATTTCAGCGCACTGGATCGGTCACAGATTAGGAGTGTGTGAGTTTTTGGGCCCGTTTTTTCTTTCTCGTGCTTTTCTTATTCTATTCACTGTGTGATTCATATACTAGCAGATAGCACGTGCGTTGCATGTGGAGCACCCGTGTTTAGCAACCATTTCAAGAATCTTGATCATATACTATGTATTTAGGCCCTTTTTTCAGTATTTTTTTTGTGTATATGTGTATAAATACATTGTATTTTGCTCTTGCCTCTGTAAATGTACCAGTAGCTTCTGCATTTGATTAATCAGTCATTTGCAACGGCTTCTAATATTGCTTTTTCAGCTTTTCTAGCCATCAAAGGCAGTTTTGAGTGTATTCAGTTTGGTTTCTGCTTTCAACTTCTGCTGCAACAATTGAGTCAAAGCATGCTTCTAGCTTCTGCTTAAATCTTTTTAGTTTCTGCTTCCTCTAACTACTAAAATTGAATGTAACAGAACAAGAAATACATAAACCAGACAGATCTAGAAGGTTAAATAGTCTTCAAATCATATGATAATTATCATCATCCAATAACTTTCTATTTCCATTACAACGCGATAATACTATTCACACATTTGAATTTGCACTCTTCACATGCTGCAACGACACACAGAAAAACGAAGGAATAACAGTAGTTTTGCATCATGCTTGAACAAGAAACTGAATCCTTTCCTTCACCGAAAGTCTATATGTCCCATTTTTGCGCTGCTTTCTTGTGTAGATTTTGCTCATTTGGTGCTCGTGTACATATCTTCAATCACATTCTGCAAATCCAGCAAGAATCAAGTCACACACACGCATATATATATAGTCACCAGAATATGAGCAAACCTGATAATATTTGAAGAACTGGTTCCTTTTCTTCTTGTAGGTAGGCGTCAAAAGATCACGTTCCATGTCAAATGGTACAGGGTCGAGGTGAACAGATTTTATGAACTCGAATCCCTTTAACTGAAACACCACCACAAAGTACATCATTAATCAATATGAACTTTTTTAGCGATTATATGTACACACATTATCTAGGTGAAAATGTGTATATATATGTTCTGCATATAGAAAAGTTTGTGTCAGAATCAGACAGTCGTGTCTGAATCATGTCGTGTCCTGAGACAGAGCATCAAAATCAAAAACAAACCTTCTTTTCTTTACCAATCTTTGTTAATTCCTCAAGAATGTATTTTCTTGCTCTTGGATTTTCACAAATGGCATTAAAATCTCCATAAACTTGGTTTTCTTCGGCCCACTTCTCGAGACATTCGGCATTTGGGTTGACAACTGCGACAAGAAAGGACTCGTAGCTGTTTCCGTATATCCATATCTGAGACATAACGCCGATATTAATGACAAAAATAGTTTCAACATCAGATATAAACATAATGAACAACAGGCAACAACAATAATAATAAAACGAACCGCGTCAATACTAGGGGCGAGAGAGTAAATGCTCTCCAGGTTTTCGACAGATACATATTCTCCTTGAGAAAGCTTGAAAATGTTTTTCTTTCGATCAATGATTTTCATACTCCCATCAGGCAGCCACTCGCCAATATCCCCTGTCGAAAAAGTTTTCATGTGAGCAATATTACAAGAACCGGGGGGCTGGTAGGGCGTTCACCCTCGTTACGCCAGTATTGAGCAGTATTTTATACGTAGTTCTATATTAAGCAATAAATGCAACGCCTACCCTGGAACTACAACTATTCAAATATCCCGTCTTAGTTTCAAAATTACACATACCTCCCTTGTAACGTATTTCCACCTTAAAGTTAACTCCTTCTGTTGATTTATTACATATAATCAAATGATGTATAATCCAAATTCTAGATATCTTTACGAATCACTCTTGAAGGTATGAAAATGTTATCCAAGTTTCTCGATTAACATTTCTAGTTTTGGTTAAATTTCACGATAAAAAATGAGTATTTGTAATTATGAAACTATGCATGGAAGTTTGTGTGTTTACATATAGTTACAGCGGAGTAATTTATGAAGAGAGAGAGAACCTGCTGCTAGTATAAACATACCTGTATGAAACCATCCATCAATCATCACTTCTTTCGTGAGATCTTCGTGTTTGTAGTACCCGGAGAACAAGCACTTTCCTCTAATACATATTTCTCCGCGAGGAGTACTCGAAAGTGCGTCGTACCCCATTTCAGGAACGGATTCGAGACATATATCAACGACCGGCAATGGGGGTCCCACTGTACCAATCATTGTTAGTTTGTCCGGTTGCGCAACAAACGATCCTGCACAGGTTTCGGTTAAACCTGCAGCATATTGAGACAGCACCTTGTTATTTTGAACTAGTACAACCTCACATCAAGAATGTCAAGCTTTAGTATGTAGGTTGTTGAAAGTTGAAAACATGAAATATTATCAACACTATATGTAGGGACGAAGTTAGGGGGCTGGCTGGGACAGTTGCCGTCTTTTTATTTATGTTTTATAAAATAAAAAAGGGAAAGAATAAAATAAAATAATGAAATAAATAAAAATTTCTAACTCCGTCTCTAATCATATGGATTTACCATATCCTTGTAGAACATGAGCACACGTCGTCACGCGTAAAAATGTTTCCACAGTGGAAGAAAGAGGAGCTGCTCCGGAAAGGATGAGACGCAAATTTCCTCCCAAACCTTCTTTCACCTAAAAATCGAAAATTTTAAATTTGTAGAATTTTGAGGAGACAAAACGAGAGCAAGAACTTATTTTTATTTTTTATTTTACTTAGCTATGCTTTAGAGTTTAGTCACCTTTTTGAAAATAAGTTTGTCGAATACTGGAGCTGCCTCGACATGCTTATAGCCTTTACTCATGTAATGCAATTTGCTGCAAAATGAAAAATTCTTGTCATTACAACCTAGTAAACTTTTTAATGTTTCATTTTTTTTTTCAGTCTAGTACAATTTTTGTTTTGTACCTCGGAGTGCATTACATGAAGCACACGGTACTTACTAGGAATAGGCGACGTTGAAGAGCGTATGTCTGAGTGCACCGGCAGACGAGATCTTCTCTAGCAAACCTGAGAAAGTTATAAAGATTTTATTATCTTATTTTCTTGTTTATACAACGGTAGATGAAAATATTAGTGTCATAGTTCTTACTCACCTGAATATATCCTGTCCAACACGCGTGGAACGGCACATAATACAGTCGGTTTTAGCTCTTTGATGTCGTTGAGCAATTGTTTTATATCCTGAGATATCAATGACACGAATCATCTGTATCATAATGCATAATATTTCTCTGTTACAAAAATCAGTTAAAAGGGATTTTCGATATTTTTTTCGCCGCATTATAACCCTTTCTCTATCCATATCTCAGCCATCCATTTTTACAGATATTGCTCTTTGGTGTGTGCAACTGAAGATGTTATGCTCGCCGTTAGGCTTGTGTTCACAAAAGCTCCCGTGGTATGAAAAATTACAAATACCCCCCCTAATATTTGTTCCAAGTTACAGATAACCCCTTATCTGCAGGTGGAATTTCTAATACGAAACCAAACATTAGGGGGATATTTGTAATTTTTAATATCTAATTCACAACTTTACCTTGTGCCAAAACCCGATCGATGCGCCTTTAGAGATGAACAACTCTTCAATGACACGATCGAATATATGTGCCAAAGGGAGATAGGACAAATATACGTCGTTCTCGCTAAACTGTCGTTATGAGAGGATAAAAAAACTAATTAGACACATTAATCGAAACTAGAACTAAACTAAATGTGAATATCTTCTTTGTTACCTCTTCATTAATGCTCTCCAAATGGTGATTTACTCCAGAGTTAATTGAAAGAATGCTCTCATTGGAAATCATCACTCCCTTGGGGTCGCCCGTCGTCCCACTCGTATACATTATAGTACAAATATCGGTTCTCTTCTTGATCGGGATGTCGAATTGCTTGTTCGTTCCCTGAAAATATATATATACATGTGTGTGTGTATAAAATGATAAAGAAGGAAGGATAAAGGTAAGAAGAGAAGTTTATTGAAGAAGATTTAAGCAGCTTACCAGAAGCAAAAACTCATTCCAAGAGTACAATTTTGAGCCAAAATTTTCAGCCACCTGCTTTTGTTCTGGAGTGACCTCTCCAAAGCTTACAATAGCTGTAAAAAATTGTGAGAATCGCTGACTCCAAAACACACACACGTGAGCGTGCACACACACACGAAGAGAAAAGGAAACTTACTTTTCAAGTATTTTTGAGTGCTGGGAAATGTTTTCAACACCTGTAAGTATTGGTTGTTAAAGTAGTCACTGACTTAAGATAAAGAACGAGAGAAAAGAGATTTGGAGCGCAATAATTGAGTCAAAAAGTTCATTAATGACCTCGGAAATTTTAGTTTCTTCTACAAAAGCAATGGAAATCTCAGCATGACAGATGATATAATCCACTGCACCAGCTCCTACAAGATTCGCAACCAAAAACCGTGTTAGGACAGTGAAAAGATCATCTGAAACTTATTACTATGTTTTTTCGTGATTTTGATTCTTATGGTAACTTCATGGACTTACCTAAGGTGTCGTACAATGGCACACAGTAGAGACCATGAGCGTTGCAGGCCTACAGAAAGTCGAACACTTCAGATATTGAAAAAGTGAAAATGATAATAACCGATAGCGCAAGACAAACAAAGCCTCTATTTTCTTGTCACCATTTTCTGAAATACCTGCATGCTTATTACCCAGCGCGAGCAATTTGCACCGTAGATCCCACATCGGCCATTCTGTGTAATGCGTGCAGATTTGGTGATTATTGGTCGAACATGAACCTAAGTTCTTACAATTTTTCTTGAAAATTTCATCTGATTACCATTACACAAAGTACCCTATGTATGTAACCACTCATTCAAAATGAAGTACGAGAAAATCTTACTTGCGCGACACCACAAGATCGAATGGAGGCTCCGACTTGTAAAACTAAATCGTGTACTTCTTTGTAAGTCATCCACACATATCGACCTGCCTGCGAATTCTCATGAAAATTAGGCTATACTAAAACACACACACACACACACACACACGCACACACACACACCAAAAAGGAAAATTAGACCTGTCCCTCTACCATTTCCCTCTCGCCGAGCATTCGGTTATTCGGGTATTTTTTGACGGACTGGCTGCAATAAGGCCACAAGAATCACTTCAGATATACATATTTGTAAATAAAAATTTCAAAGGTTTCGCCTTAAAATCCCACAAAATGGACATTTGATTATCACAAAAAACCAATCCAAGAAAACACCAAAATGGATTCATTTCTTGCTAAGAAATAGTTCACAACACTTTCAGAAACTTTATCGACTTAGCTAACAACGCACAAACACAAACACCCAACTCTATTCCTGGGCCAAATTTTTACAATAACGATGTTAATGATTCAACTTAGATATCCCAGAAAAGGAACATTTGATCATCACAAAAATAAAATCTTTCCCAAGAAAAAACAGAAGGGCTTCTATTTCTTTCCAAGAAATAGGTAATATCAATTTCAAGAAACTTTATCAACTTAACTAACCATGCACAAACACAAACACCCAACTCTGTTCTCGGATCATACCTCGACAATAACGATGTTAGTGACTCAAATAAGAAAATCCCAGAAAACGAACATTTGATCATCATAAGAGTAAAATCTTTTCAAAGAAAAAACAAAAGGGTTTCTATTTCTTGCCAAGAAATAGGTAATATCAATTTCAAGAAACTTCATCAACTTAGCTAACAATGCACAAACACAAACACCAACTCTGTTCTCGGTCAAATTTCGAAAATAACGATGTTAATGATTTCAACTTGGATATCCCAGAAAAAGGAACATTCGATCATCAGAGAAATAAAATCTTTCCCAAGAAAACACAAAAGGGTAATATCTATTTCTTGCTAAGAAGTAGGTAATATCAATTTCAAGAAACTTCATCAACTTAACTAAACAATGCACAGACACAAACACCCAACTCTGTTTTCGGATCATATTTTGAAAATAACTATGTTAGTGACTCAAATAAGAAAATCCCAGAAAACGAACATTCGACCATCATAAAAATAAAATCTTTTCCAAGAAAAAACAAAAGGGTTTCTTTTTCTTGACAAGAAATAGGTAATATCGATTTCAAGAAACTATATCCACTTAACAATGCACAAACACAAACACCCAACTCTATTATTGGGCCAAATTTTGACAATAACGACGTTAATGATTAACTTAGATATCCCAGAAAAGGAACATTTGATCATCACAATAATAAAATCTTTTCCCAGAAAAGGGTTTCTGTTTCTTGCTAAGAAATAGTTAATATCAATTTTAAGAAACTTTTTCAACTTAGCTTACAATGCATAAACACAAACATCCAACTCTGTTCTTGGATCATGTTTTGAGTTTTGACACTAACGATCATATCGAGCTTGTCAATATTGTAGCTGAGTCTTATAAAACCCTTTTTGAAATTGTAGTGTTATAGATGCTTATAAGTTATAAATAAAATTTTTTATATGATTTTATTGTTTTGTTGAGCTATACTACCTAACTCTGTGTACTGTTTATTTTTCAGTTCTCTTTATTGAATTCTTCATTTTTTTTGTTTCTAATAATAATAATAATAACTAGAAAGTAAAAAGACGTAAAACTTGTCTATTATTAATTCATTATTATTGTTAGTTATTGTTTTAGTTATTACTTTGTAACACTGTTCTCACTAATGATATGTGTAATATTTAGTGATAATAATTTTTATATTGTCACAATAATGATTTAATAGTGATAAAACTTAATATTTTGGTTTGTTATTTTTAACCATTGGTGACGTATGTATAATAGAAAATCAATAAATTTTTTTTATTGTAACTATATTTTGAAGCGAAAGTTTTATTGTTATAAGAGGTGCCAACGAATCGGGTTAGAGTTGAGTTTTAGAAAATCGCCTAGGCTTGAAATTGTTTGATTGAGCTAGAGCTTGATTAGTCTAAAAATTTAAGCTCAAGTAATAATGAGTTCGAGTTTGATGATAATTTAAATTAATTTAAACTTCAACAAAATAAAATCTTCTAAGTAATGAGATTTCAAGTAGGTATATTTGAGTTCGAGCTCAAGCTTCAATGTTGAGCTACTGTCGAGCTAGTTCGACTCATCTAACACCCTTGCTCAGGATTCAATTTTTAATTTACATAAAAAAAAAGGCTTCTTACCAGAAACTATCCCAGCAGCACTCAAGGCCTTGAGGCAGCGGCCTAAAACCATCTTCCACAATCACATTTCTATAAACTGCCCCAACTGATGGCTTCCCATCTCTTGCTTCTCTTGCCTCCTCTATCTCCACAACATACTTCTTTCTCTCTCCCATCTCTCTCTCTCTCTCTATATATATATATCTCTCTCTCTCTCTCTATATATATATATATATATATCTATCTATCTATCTATCTATCTATCTCTATCTTCTTTTTTCAGACAAAATTAAGCATTCAAAATGTTCCTAGCTTCTTATAGGGAACAAGTGTTTGAAGTTTCTTTGTATCTCTCTCTCTCTCTCTCCTTTTCGTTTTTCAGACAAATGAGCATTCAAAATGTCATCTTATAGGAAACAAGTGTTGAAATTTCTTTGAAAACGTATATATATTTTCAAGATTGTTGGTGGCCAAAAACAAGAATACTTGTGTTTATATTTTGAAGCCAAACCAGTGAACCACCCAACGGTCTGATTGACTGTGGAGTTTGCTTTTGCAGGAAGAGAAAGAGATCTTTGGTTAATTCGTGCATAGAGTAATATATATATATATATAAGCTTCTTGAAAGATTTAATTTTAATTAATGTTGCTCTTCATCAATTTTTTTTTATATAAAACTTAGGAAAAAGATCTGCAATAATATGGTGACCATCGTGACAATTCGTGAATTTTTTTAATTTTGCGGAGCAAAGATTGCATTTTTACAAAATATAAATGTGATTTTTTTATTTTTTAGGAGACAATTTGTCCTCGACAGGTGACAACCCTCTCCTCGATATGTCCCGAGCGATCATACAAGACCTATCTTTGAATTTATTTTGAACGAAAAAGTACTTTTTTATGTCTTTTAATTGATTTTATTTTCCCTTTTTTATATTTCTTGATCATTTCATCTTGGATGGATCCAAATGAGCATTGTCCTCGTGAATTTTAGGCTATATAAATGTTAGGCTAATTTGAGGGGCCACCATTGTAGCACGAACGTGAATTTTGATTTTGCAAAGTAAAGATTGAATTTTTACAAAATATAAATACAATTTTCTCATATTCAAGGGACGTGAGTGGTTGTCCCTAAAAACTCTATTCTCGATCTGTCTCTAACGATCATACAACAACCATTTTTGAGTTTGTTTTGAACGAAAAAGCACTTTTTGTTTTATCTTTTAATTGATTTTATTGTCCCTTTATATATATATATATATATATATATTCTTTGATCATTTCATCTTGGATGGATCTAAATGAACACTTTATATAAATGTCCTTGTATTTTCATATTTTGAACTTTTAGCTTAAAGGGTCATAATAAAACTATTAAACATACACAAAAGATATCAATACAATCCCTTTGGCAAGAACTCTCTGTTTCATTGATCCATAACATAATACAAATTTTGCCTTCATTATTTCAAACTTATTACATACTCAGATCTCCTTAAAATCATCATCAGACAACGTTTTATTAATGTTTGCCAGAGTTCCCATTTGACCCTTTAGGCAGCAATTCACATCGCAATCCTGCATCAACACAAAAAATACATATCATCAACAATTCTGACATGATATATAATCAAGAAAAACAAACCTTAGTTTGATCACAAGTGTTCTTACTTGTTACAATCAAAGTTCTTGTCTATTGGAGGCAAGTTATAGCTCACTCCACACTGATTTGGAAGAAGTGGGATACGTTTGGGATCATAATTGAGGTGAGCAAGTGCCGGTTTCGCGCAGTTGCATGAGGCGACGCGGTCAGCTTTTGTTTTCGCCGTGGCTTGCAATGCCTTCACTCCGGCGCAACAACTAGGCGAAGCGTCTTTGCCCTGAATGAAGCTGAGGCATGGTGTTAGGTCGTTTATTACGGCCCCGCACGAAGGGGCGGACAGTACGGTTGATTCTGAGGCGAGGAGGAAAAAGGCAAGAAAGAACAACACACGATTCATTTTCATTCGAGCCTGTATATGTATGCAATAGAATTAGTGTGTGTGAGTGGATGTGTTGAAGGGGGGTGTGGCGAGTGGGGTTATATATATAGAAGGTGTGGAGAGGTTTGGTGTTTGAGTAATTTGTTTCTAACACGGATTGTGTGTAAAAACTTCATGCTTTCTAGGGTTGTTTGTAGTCATGACTATCTTGTGATATTTTGTTCCTTTAGTTATTACACAATATGGTTCACATTCAAAATCTTTTGCTGATATGATGCCTAATTCAACTACTACGATATTGTCATCATCATAATATATTAGTTTGGCTCTTTCTTGAAAAGACGCCTCGAAAGATGAAAGAATACTGAATTTACCTAATCCAAGACACTCGAATCCAACCAATGCTAGATTATTTTGTTTTGTTGGCATATGTTGTACCCAAATTTGTATATAGCGTGAGTCCTTTCTTACATTCTCAATTACACCATCTATTATGCTTCGCTTGACATTTGTATTGAAGTTGAGTTATGCCCAAACCTATAATATTTCTATATAATATCAAAACAGGCTAAGTCCCGCATTACTCTTGAGCCTCCCATGGACTCACCATACTACTTTCACGCTTTAGGTTGTTTTCCTATACATTCAAGCTTGGGCGTGAGGAAAGTGCATTAACTATCCCATATCGACAAAATATAACGTGTCCTTTATTACGTTCTCAATTACATCATCTATTATGCTT
Organism: Petrea volubilis; assembly: GCA_026212405.1. NCBI lineage: Eukaryota > Viridiplantae > Streptophyta > Magnoliopsida > Lamiales > Verbenaceae > Petrea > Petrea volubilis. The sequence continues at coordinate 15,244,758 of CM047875.1, forward strand.
CACATGACACTTATTGTTTAATTAAATACTTTGCATATTTAGCGCGTGTATGTAAAATGTAACAAAGAATCCAAACAACTACATGATGCTTGCCCCAACTCTCGAGGTATTACTTCATCAACATGCCACCACAGTGCCCGAATTTCATAATATCTTGAAATGAACGCCAAACTATACCTAATTCAAAACCCTGGAGATACAATACTATTTTAAAATAGGAGATCTTATCCGAAATAAAACCTTGTATGAAGTTTGAGAACAAGTTCCT